>QLTV01003663.1:575494-589204 GCA_003457575.1 Thermophis baileyi
AAGACAACTAGACACAAGAACAGTTTTTTCCCCGAATGCCATCACTCTGCTAAACCAATAATCCCCTCACCACTGTCAAACTATTCACCAAGGCTGCATTACTATTACTATGAATCTTCTCATCGTTCCTATCACCCATCTCCTCCCACTTATGACAGTATGACTGTAACTTGTTGCTTGTATTCTTACGATTTATATTAATATTGATTGTTTCCTTATTGCTTATTTGTACCCTATGACCATCATTAAGTGTTGTACCTTATGATTCTTGATGAATGTATCTTGTCTTTTTATGTACACTGAGAGCATATGCACCAAAGACAAATTCCTTGTGTGTCCAATCACACTTGGCCAATAAAGAATTCTATTCTATTCTATTCTATTCTATTCTATTCTATTCTATTCTATTCTATTCTATTCTATTCTATTTTTCTTCCTTCCTTCCTTCCATCCTTCCTCCCTTCCTCTTCCTTCCTTCCTTTTCCTTCCTTCCTTCCTTTCTTTCTTTCTTCCTTCCTTCCTTCCTTCCTTCCTTCCTTCCTTCCTTCCTTCCTTCCTTCCTTCCTTCCTTCCTTCCTTCCTTCCTTCCTTCCTCCCTCCCTCCCTCCCTCCCTCCCTTATCTTGGCAAGAACCAGAGTCATGTAATACACATGTGGAAATGCCAGATGTTGCTAATTACTTATGGTATTTATTAAATATTCAGTCACAAATAAATTACTGGACTTTTCAGCTTGGAAAGCCAAATGTAAATCTCTACTCCCTCCCTTCCTTCCTTCTATTTATATTCTGCCTTTATTATTTTTATGGGACAAGCTTGTTGTGGTGATTTGGTATATGGTATATATTTATTGTATTTATTAAGCAAATTTATACAGCTACCTTCCTACCAATGGAACAATGCATGTTTAATTATATACAGGATGGATTACTGTAATACAGTCCATATATACTGTACTGTTTCTAAAAAGAGTTTGGAACCTGCATTATAATAGCTGCAGTGGTTGTCAGCTTCATGTCCTATAAACCACTAAAAAGATCAATGTTGGATATGCTCAATGAGTTGCATATCCAATCACTAATAACACAGGATTTCCTGTGGCTTGACCTGTAGAGATTGATACTATATTATGTATTATGATTGGAACACATTTTCAAAAAAAAAGTCATGCCATAGAAAGCTGTTGTTCAACATTCAAATGCAACATCAAGATACAAGCTTTTTTGGATCTATTCCAGAGTAAGCAATGCTGAGACTCAAAGAATAATAGAAAGAGTATTCTGAAACTTCTTAAACAACTATTTAATAACACATTTTATTACACCTGAAATTAGTACTTCTGCATATGAAATGTGAATCATTTTTGTGATCATCACAAAATGATGATCATCAGCTCTTTTAAAATGACTGGGGTAACTTGAGCGAACAGAAGAGATAATTTTGTTTCATTTTAAGTGGAGTTTATCCACTGAGCTACTCAGTATTTGGTTTCTTACAGACAAAGGATTTTATCGGGTTTGCATTAGCAATAGGAAGGCTTTCTGTTGAGATACTCAATGGAATACAAATACATGGGAAATTATCTGAGAAACATTAAACAAATTAAACAAAAGGATGATAATTCAAGCACAGGTTTATTCCTGTTTTATGCTTTATGTAATATGCATCTTTGTAAAATTCTAGACCCAACCTTAGATTAGAAGCTCTTAAGCAATGAGTAGAAAACATAGTTAATTTATTGAGGATTAAGGTTTTCATTCTTTGTCCTGTTCCCCTGCAATTTTATATCAAATTCTCATATTTATACTATAGTTAAAATTTATTGTCATTCCAGATAATTCAAAACATAGCAACCACTGTACACTAGTTTTGATCCAGGGAATCTGAGGATTAAAATTATTCTCTTTGACAATTACAGTCTAGTCTATTCACAGTTATTGAGACCATGTTCATGTCTAATCCAGTCCTCAATTTACAACCATTCGTGTAGTGACCATTTAAACTACAACAGCACTGGAAAAAGTAACTTACGACCAGACCTCACACTGATGACTATTGCAGGATCCTCATGGTCATGTGATCAAAATTAAGTTGCTTGGCAACTGGCATGTACTTACTGCGTGTGCAGCATCCCACGGTCATATGATTGCTATTTATGACCTTCCCAGCTAGCTTCCAACAAGCAAAGCCAATGGGGCAATCGGGATTCACTTAATGACTACATCAGGGGTGTCAAACTCGCGTCAGCACATCGTCATCACGTGACATATTGCGACTTTTCCCCCTTTGCTAAACTGGAGGTGGGCGTGGCCAGCATGTGATGCATCCGGCTCACAGGCAGCGAGTTTGACAACTCTGGACTACATGATTCACTTTGCTTAGCAACCATGGCAAAAAAAAGTTGTAAAAGCAAATGCGATTCACTTAACAACTGCTTTACTTAGCAACCGAAATTCTGGTCTTAGTTGTGATTTTAAGTTGACGACTACCTATACTGTGCCAAAATCTACATTGCAATGTTTCAAAAATTTTACGTTCCTACAAAAGAAGCTTCAGTTTTCCTATCTTATTCTCGGTCTGCTTGAGAATTTTATTTTTCTTTTTGTATTTTGTTTTCGTTTATCTTATTGATAAAAGTGACAGGAGCAGGGGTGGGTTTCACTTACCTTTGCTACCGGTTCGGGAACGGGAGCGCGCAGGAGCGCGTGCATGCTTTGCGCGCGCATGATGCTTCTGCGCATGTGCAGAAGCTCCGTGATGACGTTCTGCCGGGTGGGTGGAGCCTCCCGCCACTGCTGCTACTGGTTCGCCCGAACCGGGCCAAACCGGTAGGAACCCACCACTGAACAGGAGGTATGACAATTGATATTATTTTCAGTTGCTGATCTTTCTATAGTTCCAAAACCTTCCTGGCTTCTCAAACTGAATCAATGAAGGAAGTTTCTTAGTTTGGCATACTGGTTAGTATTTCAGGTTAGGAATCAGGACATTGTGATTTCTAGTTCTCCCTTAGGCTTGAAAACTGGCTGGGTGACTTTGGGCCAATCACCCTCTCAGCCCAACTCACCTCAGAGAGTTGTTGTGGGGAAAATAGGAGGAGGAAGGAGTATTAGATCTATTTGCTGCCTTGATTTATTTCTAAAAATAATAAAGGTAGGATAAAAAAAAAACTAAAGCAAAAGCTGAAATTTAACTGAAGCTTGTAAAGCCAAGGTAGTTGCAAATGGCTGGAGAAATGTACATCCAGTGAAAGGCAGGACAATATAGATACAAAAGTATTCTATTGTGAGCTTTTGCCAAATTCTCTTCTCTTTTCAAAGCAAATTATCTTTCATCAACTGGAATAAGACATGTCTCTATCATATTTTTAATTCTAGAACAAATCAAACAGTATTTATCATTTTTTTCCTCTGGCAATGAAAGTGCAGAAGAAATATTTCTATTTTTAAATACTTTTTTTTTAAATTATGTCAAGCTAAAACTGGTTGACTGCAATAAAAAGGTATTTCCAGGAAAAGGTAACATATATGGAACTTTTCAATTAACATGACTAAAGAAACAATTGCGATTAAAATGAAAACAAAGTATTCTCTCTCCTTTAGAAGGATGTACCAGTAAAGCAGAAGCCATTCACTTTATCAAGATTTGCTTTAAGTTATTGGTTTGGCGAAAGAACAGTTTAAACCAACTCTGCTTATAAGGTGTCAGTTAAAATAGTTCTAAATTATGGACTATCAAGGGAACATATGCATATTAAATAAGCAGTTCAATGTGCTTGTGTATCTATAGGTGTTTTCTTAGTTTAGTGTTTCTGCTTTATCAGATGATAAATATAACTGTCTGCCTAGCAGGCCTTGGATTGTATTGGCCTAAGTGCTCTGTCAATTAGAATTAGAAGTGTTAATATGACAGTCAAAGGTCTTAGATTGCTAGTAGCTTCAAACTCTGCTTCTCTCAAGCAATAGTCACCAGGAAATTGCCCTGTCAGTTACAATTAGACATGTTAATGTGGTGGTTAAGGGTCACAAACTTTTGCCTGAATGAACTAAGTTGCAGACATTTGGTTTACATCAACAAGGTCAACAAGCCTTCACTAAAATGGGATGGTCTTTGAGGCCAAATCTACCTGACATTTTGACAAAGCTGCTGGATTGCCTTAAGTCAGCCTTCAAGCCATTGTATTTACTACTTTTAAAATTAGTTATATTAATTCTGTAATAAAGAATTCTTCCCTAAGTTCTTATATTATTACAAACTTCAATATGAATAAAGAGAAAGTATAGTTAGCAGGGGTGGGCTCTAACTTACCTCGCTGCCAGTTCGCTTCCTCCCGTGCCGCGTGGGTGCGCCTCGTGGGCACGCGTGCGCAAAGTGCACGCGCGCATGTGCAATACTGAAAAATCAGAAAAAAATTCCAAAAAAGCCAAAAACAAGATGGTGACTCATGCTCAGTGCCAGAAACTTGGTTTCTGCGCATGCGCAGAAGAAAAAAAAAACCCGGGAAAAAATTCAAATAAATAAATAAATAAATAAAAATTTAAAAAAAGATGGCAGCGCCCACGGACCGGCACCGACTGAACCGGATCCATGACATCACTGTGACGTCACCAGCGGGTCGCTACCGGTTCGGGCAATCCGGTCCGAACAGGGAGGAACCCACCTCTGATGGTTAGAATACAGTATTGGGTGTGGAGAACTACAGAATGTAGTCCTCCAAACTGATCAATTATTTAACTGTTATATTTTTAAGTATTAGGACTCATTGAAACAGTTTTGCTTTGCTTGAATAATTCTGTACACCTCAATTAAGGCCCCACATCCTTTCTAAACTAAAATGCCTTCATTTTTGCAACTTTTCTTCATACAGAAAGTGCCCCATCACCTTTATCATCTTAATTACCCTCCTCTAAACCTTCTCTAGTTCCACTATGTCATTTTGGAAGCATAGTAATCAGAACTGAACAGAATATTCCTGATACTGTCATACATAGATTTATAAGAGAATTATAATGGTGATATCACTATTTTCAATATCATTTTTATTATACCTCATATTCAATTGGCCTTTGTTTACAATTTGTTAGTATGTCTTTCTCATACACTCCTCATCTGTAGTTTAGATCTGCTATAGTACAGTTCATATAGTCCTGAACTTTCTCAATTTCCCACTTTCTTCCTTGCATCAATTTACATCAATTGAGAATAATGAATAAGAAGAATACCAATTCAAAGTGCTCTGATGACATTCCAGATTGTATGGATCAGAGCAGAAGTGGAATCCTTGGTGGTCTTTGAGCTTGGTTGTTTGCTTGCAGACATTTTGTCCAGACTACATAACATCTTCAGCATTAGCACTTGTAACATTTGTAGCATTGAAGATATTATCTGGTAATTAAATGTTTGCAAACAAACATTTAAGTTCAGAAAGCACCAAAGACTCCCAGATCAACATTGAGCTACATCTATTCTCTTTTACAGGAACACAAGTATTTGAACAATTTCTTTCCAGTTTCTGTTCCTGTTTCTTTGTTTGATTATTCTGATAACATCATCTGGTTTTCCCACTTTTATTTATTTATTTGTTTATTTAATACAGCTGCCCTTCTCACTTGCATGTAACCCTGGACAGTATGCACAATAAAAACACAAGCTAACAATCACATTTAAACCAATTTTAAAAAACAATTAAAAACTGTAATAAGAAAAACTCAGTCTAAATCTAGACACACACATACTGTATATAAAATTGAATGGACTTCACACTTCTGGGGGAATCCCCCTTGCAATGGAAAACAAAGTTTTGAGGGCCTTCCAGAAGAACACAAATGTGGCAGTGGGAAGTATAATACAACAAGGAAACACTCTAATGTTCTCAAAATTCATCTGACATCAAACAACTTTATAAACCAGTAGACACACAGTGAAATAAGTTCTAAATCCCTCCTTGTTATCATTTTTTAAAATTTTCAAACATCTGTAAAATTAAAATTATATTGAAAAATTAATCTTACCCAGATGTACATTGCAGAAATTAGGATGTAGAATTGTTTACTACCTGGATAAATTTATCATTCATTTCATTCTTTATTTGGGAGATTGTATTTAAAATAATGTTACTTTGTAAAAACGTATGGCTAAAGTCTTCTCCACCATTTTAGCTAACTTTACAGACATTAAAACTGCCCACCTGATTTCATCTGTTGTTCAGTTTATTGAGGATTAGTGGGGTGGTTGGGGAGTGGGATGGCCAGTGGTGGGGGGGGGAGGAGGGGAGCAATAGGAGAAAAACAGCATCTGTCTTTAGGTTCTGGAACAGATAAATCATGTTAGTTCTTTCATCACCAGATACTTCTACTGAGAGACATGAAGGAAAAGGAGGGGAAAAAATCCTACTAACAGATTTCACAGTGATCCTGGAAGCCTTAAGAATTCTAAATAAACAAGTATCTTTCATTCCATCCAGCAACAGAAAGCTAACAAGCCTCTTCCAGCCTTCAAATTATACCTCCCTTCATCAGCCCACACTTATCAATAGGCAGAAGCAGAGCTATCACACACCAGACCCTGCTGTGCTGAACAAACACCAATCAAGAGCCTATTAGCCCCCAGAGACTTTCTACATCTGTTTCTGGTAAATACTGAAACACTGGCTGTACCAGGATGGATGGAAACTTTTAAAATTATGATGATGATTGTTTGCTGCAAATGAGCTTCAATTTTTTTCTTTTACTTTTTTTGTATAGTTTTAATATGTATGTATTAAAAGAAGCGTATGAATGATGAAAAAGAAAGCATGAAAGTATAAATGCTTAAAATTTAGCTTTCTTCAATTTTCAAGAAATAATTTGAGTTCCAGGGTTTTTTTAATTTTTCAGTACTCCATTTTGCCTCTTCAGGACTGATTTCTGTCCCCAATTTTCATGAAACACCTTATTGTTTTCTACATGGTATAATTAAACTGAACTGGGGGGAAAAACCTTTGTTATATAAGCTTTCATATCTAAAATAGTTTACCAAAGTAGATAGTAGAAATGTATAAATACTATTAATCAATTATCCAATTATTGTTATTTTATGTTCCTATTCCAAAAGCAAGGAATGTAACCCAAGGAGCCTCAAATTAATCCCAGATTTGCATTCCAGCATGACACATTAAGTCCATAACTGCTTAGAATTGGCCTGTGCAACTAATATGAAAATGTCTCCTAATAAATATTAATATAACAGACAATTTCAATTGTTATGTACACATACAGAATTATTAATAGATATTAAGCAGTTTCATGTAATTCTAAGGTTAATATTTTGCTGGTTTATTCTGCCAAGAATGGATAAAATAAGGCTTCCAGGTACTAATTTCAGTAAATAAATGCATATACAACTGTGGAAATGTAATTTCACTCAGTTCTAAGGAAATTGCAATTGACTATAGATCCAATGATCCTTGACCATTGTTCATACACAAACCTGAAAGCTTATGAAGTCATTCAATCAAATTTTCTCAGGATCTTGTTTGGCACCCCAAAATGCACCTTCAATGCACTACTGAGCTTTGAAGTTAACGTGCCAAGTCTTAAGGCTGAGGCCTGGACTAGGATTCAAACCTCAGTTCTTAGAATCATATTTGATCCTACAGGTTTGATGTGTCTGCTGCTGTCAGATAATTATCAATACCATTGACACTGCACTTGCATAGCAGAACTTTGCAGTTTTGGTCACTTTCCTGAATATTTAGGCCAATTAACCCTGGAGAAGACCAAATCAATAGTAAAAGAGAAAATCAGAGACACTGATCGCCAAAATGATATAACCAATGCCCCTCAATTGTTAGACAGTCACAAGTATGCAGGATACTTATAAAATTTAACACTAAGCAAATAGAGACAGGAGTTTTCTTGAGCCCAATCTGATGCCATCCCATCAGCTCTACTGGAGGGAAGTTTTCATGGGATCCCTTATTCACAGAAACTTTGCCCTTGTGGTTCCAAAGTGGTAGAAACTCTCTCCCATGTCCTCATATGATGCCCTTTCTATGATGCTCCAAGATATACTCTGATTGCCCCAATCATTTCTAAATACAAGGGTCATGCAGATTGTAAGGGACATTAATCTTACAATCACATATTAGATAGCCAAATATTTTCAACAAGTGACACAACTGCACAAAAATTTTAATTAGATATGCTGTTTTATTGTCCTATTATTTCCCCCCCTCTCTAATAACTAATTGCTGTATTAAACTAAACTATTTTTTCCTTTGACAGTACTCTTTTATTGTACAGACTGGTCAAAGACCGTAATAAAGATATTTGATTTGATTTGACCAATTGTTCATGCTTGTTGCCAGATAAGAAATAACGTCATTAAATTGTAGTTGAAACTAGATTTTTGTTTTAAAACACTACAGAACTAGGATGGAGAAAAGCTTAAAGGTCTATAGCAGCGGTTCTCAACCTGTGGGTCGCGACCCCTTTGGGGGTCGAACGACCCTTTCACAGGGGTTGCCTAAGTGCGCGCTAGCCCACCACGCCCCCTTTGTCACCTCATAGCATGCGGGGAGGGAGTCGCGGCAGCGGGGCGGGGGTCGCGGCATTAGGAAGGTTGAGAACCACTGGTCTATAGTATGGAGTGCATGAGCTTTTGATTCCTATGCTTAATTTACATGGAGACTAATTTTCAAAACATGAGTTGTTTCTACTGGCTTTTCTAGGAAACTATTTTGAGAAATTCTTCATATGGGACCTTCTTACTCCACAGGGATGGTAGTCAGTTTCCACCCTGAATCCCCCCCAAAATAGTTCTTCCATACTGTATATGGAGAAATTGGTTCTCCTTTACTGTTAGTCTTACTGTTCATCGTTTATTCAACAATTAGAACAGATCTCCCACTGGTCAACCAAATATTTTGCTAATTAATCTACAGCTTAAATCAATTAAGGCTTATAGCTACATTCCTAAGGGAATGTGTGTCTTTTCTTTCATTCCCTGTAAATCGCTAAGTATTCACCTTTGAAATGGCATAGCAGTCAAATACACCAGAATTTGGCTAATGCCATGGTGAGATAGATTCACAATGAGCTTTAAAAAAAAAAAAAAGCTGTAGTAGCATTTTAAGCTATTTACAAAAAAATTTCCTATATATAAACTAGGAAGTTAATATCCAATGAATTTTGATATCTTCAGCATCATATCTGAACTTCATTTCATCACCTTCCTTAAATGAACAAGTTTCACTGCATTAAGATATAGTGCTGAGATAAGTAGTTTCCATTGTTTTTATCCATATATCTGTAACTGAAATACTGATGTTCCTTATTTATGCATATAAAATAAGGAGAAAACAGGATTTTACTGGGGGTTTTTTTCCCCATTTTATCTCTGAGTCAGTGTTGACTTTTGACAACTGCCTAGACATGTCCCTGTAGTTTTCTTGGAAAGATTTCAGAAATAGTTTGCCATTGCTTCCTTCCTAGGACTGAGAGGGAGTAACTGGCTCAGCTGGCTTAGCGACTAAGATGGGAATAGCAGTCACCTTCTTGAAGTTTCTAGCCTGGTGCCTTAACCACTACACCAAACTGGCTGATACCTTGAGATCCCATGTATAGACAATATATTGATGCTTTTGGATAGTAGCTTTGGTATTTAGTTTGAACCATGTTTCTTTCACTGTACCCAGAACACTGAGACTCAGACACAAATGATTGTAATTCTAATTATTAATGTTTAACACAGTCTAAGAAGTACCATATCCTGTATAATATAAATCTTTGGGAACTGTGACAAGTCTATTAAATGAAAGTCTGTTTTGTCTCCATGCACATAGTCGCAAAATCTGCTTTATATTATTTTTCCTAAAATACTTAGTATTAATACCTTAAGCTGATTCATTCTTTTAGTTACATTGGGTAGGACCACACTGTAATGAAGACAACATAATTTATTTTTCACACAGAAGCATAATTGAAATGTAGATGTTCATATTCTAAGATATTTACATAGCGAAATGCTGATTTTATTCTCTATTAGCCTTGCCATGTGAGACACAACATGATGGTGAATAGAACTGTGCAAATAGGTAGCTGATGTTAAGGAAAGAAAAAAAATGGTAAGTTAAGCATTCTCAAAAGCAATTATCTGAAATAATTGCCAATACCTTATTAGATTTGTAATTTAATCATGGTGATGTACAGAAAAACTGAAATGGTCAGGTTTATTCATTTTAAGGTAAAATAAAGACAGAAATTTGTTGAAGATGACAAGGTTCAGGAAATCCATGTAGCCTCTACACAGAGACATCAAGTTCTCTCTCTCTCTCCCTCTAGACACACACACACACAATTATTGAGATTCTGTATCAGTGTTTTTCAAACTTGGCAATATAAGATAAATGGATTTCAAATCCCAGAAATTCCACGAACATGTAGCTGAGAAATTTTAGGAGTGAGTCTACACATCTTCAAATTATCAAATTTGAAAAATACTGCTCTACCATATATCAAATTTAAAATAAAATGCATAGGAGAAAAATACAGTTGGATATAAGATTTTACAGCAAATATTTGCCTCAATGGAGATCTGTGAACTTCCCAAGAAGTGCAGAACCACAGGGCTACATAAGTTGTAGAACAAGTCCCTTTCCTCATCTGTAAAATATTTAACTTTTTAAAAGTGTGGTGATGCTTAAACCAACTAACAAATTATATGTTGTCCTAGATAGGACCACAGCATTCCAATGTTAGAAAATTACTAGCTCAAGTCTGGTTGAGAACCAGACTTGAAATATAAATGTTGCAGTTTATATTTATTGCTGTAACCAATAAAAACTGAATATTTTCCCAGCTTTCTTAATAGATGCCTTTAAAAGCATTGTGAGCATTTCCAAATTGGCAAATGATATATAGGAAAGTGATTTATGGAGACATGAAAAAGGTTTACTTGCTGGATACACCTCCTTTGTCATAGTAGCAATATTTTTCTTAAGCTATTGTTCCATGCTTTAATATATACAATGATTTTTAAATGGAAAAAAAAAAAAGCCTAATAAATAGAGTCAGCTTTTTAACATTTTTACAGCTTTTGCATTTAGAACTGGATAATTACATAAATCTATGTTTCCATTACTTATATAAGGATTGCCCAATCAATATTACAGATAGATGTAAACGTTAAAGGTAAATAGTCACGCTATACAGTGATGGGAGTAGTAATTTTAGTGCACTTCAAGAACATCAGGATGGAGAAAGCTGCTGAAGATATAATAAATTCATCAGCTATTTCAATTGATTGATTTGTTTTGCAGTTTAATTATCCATGAAAGAGACCATTAGTCCTGAAATCTCTTCCACTCTTGTATATACATACACAAACCCACACATTATAGGATACAGCCAGAAAGGATAATCCCTTGCTGTCACATTAAGAAAATTTAAAAGGCAACTACTTAATAAAGGCAGTACCCTTCCCCCATGAAATGACTTTTATAAAATCTACGTTAATATATTAAGTTATTTCTAACAGTGCCTTTCTGAAACTGCTTTATTTCTTCTACTTGATTCATGCAGAATCTACATTTTTCTAGTAACAAAGCAGGTGAGTGTAAAATGAAATTAATATAGTCAGGAGAAGTAAATGATTGGTAAAAAGCTGTAAAGCATAAAACTGATCACTGGTTTAATTATCTACATATCCATGTTAAAAGGGATTTATAAAATCTGCAGCATAAACTCATACATAGAAAGTTTTGGTCTGTAGACGCACAGTGTGTATGCACAATTTGGATGCACAGGCATAGCTAACAAAGGATTTCTGAAAAACTCAAAACCATTGGTGTCTATTTTAACTAGGTTCTGCGAAGAAAAGAAAGAAGACAATAGTGAGAATCCATCTGGGCTTTTTTTTTTTTTTCTTTGAAGAATTACCAGCTTCCTATAAAGAACAACTATCCTTGAGATAAGCCAGGTGAAACAAATATTCTGTCTCCACTTTAAATGGCAGCTGGTTATTAGATGACTCCCTATAGGACTAACACTTGCTATTGACATTAAGGTAATACAAGGCCCATGCCAAGCAATCAGGATGAGAATGTGAATGAAAAATCTTTAATCTGAAATTACAGCTGTCAAAGTTATATTATAAAACATGAAAGTTGGATCTCCACTTAGAATTAATGTGTCCCAAAAGCCAAGTTTCTCATAAACTGCATCTTGCAGATACATATTTTATGAATAGGTCACTCAGATTCCATAAATCAAGCCAAACTCTAGCCTATATTAAGGAATTAAAAGGGTCACCTCTTCTCAGGTTGGTATTTGTTGAACAGTGCTTGGAAAAAATGAACATTGATTTACAAAGACCAGCAGGTGTGCTGAGAGTTTCAGAACCTAACAACATTCACTGACAGTCCGTGTCAAATAGCCAGTGTTGAGCAAATGACTTATTTGGTACAAGCTATGCTGTTTAAAATTGATTTGATGTAAGAAGAAAACATGCATAGCTCGGGACAACAGTGTTGTTACCTTCTGCTTATAATTAACTTGCTGCTTCATTATGGGTTCATTTGTATTCTAAAATGCTTATGAACCAGTGATGTAGACAATTAAAGATCATATCCCATACCTTTTGTTTGGTTGACAGGAAATGAATGAATTCATCTATATACTGAAGCAGAACATGTCTCTGCCTTCATCTCCTGCATCTGCAACATGGGAAACAACTGAAAGAGGTACCACATGAAAAGATCCAAGCCATCAATGCACCCTCGCCCTACAGTAGTGGGTTCTAAATCCCGTCACTACCGGTTTGTGTGCGCGCTCGCGCGCGACACTTCTGCGCATGCGCAGAAGCGTCCCAGGTGGGTGGGCGGAGCATCCCAGGTGAGTGGGCAGAGCTTCCTGGGCGGATGGGCAGAGCATCCCGGGTGGATGGGCGGAGCCTTCCACCTCCACTGCTACTGGTTCGCCAAACCGGGCCGAACCGGGAGCAATCCACCGCTGCTCCCCTAGCTGAAAGCAGCTTAGCCCCCCCCCCCCAGCCTGGCTGTGCTTATGCCACACTGTGCCAGAATTGCATCCTAGGCAATGCATTCACGTGATTGCATTGCCTTCTTTATGAACGCATCATTTAGTGACAGAAATTCAGGCAGAACTGCCATGTTAAGTGAGATTATGTTAAACTCTTATTTTATTTATTTGTTTGTCAAACATGTACAAGATAGCAGGTATAGGTATAAACATAAACATAATCAAGGTGAATACAGATAGATGAGGACAATAGGACAGTAGGACAGGGACGGTAGGCACGCTGGTGCGCTTATGCACGCCCCTTACAGACCTCTTAGGAATGGGGTGAGGTCGACAGTAGACAGTCTAAGGTTAAAGTTTTTTGGGTTTGGGGAAGAAACACAGAGTCAGGTAGTGAATTCCAGGCATTGATCACTCTGTTGCTGAAGTCGTATTTTCTGCAGTCGAGTTTGGAGCGGTTTACATTAAGTTTGTATCTATTGTGTGCTCGTGTATTGTTGTGGTTGAAGCTGAAGTAGTCATTGACAGGTAGGACATTGTGGCAGATAATTTTATGAACTACATTTAGATCGGTTCTAAGGCGACGTAGTTCTAAGTTGTCTAAGCCCAAAATTTCAAGTCTTGTGGAATAAGGTATTCTGTTGCGAGTGGAGGAGTGGAGGACTCTTCTCGTGAAATATTTTTGGACTCTC
>QLTV01003663.1:606072-643673 GCA_003457575.1 Thermophis baileyi
TAATAATAATAATAATAATAATAATAATAATAATAATAATAATAATAATAATAATAATAATAATAATAATAATAATAATAATAATAATAATAATAATACAATATTGCTATAAATCATATGAAATATTTGGCAGTTGTGCTTCCTATAGGTATATATTGACTCTTATGCAGATATTTATTATTGGAAATTTCTTAAATTAATCAGGTTTACATAGCCACATATATACTTCTGGTTTCTAGCATTCGATAATCTATAACCTGCATAACTCACTAAAATTAAATTGCAAGTAATAAATCCCATTTCCCTTTGTTCCTTCCTCTTTTAGATCTGTAAGTTAATTAAAGGCTGTCAACTACTTTGAATAGCATAATTATACTAAATGAGTAGCAAATTCAGCATATATCCTTTTTGCTGCAGTTCCTCGATCCAGGTGACAATAAATTAAGTTGGCCATGTCCAGGCTAGCTAAGTCACAGAACTTTATTTCTCAGAATTCTTCCACTTTTATCTGGGATGTCTTCATAATGATAGAGAAAACTAAGGAACAAACAGATTTCAGTCTAATTGCAAATTGTGGAAGTCATCCATTTCTCAAGCTTCAATTTAAACTCACATCTACATTTATTCTTTCATTGCCTGCTAAAAGCAAAAGGAAATTAGGAGAAGCTAGTAAATTTGTCCAAAAAAAAAAAGGGAAATTAGCAAAGCTAACATACTTTATCTGTATCTTTTATGTAAATGCAGAATTTTATATTTAATACAAAGTTTCTTCCATGCATATCTGCAATTTTATTATCTTGATAAGCAACAAGTAAAGAGTCAGTCTGTTTCACTAACATAAAAAGTTTAGGCTTATCATACAGAATGAAATCCTGACGATCCTTTCTGTTCCAAATTTTGCCAATGTGCGCTCCACAAAATAGCAGATCGGTTGCTGTACTATTACATTCCAAGTCTTCAGTCTGGTGTAGAGAGATGAAAGAATAACGAACCCAGCACATGACTGAAATTATTTGCTGACAGAACACCAAAGAAGTAAAAGATAAACTTGCAAAATGAAAGAGGGCTACTATAATCCAAAGAGCAACAAGAGAGCTTGTGATCCATATATTGTGTGGCAACTGGTGATAGCTTCTCTTGGATCAGTTGGGAAGCTCATATCATTAAACAGGAATACCAGACAGTGAGACAACCAAGGGGGGAAAAAGGTATGTCGTATAAAACAAACATTTATTCATTTTGACAGAAACAGTCAATAAACTAGTTTTAACTGACTCAAAACTCAAGAGCAAAGAGTAGTCCGTCTTTTCTCCAGGTGTTTTGGCTTAAAACTTCCACAATCCCCTACTATTAGCAATATTAGCTAAGGTACAGTACTTCAGAGTGTGTCCTGATTTGGAGAAGGCTGTCTACAACATAAGGCAATGTAATAAACCCAATCTTCACACATCCCTCTCTCATTTTAACACAGCGAACAAAAATCTTCAAAGGATTATCAAATGTGATCTCAATGGAAATGTTCTTAAAAATTTGGTGCCTATTGATGAATCACAGGTGCAAAACCGGAATCAGGCATTTTGGACAGAAGAAAGAACACATGATTCATTTCAATTTTATGCTTCTCTCACAGTACATGGTTGACGATTTCCTTTTTCTGTAAGGTAGAAGCAAAAATACCATAAATATATAGGCGGATTTCCTATGGTCTGTCAAACACACAGTAATTTTGAACATGATCCACATAAGATCTCAAAGTAACTGCAAAAATAGTTAATTAGAATGTACCTATGTAAGCACTGCTTTTTGGTTTTGTACTTTTAATATTATAATGTGTTGTATAATTTACTGTTTATTGCGTTTGTAAGATGCTTAGATTTGTTTTTTTATTGAAGTATCATTAAAGCACTTGAAAAAATAATAATCAAGTGTAGCACAATACCAGCTTTTTGAAAATCATTTATGTTACAACATGGAAAATGTTTAAGTTTTGTAAAAGCTTTGAGAAATACTTATACATCTTCTAAAATATCAGTTTCTGAATTAGAGCAAATTAATGTTTCATTTATTTCACTAGACTCTAGACAAGATTTTGAGGGGAGCTGCAGAAACAAATCCTCCCCCCACTTTCTGTTCCTCTTCTTATTTTTCTGACTGACTTATAGTAATGATATACAACATCATAATTCATCAGAAATGATTTCCCCCTCCCTGTGTCACCAAAAAGGATATTCGGCAAATATTTATCATTGTCCTCTCTGGAATCAAAAAGCGATTTATGTTTCTCATATGAATCGAGATACTGAGAGGTACACAGGAGACAGGCAGGAGGTGGGAATATAAATTTTAGGCTATAATAATTGCCAGGTGAGAATCATTATTTAAAATTAAGTATGATTATTCAAAACAGCATCAAACCTTTCGCTCCTTTCTTAAACTGTCAATAAAAATGGACATGTTGGCTGATTTGTTTATGCTTCCAACCGCCTCCAAAGTTTAATCCATCGTTCTTACCAGCTTTGGGTTCCAGAAAAATTGCAATTGCTAGACAGTTCTCCTGGAAAAACAACATGTTCAAGAAATGATGACAAAAAGAATTGGGAGACCATCTGCTTTCTTTTCTCACGTTTAAAAAAAATAAATCCCTGAATATGCCATCAGATATGCAACTCATTCAAAAGGGTTTTACGCATGCATTTTAATCAGGATTATATTTCAATTCATAAGTGACTTGAAAATGTGTCATTTTTCTATCTTTTGCTAGGGCAACTAGTTTTCCATATGTAAGCCATCATTCTTAATGCAAGGGAAAAAGAAACTTTACAATAAGGGTATGGAAACTTGCATAACTTGGGAATGTTTTTCTAGATTAGCTCTTTAGTCTAATAAATAAGAAAGGTACCAAAATCACCCCTGGTTAATAAGAGATTGTCCTCATCAGAAGTACATTCTTTGCAGTTATCTGAAACTATTCATCAGTAAAATCACCATCTGAAATAAGTACTATGGCATGGAAATGCTTAAAGACTACACATAATATGATACTCTGGGTGTATTAGGGCAACATGTTTGTTGAACTGCAACAAACTTAGCTTTTAAAATGATCCTCTAATGCAGGGGTCAGCAACCTTAAACACTCAATGAGCCACAAACGTCCTAACCGGAAGCCCCCATTTCAATTCTGGAGCCATCCGGAAGTCCGGTTCCCCCACCATAGAGTCTGCTAGCGCAGCATCCTTTTTCCTCTACTAATCCTAACCAAAAGCCCTATCAATTGTAGAGCTGACCAGAAAACCCGCCCCTTGCCATAGAGTCTCCTCCTGGCACGCCCAGCTTCTAGCCCCTCCCCAAACTGGAAGCTCATCTCAAAATTGTAGTGCCGACCGGCGACAGGGAGCCGCAGCAGAGGGATGAAAGAGCCACATGCGGCTCCAGAGCCGCAGGTTGCTGACCCCTGCTCTAATGCAATAACAACAGACTACACTACAAGCCACAGTGTAATTTTCATTCCTATACATTCAAAATGCAAGAATTGCATTTTTGGTGATGAATGTATGTATTTGAAATTATTAAGTAAAAATTATAACCTTCCATATATTACTAACTTGATTCTGAAACAATGTACTGTAATTTTATAATTTTGAGACTCTAAAAATGGCCTAACCATTTCCATACTTAAAAGATAAATAACTGAGCTTAACATTTAATGAACCAAGTAGTGCATTTGGCTTAGAAATGGAATCCGATTTTTAAAAAAGTAATGATTTAATGTCTGAGACAAACTAAATTTGATTTCTTTTTGTTTACATATAATTTTACTTGTAATTAATTAGCATTATTACTCTCTGCTATGGCTGTGCACATTCTTTAAAACAATGCACACAAAAACCTATTTTGGAGAATTTTCACCGTTTTGTTCCCCATTTGTGTTTTTAATCATTTGTTCCTTGTGTCATTTTGAAAATTTGGTAATAAAACATTGGACATCATTGGTAGCTTCAATCCAAGTTTTTGGATCACCCACAGCTTTGATCTCAAGTTTTATTTTGTGCCTCTTATAGACCATCATGGAGGTCCATTACACACATGTTGCACATAGCACTCAAATGAATGCATCCTCCCCCTTCTACTTCCCACACTGAAATAAAAATGAATCTCTTGTTGATGAGAGAGCTGTATATCATAATTCTAGATACGAACAGTGTGTCCTATTTGCACAGCATTTGCTATCCTATATCTTGAGCCCTGCTCCCTAAACAATAAACTTATACACTGGTCTTTCATACTTGAGAAAGTTATTTTGCCTCTTTTGAAATAAAGGCACAGGTTGGATTATGATATGATTGAGGAAACATTGGCCATGGGATAGAAACACATTACATTTGCCTTATTTGCAACATGACGTCTGAGCACAAAGATTTTGTAGGGATTTGCAAGCACCAGATATCACCTAGAAAGCCATAAGCATAGACAATATTCAAGTAAAGAGCATACAACCTACATCAGGGGTCCTCAAACTTGGCAACTTTAAGACTTGTGGACTTCAATTCCCAGAATTCTCCCAGCTGGAGAATTCTGGGAGTTGAAGTCCACAAGTCTTAAAGTTGCCAAGTTTGAAGACCTCTGACCTACATGATTTTATGTCACATTCCTACCACATTTAACTTACAAAAAAATCTGCTTTGAGTTTTTTTTATTTAATTGATTGCTACCAGTTATAGCATAATACTATGCATATACATAGTGTAGTACAATATTTACAAATAATAGGTATATGTAAGAAAAGTTAATATCAAGTCGAGTAAGTTTAAAATTTCTAAATATTCCATAAAATATTTTGTAACTACACCAATATCTCAAATTAAAATTGGTATAACAATCATTTTTACTTCATAATCATTCAGTGTTTTTAGCTTTGTAATTCACAGTATTTTGTTATTTTCTCCAGTTGTAACTCAACTATTTCTAGCTATTGCCTTATTATTAACCACACTTTCTTCTCAATCATGGCAATATCTGGTATATTTTGTTCTAATCACCTAACAGTTTGAATTTTGAAATTCTACAAAATTTTATCTTTGTTATTTTAGAAAACTTTTTCAGTTACATGTGATTTTTGCAAACAATTAGCCTGTATTTTCTGCATAAATTCTAATGGACACAGGTCTAATGCAACCTGTGTTATTATTACTACTACTATTACTATTATGCAATAGCATTAGTTAAGTATTCCTATCAATCCATGATGGCGAATCTATGGCACGCGTGCAAGAGGTGGCATGCAGAGCCCTCTCTGCTGGCACACGCTCCGTTGCCCCAGGTCAGATCTCCATGGCGTTTCTTTCGTGAGCTTCTGCTTCCCTGCAAACGACGAAACAGAAGCTCACGAAAGAAAAATATCTTACCTCTTGCCGCGCTGCCGGTGTTTGGATGCCCCGCCTCCCGCCGCCCAGCTGGTCTTCAGGTCTCTGCTGCGCATGCGGGCATATATGAGCACACCTGCGCGCATGTCCATGCATGTGCACTTTTGCACATGTCTGCACATGTACACTTTGCATATGTCCATGCACATGCACTTTCACACATGTCCATGCATGCGCATGTCCGTGCATGTCGCGCACATGCACACTTTTCAGTTTGGGCATGCGCGTGTGCAGTTTGGGCACTCTGTGTCTAAAAGGTTCGCCATCACTGGTATAAATTATGGATGATAGTAATAATTAATTAAACTTCTATGATGCATGACTCCCAATGATTCTGGATCACTTACAACAATGAAATGAAAAGTTACAGTAATACCAATAAAGTATCATAAATAAAATATGGTAAGCCTGGATGGATAAATTATCAAGTAACTGATAATAAAAGGAAATTAAGCAAATTAAATATGATATAATTAAAAAGTGCCATAGATTATTTTTCTCAACATTTTAATTCTCAGTTTGTTTAAATGATTTATGGATGACAGGTAAACAATGTTATTATTTCTGAAATGTAATGTAATACAATAGAATTGGTTTTAATACATTGGGCCAGATTTCAAGTAAGTACAAGTTTTATTCCGGAACTTCATTATGTTTATTTTTAACAGTTTACACTTTTAAAGATTCATCAAGTGAAGTATGGTAAACTATGAAAAGATTATCATTTTATTCACAGGGCACAAACAGTATCACAATTTTTAATTTTCAAAGGTTCATGCTGGCAATTTTTCATTTGCATTTCTAACAACTGGATTAAAAAAAAAACACTTCAGAGCATCACTGACTATCAGCAATTATATTAGCATCCATCTTTTACAAGAGCCACTCAGTTCCTCTCTTGAAGGGGCTTAAAATTTCAAAAAAATGTTTTGTGCAGCATTCAATTCCTTGAGAAATTGTTTGCATGTGTATATTATGTGATACAATCCTATTCATGTCTTTGAGCTTGTTACTCTTTACACCATGTAAGTGTGTATGGGCCTGCAGGGCTACATATAGACATTTTCAAATTCTGTGTAAATCTACCAGCATGTTACAATCATTAATCTATGTTTAAACATGAAAGTAATTGCTTGTCCAAAACTGAGTAATTAACTTTAGTTTACTGTATTTCTCTCTAATTTACAAATGTTGAAAGAACATAAGTGATGTGCAGGTTCTGCAGCCAACAATATGAAATATTTTGGGAGCTTGGTTGACAGTTGGCTTTTGAATTTAAATATTTAATTCCTAATCTTTAACATTATTCCTTGGTATGCATTTAATAATATCCTCATTCTCTCAGACCAAAAAGTATAATTTAATGGCAACCTTTGGTTTTAGGCCTCAAAAATGTGTTCTACCTATAGGCAATACAGTAGTACTGGCAATAGAAGACTTTAGAATTTAAAATCTCCTTTTGAAGAAAGAGAACAAAGCAAATTGGATGTTGGAACAAACCATGGAAATTGCCAAGAAGAGAGGACAATGCCAAGAAAGACAACAGTCTCAAAAAGGAACTTAACAGAGAGCTGTTAGAAGATACAAGAAGCATTCTTATAACAACATCTTTAAAGACATAGAAAATGGAAACAGATATGATTTTGAAAGTCTTTCAAAAGCTCTCTGAACTTAGAAGGAAGTGCCAATCTCAAATTTGTACGCTAAAGGAAAAAATGGACACATAGTAATTGATTCAAAGAATACCAGAAGAAGATGGAAAGAGTACAATAGAGATGTCAACATCCAAAATACTTCACAAGATTTGCTATAGTGGCGAATATCTGCAGCTCAGGTGTAGGGTGAGGGTAAAAGTTCGTTCTCCGAGCTTGTGGGTTGGTTTCCGAACATTTCGTTACCAGGCTAGGTAACATCTTCAGTTTAGGGAATGTCAGTGAATGTCAGTGTCAGTGTTCTGTTTATAAGGACTTAGGTGTGGGTGTGTCAAGTTAGGGTCTTGTGACAGGTGAGTCATATGTGAGTCTCGTGATGGGTTTTGTGATAAGGAGATTACCTCAGGTCAGGGTCGTTTGGAGGTGAACTGTTAGTGTGTGAGAGTGGGGGGTGGGTTGCGTGAGTTGGTTGAAGGCTGGTGCTGTCTCTGGTTGGCTGTGCAGTTGATTTGGATTCTGAGTGGTTCATAGGCTGGTTGTAGGCAGGGGTGGGTTCTTCCCGGTTCGGACCAGTTCTCCCAAACTGGTAGCAACCCGCTGGTGACATCACAATGACATCACCAATCCGGTTTGGTTGGTGCTGGTCCGTGGGCACCGCCATCTTTTTTTTTTTGAATTTTTTTTGGATTTTTTTGATTTTTTTGGGAATTTTTTTTAATTTTATTTTTCCTTCTGAGCATGCGCAGAAGCCAAGTTCCGGCACTGTGCATGTGGTCACCATCTTGTTTTTGGCTTTTTTTAATTAATTTATTTTTTATTGTTCATTACTGCGCCTGCCCATGAGGCGTGCCCACGCAGCACGGGAGGGAGCGAAGCGGCAGCGAGGTAAGTTGGAACCCACCCCTGGTTGTAGGTCAATGTGTCTGTTGATGGAATTGCTGTTGATGTTCATTGCATGCCAGGCTTCAATGAACTCATGAGCATGATGGGTGGTGGCGTGGCCGATGATTTTTGTGTTGCTGTTTGATGTCATTGTGGGTAGAGATTAAGGATTTGAGATCGTGGCATTTGACTGCCATCTGATGTTTGTGGATCCTGGTTTTTAATTGACGTGATATTTGTTCCACATAGAATTGGTTGCACTGGTTACAGTAGATTTTGTAGATGACATTGTTTCTTTCGTCTGTCTGATTTTATCTTTGGTTCTGGATAATTCCTGGCAGAGTGTGGCTGTGGGTTTGTGGGCTATTGTAATTCCTAGGGATTGGAGGATTCTAGCTGTTATTTCCAACACTTTACAAGATATTTCTACTTAACAAAAACCTCTAGTACTAGAAGATGAAGTTAGGTCAGCACTCTGGTCAAAACAAAGTTGGAAGGCTACAGAAAACTCATGTCCACAGAAATATGTCCACAGCAATAGAAGACTGACTGAATCTTCTAACCAACCTATACCAGCAAATCTGAAAAACAACATAGTGACCAACATATTGGAAGAGGTCAATCTACATTCCAATACAAAAAGAAAAAGAAAAAAGAAACTTAAAAGAGTGTATAAATTGTTGTACAAATACCCTTGATATCACATGTTAGCAAAAAATGTTTAGGATTATCAAATGCAGATTAGAACTCTACATGGAATAAGAGATTCCAGATGTTTAAACTGGGCCAAGGATATGAGACATTATTGCTGATGCATGCTGAATAACTGAGAAAGCCAAATAATACCTGAAAGAAGTCCCTATGTGCTTCATTGATTATAGAAAAGTTTTTGATAGTGACAATCATGTCAAACTGTGGAATGTGCTCAGAAAAAATGGGAATCCCAAAACATCTCATCTTCATGAAAAACTGATACACAGGTCACGAAGCCACTGTACAGACAGAATATGGTAAAACAGATTGGCTCCAGATTTGGCAAAGGAATGCAAGGCTGTATACTGTTCCCTTTATTTATTCATCTCTCTCTCTCTCTCTCTCTCTCTCTCTCTCTCTCTCTCTCTCTCCCTCCCTCTCTCCTCTCTCCCCCCCCCTCCCCCCCTCCCTCCCTCCCTCTCTCTCTCTCTCTCTCTCTAGATCTACAACAGGGAAGTCAAACTCGCAGCATCACGTTGTCGTCACGTGACGTATCGTGACTTTTTTCCCCTTCACTAAACAGGGTGGGTGTGGCTAGCGCATGATGCATCCGGCCCACTGGCCGTGAGTTTGACACCCCTGATCTACAAGCTTTAGTAGTATAAATTAAAGAATGCAGGCAAAAATTAGCATTAAAGTTAAATATAATAAAGAGCAAATTAAGAACAACAGACAGACTAACCAGCTTAAAAATGGCAATGAAGATATTGAAGTGGTGGATACTTTCTGCCTGTTAGGATAAAAACAGCAACAAATTTGTTGTTTATTTAACAATATTTATAAGCTTCTCCAACTCATGCAGGCTACAGTAGTCCTAGATTCAAGCATAAAACAAAACAGTTAAAATAATAATGGAAATTGTTTCACTATGACAATAATTCATAAAGAATTGCGAGCCAAAGGTTTATTGAAATAATATCAATTGTCAGCCCCTTTGAGGTTGGCAAGATCAAAAAATGAAAGCAATGACAACAGAATCTTGAAAGTTTGTCAAAGTTTGTTTCAACCATACCAATCAAAAATCCTGGCAGACTGGTTTTGAGGACCCTTTTCCTCATGTTTTTCTCTTTCTCAGGACTTTAAAAGGAATGAATTCTAAAAATAGATAAATTTTAAAAAGCATTCATATCCATGTGGTTGCCTCGTAATGTGCATTTGCATTTATTTACAAGCTTAGACTTTGAATTATTCTTTAAAAAATAAGGAGTAATGAGTGCCAACAATTTTATTTTCACATCTACTCTGTCAAAACTCAGTTGACTTCCAAAGAATAGGAAATTAGCCTCATCCTTGCAATTATACTCCAAGTGTCATACAGTGAAGCTACCAAATAATGTCATATTTTAATCAATTTCATTTTACATCTGAGACATGACTCTACCATTCCTAAGGCCAGAATTTAAATATGGCTCACAGTCCTGTTTTGGCATGCTTTTGTAAATCATATGTTGCAAACTGTGGTATGGGTAAACTAGAAGTTCATTCATACTATATAGCTGAGCATGCAATGCAGAAGACAAAGAGCATGGTTTCAAGGAATAAAAGTATTAGTTCAACCCAGACATTTTATTTATGTACTTATTTTTTAGATTTTTACCCTGTGGTTTTTACTCAGGCTCCTAATTCAAACCTTTGACCACATGGAATCATGTCTTTTTCTAATGTTTTTATTGTTTCGGTAAAACAAAAAAAAAGTAAATTTCAAACCCTGAAAGTGAACACAAAAACCAAATTGTTTGTTTCTTTATATCAAGATTTATCAACTGACTTGCTCCAAAGACTCTAAATAAATTCTCAGTATCGTTTTATTAGTTGCCATCAAATGTTCTAAACTATGTCTGGCAGTATCCATGCTTATTGTTATTGCATCTATCGACTGCATTGATAGTCTTAGTCTTTTGCATTATACTTCAGCCTTGCGAAGCATAGTACCTACTCTAAATAATCTTTGTCTTCACTTGAGGTGTTTAAAATGTTAAAATTATATGCCTGTCATTTCATCTTCTACAACAGGTTTAGGCTTGCATTCCTCCAATACTGATTAATTTGCTCATTGGGCAGTTATGGTACTCATAGCATCCTTCTCCAACATCACAATTCAGAAGCATCTTTTTTTCTGTTTTCTTTCTTCAGTGTACAACTTTCATATCCATATGGTATTATGAAATATCCTGGGCTGAATGTCAGATCATTGAATACAAAGAAATCACTTTGTATTTAAAGATATTGTTTGTGCCCTTCATAGTTTTTCCCCCCAAGGGCATTGTCTTTTGATTTCTTGGCCATGGATAGTTTCATTATTGATTATTGATCTAAGCAACCTGAAATTGTCAGCTAATTTCTGTTTCTCTTCTGTCAAGGCTAAAATTATTGATGTTACCAGCTGTTAGAATCTTTGTCTTCTGCCCATTATGCTCCAGCTTTGAGACAGTGTTCCCTGATCTTAATAAGAGATGCTTCAGATCACTTGCACTTTCAGCCACTTATGTACATGATCAGCATAGAAAAGTTGTTGACAGTCTCCATCAATTGTCACACCTCAGTTTTCTTCACACAGTCCTGTTTCTTCAATGATTTGTTATGAATATAAATTGAACTAGTATGAGGAAAGTATGCAGTATTCTGTTTGGACTGCTGCTTCTGGCTCAATGTAAAAATATACATTTAAATTATCAGATGTTCTGGTATATTCATGCTTCTTAATTTGGTTCAGAACCTTTCATTGTTTAGCAGTCAAAGGCTGTAGTCAATGAAACACAGGTAAATATCCTCATAATGTTCAATTGTATTTTCGTAGATTTATCTCACAACTGCAATGATGTATTTTGTTCCTTGGCCTTTCTTGAACTCTGCTTGCAGTTCAGGCAGCTCTGACTCTATAATTTTAATCTCCATTTAAAAATCTAGAGCAGAGTCTGGTTTTGTTTGGTTGATCCTTTGTACTTTCCATACATGAAGGACATCTTTAGAGGTTCTGATCGTCATTTCATGAATAGCTACATCAACAGTCAGAAAACCAAAGTGTTTGCTTTACTTACATCATAAATACCAGCTTTACTATAAAGTCTCTTCAGGTCTTTAGCAGTGACTTCAAGTCTTCTGATGTGAAGGGCTCATCTTCCAGCACTTGATCACATTTTGTTTTGTAGTAACTATCCATTAGGTTTCATGGCAAACCTAAAATAGATTCCAGTGTTGTTGCCGTTGTCAAAGAAATGTGATCCTCCTCTTCCAACACTGTCTCATATTGCTATTGCCCAAATGGTTGGTTTGTCATAGTCAAATCAGATCAGTCCACCTTTGAAGAACCTGCCAATAATTAGTCTACTGATGGCATAGCTTTCAGCTACACAGATACAGTTGGCCTTAGCAACAAGTAAAGCTGCAAACCAAGCAAGGAAAATTCTCACTACAGCACAGAAATTGTATTCTATAAAATGCCAAATAAAAGAAGAAAGCAGTAGCCATATCTTTATTAATTCAGAACTTACCGGTATTCCAGAATTTACTCCAAAGATCATCTGGAAGATTCAATTTTTAACTATTCACTGGAAAGGCATGAGAATGGGATCCATTCTTCCCTCAGGATAAGCTTTTACAAAGATCTGTGTTCTAATGAAGTAACTTTGTTGTACCTGTAAAGTACAAATTCATGGGTGTAATGTATGCACTTTCGTCAGGTGAGCAGAAGTTACATGGGATAGATGGTGTCTAATACACCTAATTCTAGGCTACATAGGGGTTTATAAGTAATAACCAGCACCTTGAACTGCATTTGGAAAACAATAAGCAACTGAGGCACCCATTGCAGTAATTGTCTTATATGATAATAACATCATTTTCCAGTAAGAATATAGCAATTTCGTATTGTACCAACTGAAACTTCACAGTTGTCTCTGAGACCAGCTCTAGGTAGGGCAAATTGCCACCATCAAAATGTGGAATATCAAGAATAAATAAGGTTAACTAGCTGTGACCACCTGTAGCAAGTGTCTTAAATACAACAGGTCTACCAAGGTGTGATATCAGAGGGAACACAAAAGCCAACGTTGATATCAGTTATCCTACCCCAGAATTAGTTGGATTCTGAACCAAAAGTCATTCTGCATTGATTGGTTTTGGTCTGAGCCTATTTTTCTCCAGCCAGGACATAATATTCTCCGGGGCCCAGTTCAGGATTCACATGGGCCCAGTTCACATCTCCCATGGAAGGAGAGCTGAAAGCAGAGATGTATAACTAAATATTATTCATATATTAATGGATTTTAGATTATTTCTTTCATTTCATGTAGATATTAAAGTCTGGAGAAATGAACTGACCCTAGTACATACCATATTACTCCAGTTTGAGTGAATATAGCTAGTTTTACTCATAATAAGCCTATCCAGATTTTCACACTCTTTCACTTTGTACATCTTATGGGTTTCCTTTGCCTAATTCTAAAGTTCTTCATAGAACAAGAAAATCCAAATTGGGGGTTTATAAGTCACAAGTGTGTGTTCAACAAACATAGGTTATTAATGGGTTACTCTTGTAAGATTATCAGTATGCGAAGTATGGAAGGACACAAGAAAAATCAGTTCCCTAACTTAAACTAATTTCAGTTTGAACTTATGCACTATCAACAACTGTACTTAGTTTAAACTATTGATAATTAAATCCATAATACTGTATTAAACAAACCACAACTTGGCTCATACATTAGTAATGGCAAATTGTGCCTAATTTAAATCAAGAATGTTTCTAATATCCTAATGCAGGATAGGAAACCATGGCCTTGTGGGAGTTGAAGTCCACAAGTCATAAAAGAGCCATGGTTCCCCACCCCTGTCCTAATGGCTACATTGGTGAGGAAAAACTAATTCATAATTGTAAAAGCTTACCCATGTTCTTTCAAGTAGTACCAAATTATGGTTTAGCGTCACATTACAAATAGACTATTATACATGAGTCAAGCCAAAATGCATAAGGCACTTTGGGGAAAAATGCAGCAAAGAGGAAAGTATAAGGTCATGAACCAAACTGACAATTTACAACAAACCTAACAATTTTCCATAGTTTTTTTCCCCCTGTAAAACCAGCATGGAAACAGATCTCTTAATGGTATTTAATTATACATTTAATCATACATATATATTTCATCTTTCAAGCACTGATAACATTTCATTCACCAATCTAAAGTTTTCATCTTACAAGTACATAATTTATTACTTGGGACTAGTTTCTTCAAAAATATATCCCATTACATTTATTCATGTTACTGAAAATCATTTTGTGTTATGCTTCTGGCTGTAAAAACATATTTTGTGCTATGCTATGCTTCTGGCTGTAAAAAAAATTACAACCCTGTTGCTTGTAAGAAATCAAAAATGTCATCTGACAACAAGAGAATTCTTATTTTAATCTGGATTTGTAAAAAAGCCTTTTTCAAAGTGAGCTGATAACAAGCACACAGACACACTCCACCAAATCTGTACATTAGAAATGGATATTCAGACTCAACAAATACGGCATTATATCTGTAAGAGAAACAAATGGTAACTAGTAATTGTCACACATAACTCTGAGAATCTAGGGCAGGGTAGGTATCTGATGTTCTAATAGTCTATTTATGGGCTACAGTACATAGTTTTAGAAGAGCAGAGAATTAAAAGAAGAAAAGCAGGGGTCTACAGGTAGTCTTCAACTTACAACAGTTCATTTAATGACCATTCAACATTACAATGGCACTGAAAAGATGACTTACGACCGTTTTTCACACTTACAACCATTGAAAAATCCCTATCGTCACGTGATCACAATTCAGATGCTTGGCAAGTGACTCATATTTATGACGGTTGCAGTGCCCAGGGTCATGTGATCCTCTTTTGTGAGCTTCTGACAAACGAAGTCAATGGGGAAGCCAGTTTCACTTAACAAATATGTTACTAACTTAATAACTGTAGTGACTCACTTAACAACTGTGGCAAAATGATCGTAAAATGGGGCAAAACTCACTTAACAAATGTCTCACTTAGCAGCAGAAATTTTGGGCTCAATTGTGGTCGTAAGTCAAGGACTATCTGTATAGCATTTGGAAAAATGGGGCTTTATCTGCTCTATTCAGCAAGAAGTTGGTGAATTCACATACACTGTCTTCTTTTTTCCCCCCATCCTAACTTAAAACCCTAAAATTAGTATATCTATTAATATATCTATTATATGCATCTGAACTGTCTTGTAGGTCATGAAAGCTTATGACTTTTAATAAAATGTGTTAATCAGAAAAAGTCTACCAGACTTCTTGTAATTTTTTGGCCACCGTAGACCAAAACATTTCTCCTCCTAGAATACCCACCCAATTCTAAAATATAATGGTTGTGATTATGATAGATAGATAGATAGATAGATAGATAGATAGATAGATAGATAGATAGATGATAGATAGATAGATAGATAGATAGATAGATAGATAGATAGATAGATAGATAGATAGATAGATAGATAGATAGATAGATAGGTAGATAGATAGGATAGATAATAGATAGATAGAGCTGTTTTTTTTTCAACTCTTTAAAATGTTTCAGCAGAATTACTGTACATCCTCCAGCAATCTCAAAATTATATCTATTTCGAATTCTATTTTTATTATTTGGTTCATATATGTCTTCTCACCTCCTGCACCCCATGTCCATAATTATATCTTATTTTCTCTTTCCTACTCTCTTTCTAAAATTTGTAAATAACAAAGATGATGGACCTCATAATACTATCCGTTCTAGTAACTTTTCTTCAGCAATTATGAGTCCACGTGAGTGGATAATTTATTTTAAATGGCACTATTGGAACGTGTATTGCACAGATCTTCCTATGAAGATGTATTTTATAATACTGAGGATGAGCTGAGGGAGGCCTGCTTCTGTTTTCATTATACTAAGAGCATGTGTAAGAAATAGGATAATTTCAGTGGTGCCCTGGAGCTAAGACATGTCATGGTGTTTGGCCCATTCCCTTCAGCATTCTTAAGGCAGGTTGAAACATTTTCCTTTCAAGAGACCTTTAGTTAGTTTCAAGTTTATGTCCCTGTTATTGCTGTTTTTCTACTGTTTTTTACTAGAGAGGGAGAGGTCAATAAACTGAGTCTAAGGCCAAATAAAGTGCTGTTGCTTTTGGTGGCTGCTTCATCCTCTTAGCTATACTGAATTCAATTTCCTTTGAAAAAGTTACATGCCTTATTAAGGATCAATTCTGAAATTTGGGACTGTTCATAGATTCAGCTTTATAAATAGGAAAACATATTGTCTCCATAAAAAAAGCACACTGTGTCAGTTGAACAGAACAATCATATTGACTTTTTTCTATTATAATATGTTATAAATACACCTAATGATATTATAGATTGTTATAGCTATCCATGTTCTGGACGTCTCCTGGTTGAATTCTACATGAAGAAGTTTTTGAAAGTGAAGTGGCCAACACAGATATGGCAGAAAGTATCTTGGACAATACACAATCACTTTTATTTCTAGAAAGTATGCTAATACTTTCTTCTCATCAAGCAGTTCTTTCATCCAGTTCCCAGAAAAGAGAAAGAGTTCTCTTGTCAGGTGGTAACAGCTTGCAACCTTCTCTGCTGGCTTCCCCATAGACTTTCAGGTGGCCAAGCACTTAAGTCAGGATCACGCGACTGTGGACATGGGCATAAGATTTTACATTTTACAAGTTCTTAACAGGCCATAAAACACTGTTTCTGAGACTGTCATAACAGAATAACAGAGTTGGAAGGGACCTTGGAGGTCTTCTAGTCCAACCCCCTGCTTAGGCAGGAAACCCTATACCATTTCAGACAAGTGGTTATCCAATCTCTTCTTAACAACTTCCAGTGTTGGAGCATTTACAATTTCTGGAGGCAAGTTGTTCCACTGATTAATTGTTCTAACTGTCAGGAAATTTCTCCTTAATTCTAGGTTTCTTCTCTCCTTAATTAGTTTCCATCCATTACTTCTTGTTCTGCCTTCAGGTGCTTTGGAGAATAGGTTGATTCCCTCTTCTTTGTGACAAAATTTGATAGATTTAAAGATAATTAAACAATCCTCATGGAAGACAGGGGTATCAATAGTTAACAGTGATGATGGCTGCATATTATATTTACTTTCCAGGGCAATATTTGTTCCTTGTGTTAGCCATGTAACCCTTCTGAGCTTATAACTATCTGGTCATAATATGTTGGTGGGTAAAATAGACTTTGGAGTTGACATGTTTGTACATTTCTTTTTCAATTCAAAGCCATTTGAAATCAAGGGACTAAACTGGCTGATGCCATTACAGCAGATGGAAGCTTCACCACTCTGTACAATGCATATACCAAAGGGTTGGATTTCAGTTCATAACCACCATTTTGTCACTTGACTCGTGTTGCAGATGGACCTTTCACAATTGCCAGAATGACTATACTCTCCAAGTATTTGCTAGGCTAGACCTTAAATCAGTGTAATAAAATTCCATTTAAAAGGTCAGCACTGTTTTTCCAGGAATGTCCAAATCTTCATTATATCAACACCAATTGTCATAAATAAAAGTTGGTTGTGGTTTTTCCATAAATTAGAGTGCTGTGCAAATCTAGCTGTTGCGGATCACAGTTTTAATCTAGTATACTATGCAAACCTAGTCAAATGTTTTTCATATAGCCCTTATCAAGGAACTCATGGCTTATAGCAGGGCTGTCAAACTCTCGGCCCGTGGGCCGGATGTGTCATGCGCTGGCCACGCCCACGCTCAGTTTAGCGAAGGGGAAAAAAGTCCCGATACATCACATGACGCCGCCGTGACGCCGTGAGTTTGACACCCCTGCCTTATAGTAATACTTGAACCATAAAATATTTATAACATTAAAAAATAAAAAAGGTTCAGAAACATTTCTTTAGGAACAGAAACTTTTTTTCAATCAGACTCCAAAAACAGTAGATATTTAGTCAAACAGCTCTGTAAACATTCAAACCTTAATGTCTTAGACAGCAGGATACAGGATTTGCTATCGTTCAGCATGTAGGAATAGATTGTTTGACCCCTTGTTTTAATGACTTAATTAGCTGCTCCAAAACCCAGCTGGGCTTCTTTTGACAACGTAGCTAGATATTTCAATCAGGCTGTGTTATGGAGAATAAGTAATAAATGCTACCTTGTCGCCATGAAGTCCCAAACCAGAGTGCATGCTGGTAGAGTTAAATTTGATCACTACGCCTCACATTGCAATTTGTCGTGGTCTGAATGACTAAACTGTGTAATGTGTATGAATTCTTGTTATCAGATACAGAGTACTGGCTCCCACAGTTATAAACAGTTGAGTTTGCTTTTATTAGTAGCCAATTAATGGGCAACCTTTGCATTGCTTTTAACATTCATAACCTCTGTTCCAGCTGCATCCATGGTTCCTTAGCATACTGTGTACAATCAGATCCATATCACTGTCACGAGCCAAACAGCTGCAAATTGTATTCCAGTTTTCAGAACTGAAAAACTTTACAATATAGAAACTTCTGCCATCCACTAGGAAGAAAAAAAAATCTTCTTAGGAGTCTTTTCAAAACCCAGCAGTGCTGGACAGTTAGTGACAATAAGCAATTTATTTCAGAGAAAACAAAATCTACACTAAGGTAACCTCTTGGGGTATGCTAGATTTTCAAACAAATGAAACCCTATCACTTTGGCACAACAAAGAGAACACAAGCTCATTTCTCCTAACCAGGGCTAAGAAAATATAAACATAAAACCCAACCCACAAAAAGAAACTTAACCTGTTGCTTTCCAGCCAAAATTTAGTTTTAAACTAAACTATTTTAAACTTGAAATATTAAAAAAAAAGTTTTTTCTAGACATATGAAGAAATCATTAAATGAGTCTTACAACAATTTCCACAAATCAATGTATAAATCTCATCAACTGGAATTAATTTTTGGATTTAGAGATTGTAATGTACTTTTACATTACTTGTTGCAATTGTTGAATCATTCAGTTGCTTCTGGCTTTTTATGATCTAATGGGCAACATTTCACAGCAATTCACTGCTTTGAGTTTCTGTAAGCTCCTGCTTGTGTCATCAGTAATAATATTTAGCCACTTCTTTTTCCAGGCATCAAGATTTTTTCCATTGACAGTTGTTTTCTTATTATGTTGTTTTCTTATTAAGTCATTGCTTCATTATTGGTGCTTTGTCAGCAATCGGGCTCTACTTTATCTAGTATTGAATAATTGTTCAACATTTTTCTACAGCATCACAATTTAAAAGGACCAGTTTTTCTTTTTCTGATGATCTATCTTTCATTATGTTACAACTGAAAAAATAAGATTCTATAATATGTCCTTTGTTGTAAGCACAGTCTCTAGATCTGTCAGAGTCTTTCTTCAGATCTGATCCTTAGAAAACCAAATCATTATAAAGCTGTGTTTTTATTAGGGTAATAAGCACCATTACATTCACACCATGGTTGAAACAGAGTAGAAATCCAATAGCTATTATGAAACAATGATAGCCTCTGTTTCAGGGGTGAAATCCAGCAGATTCTGACAGGTTCTGGAGAACCGGTAGTGGAAATTTTGACTAGTTCGGAGAACCGGTAGTGGAAATTTTGAGTAGTTCGGAGAACCAGCAAATACCACCTCCGGCTGGCCCCAGAGTGGGGTGGGAATGGAGATTTTGCAATATCCTTCCCCCAGGAGTGGGGAGGGAATGGGGATTTTGCAGTATCCTTCCCCTGGAGTGGGTTGGGAATGGAGATTTTGCAGTATCCTTCCCCTGCCACGCCCACCAAGCCACGCCCACCAAGCCACGCCCACAGAACCGGTAGTTTAAAAAATTGGATTTCACCACTGCTGTGCTTGATTGGCCCAAAAATCTGATCTTAAAGACCAGAGACCAGGAGCAGATTTGTGATGATGATGAGATCAAAAAAAGAATAATTTTTATTAATGAGTTGAAGTTTGTCTTTGTATGTAATTGAAGACACTCTGGAGAGGACCATCACAGCCACACCTAGCCAAATGTATCTTTCCCAATGTATATATTTATCCACTTGTAACTTTCAGAAGGACACTCATTTTGTATAATTTAACACAGCGCTATTTACATGCAAGAAATAAAAAAGTAGAAGATACAACTATGTACAGGCCAGAGCAAGACAACAGACTGTTGTAACAGCAATATTTACATCTAATATTCATGCAGAAAAACAAATATTTATGATGAAAATCATATATAAATATGGATATGGATAAAGATAAATATGTAGAAACTGTTTTCATGGATCAAAATGTGCATGTTCATTTGTTACATTGTTTTAAAGCAGCCAGGCCAATAACTAAGGAGAGGAAACAAAACTGGCCACTTTCTTTAATGATCTGAATTTAGCAAGCAAACAGCCCCCAAATCTTGTCTTTAGTTCACACAAGCCATTGTCATGGCTCTTTCCAGACAATCAAATCCTAATGACAAGCAAACTGTCATATTCCTTAAATAACTTTTAATGTTACTGTGAAATCATAAGCTAGTGCTTAAGATGTGCTCTGTTACAAATTTAATCTTCCCTGATATGTCACAACTCATTTCTTCCCGGTGGTAGAGGGATTCAACATAACAACATTCCTGTTATCCTAGACAATCTGAACTGTTAAATACCGTCTGATGCCCCAGAATGATCGTAACAATATCGCCTATGGGATTTACAGGAACAACCTTCCTGAAAATCTGCAATTATGAGATCCATTTAAGAAAGGAGCAACCTACAGAAGCTCCCTTTTTTCCCCTTTTCTCTGAGCAATGTTTCTGAAACTTGTGTGACACAGTTCATTCTTTCCCTGAGGTAAATAATATACCATGAAGACAGGAAAAATTGGTTGCACAGAATCTATTGCATGCCTATTAAAAACACTGGCATCCTGCTTTCCAAAAATTCATATAAATTAAAAGCGCTCTTCCACCAACTTCCTTTTTATCTATAATAATCATGGGCATATTGAATTCATTGTTTATACACACACACACACACACACACACACACAGAAACAGACTTGTTTGCTTTGATGACAGACTCAGAGCTCCTCAAAATCTTTTCTGAGAATCAGGGATGTCCTGAACAAATATGATGTGATGAAGGGATAAATTATACAGAGGCACTTTCTTTGAGAACTTTACCTAAAGATCTATCTGATTTTCAGGACTTCCTCCTTTTTCAGATTCCTGTACTATAGTACCACATAGACATTACACTTATTCAGAGAAATCATTATAATGTCTCTGTGTGTGTCTGTGTGTGTGTGTGTGTGTGTGTGTGCACGTGTGCGTGCACACCAGGGGTGGGTTTCTCTTACCTTCCCTACCGGTTCGGAAGTGCGCATGTTGTGTCGGAAGTGTGCGCTTTGCGCGCGCGGGGCACATCCAGGTACTGACCCTCTGTGCATGCAGAGAAGCCTTTGCACATGCACAGAGGGTTCGTTGCCAGCCGCTTTCAAGCAGCGGTGACCGGGGAACCAGTTCGGGAGCATGGCAAGCCAGCCATCACTACCGGTTCGGCGAACGGGGCCAAATTTCCGCCACCGGCTCGCACAAAGCAGTCCGAACCGGTAGCAACCCACCACTGGTGCACACACACATCTTGAAAATGTTCAGGCGTACAGTCAAGAAAAAGAAGAGGCAAAAGAACTTGAAAATAAGTATTCTACCACAAATTAAGAGGTGATGGGATAGCACAGGCAAGCCAAAAACTTTTAAGAATCTACAAATTCATTGATATTAATTTCCAATCAACACATTTCACTTTGCATGTGTGTGATGGTATCTACTATTCCTAAAAAAAAAAAAAGTACACCATCCTATGATTGCATAAAATAAAAGTTAACAACCTACAAAGGAAAATGCTAAATCCAAAGCTAAGATCAACACTAAATTTGCGTGCCTATTAATGGGTACATTATTGCAGAATTAACATTAACATTGATACTGAAGAAGATGAATCACCTTCCAGTCTGCTTCCTGATCCAATTCAGGATGATGCTTATCACCTATAAGATTGTCTTTGTCTCAGATTCTAGATATGTTAAGACCATCTGTTCATGTAGAATCTAAGTGTAATGCATGAGAAGACCAAGATAGCAAGCCCACTCCTTTCTATGGAGATTTTCAGTCATTCAGGTCCTGGTTGTCCCAAAGGTGCTTTTTCAACAGGCAATTGGACTTTCTGGTTTTTCTTTCTTTCTGGTTTTTCTGGATAGTGGGGAATGGAAAGGACTATAAATCCTTCCATTCCCCACCATCCACTCAGAGCTGAAGAAGCTTCTTGGATGAAAAGCGAAACGTCTTCAAAGAAAAAACAGAAAGTCCAGTTGCCTCTTGAAAAAAGCACCTTTGGGAAGCCCACTCCTGGGATATCAAAAGGTAAGGAATAGGAGACAGATCTTCATTACAGACTTCTCTGTCACTACGTTCATTTTAATTTGTCAGCAGGACTCCTATTCTGAAATGACACTGTATACTGATATGAAGTTCTCATGTGATACCTGTACTGCGCATGTGTTACTCTTTCCTTTGTTCTCTTTGTTTCTTCACCATGTAGACACAGACTTAGGTGTTCTTATTTTTTGTTATGCAAATTATTACTTTTAGTCTTTCCTGGACTCCGGTCTTATTCATGAGGATTGAGGGCAGGGAAACAAGATTCATTTCACCTCTAATTATTTATCTCTGCAACATGGTAGCAGAGGATGGTTTCGATCCTCTGCTACCATGAGGATACAATATGAGATTGTTCTCAACAAGATTGTTCTTGTTTATGTTGATGATATTCTTTATATTGGTCCAAATAAGCAAATGAGTGAGAGTTTTGTTAAAGGTTTACAGAGATTTTTCACATTGAAATGTTTAGGTCATGTTAACAATTATTTAGGTGTTCAGATTAAAAAAACACAGAAGGGGTTTAGTCTCACACAAGAAGATAAAATTGAACAACTTTTGCATCGTTGTAACATGAAGGATGCACATCCAGGACGCATACCTATGCAAACAGATTTCCATAATCTAGAACATAATGAAGGTCCTGAGTTCGAGGATCAAACATTATATCGTTCAGTTATTGGGTCACTGTTATACATTAGCAGTTGGACTAGACCAGACATTGCACTTAGTGTTAACCTATTGTCACGACACGTAGGTAAGGCAAAACAGTTTCATTGGTCATGTGTGAAGAAATTATTGAAATACCTAAAACACACAAAACACATGAAGTTATTGTTAGAACCAACACATTTTGAGGATGCAGAATTTTGATGCTTTTTTTACAGATATCTGGACTCGTCCGTTTCAACCAATCACAGTGATGTAAGATAATCAATCAGTAGTTTGTATTTCTGATTCACGTTTCACGGGTACTAGGTCCAGACACATTGACATTCGTTATAAGAATATTAAACAGTTGGTTAAACAAGGTTTTGTAAAATTGCAGTACATACCTACATGTGATCAAATTGCTGACATGCTTACCAAACCATTACCAGCAGCGCAGCATGAATACCTGCGTGAGATGATGTGCCTTAATTGATGTTTTGATGGATAACTGAATATTCGCCCTACTGACAAAGAAGGGGTTTGTCACTACGTTCATTTTAATTTGTCAGCAGGACTCCTATTCTGAAATGACACTGTATACTGATATGAAGTTCTCATGTGATACCTGTACTGCGCATGTGTTACTCTTTCCTTTGTTCTCTTTGTTTCTTCACCATGTAGACACAGACTTAGGTGTTCTTATTTTTTGTTATGCAAATATATTACTTTTATTCTTTCCTGGACTCCAGTCTTATTCATGAGGATTGAGGGCAGGGAAACAAGATTCATTTCACCTCTAATTATTTATCTCCGCAACATTCTCACTCTGGAACAAATTACCACTATTAACATTTGTTAGGTTATAAAAATAGTTCTTTTGATGAACCTTAAGGATGTTGGTGTTGAACAACAAATATCAAGGGAATGGCAAGTTTTAAGACAGATTTTTTTTAAAATTATATGCTGCCTTTTAATGGCTTATACTTTAAAAGCAGGAGTTCTCGGTTTAGGGCAGCTGGTGTGTGCATATGTAACTATTTTTTGTGACATGATTTTATTATGTTTGGATATTTGTGTTTTATTCCTTCATTGTTTTCATTATGTTGTGAGCTCCCTTGAATTGGGATGGAAGTACAAAAAAAGATGGTAATATATAAATAAACCCTAAAACTAGAACAAACATTTGAAAAAAATGGTTCAGTGGAATCCCAGTATTTGGGCCAACATAAACCAATAATACTTTTGAATCACAAGAAAGTCTGAAAATTATGAAGCATGGCAGAACTTGATCATTTTGAACCAGCATGATAAAGTGGTTAAGGTGTTGGAATAGATCTAGGCAGATCAAGATTCAAGTTTGGTTTCAACCAAGAAAAGTCAGCAGATGATTTTAGGCCAGTAGCTTTTTCTCATCCCAAATATGCTGTTTGTAATTGTTGGGATAAAATGGAGATTCCTGTGTAATCTGCCTTGAGCTGTTAAAGACAAGTTAGGATATAAATCTAGCAAATAAATAACTAAAATAAACATTCACAGTTTGTACTTGATCTCTATCCATTAAAAAAAAATCTGCTAAGAACAAATTTGGATGTCTCATTCCCAGTAGATCCAAAATAGGAAAAAAATAACACCAAGACAAAAATTCTTGTGTACACATTCCCTGCATTTACCTTTTAAAATATAAAAGGAATAGGGGTTATCTTTCATTTTTAAAAAGGTCAGTACACTTAAAGCAATGTCAGAGCAATTTATTGTTCATTTTCAAATTACTTTTTATAAAGATTCTTCGTAGATGTTTCTTCAGCAACATTTGTTGAATACCTTTGTGATCATATACACTAAAAAAAATATATTATTTTTTTTTACAAAAAATGAAATAATCTCTATCCTGGAATGTATTCTACATTTCTGGCAGCCATCCAAATAATTTTGGTAGCCTATTGTTTCTTACAACTGGTTAAGAAGGATTGAGTCTCCAGAGAGCATTCAATAAATCTTATGGGATTTATTCAAAACAGTGCCTCAGATTTACAGAAGCCCATTAATGGCGGAATTATTTTTGATCAGAAAATGTGCAAGAGAACAAGAGTGGATTTTCCTGCATCAAACTGTAGTCCATTAAAGAAGGGAATTTTCCCTAAAAACAGATAACATTGATATGTGGTATTCAGTTTTCTGTGTCTGTTATTAATTTTAAAACTTAATACTCAAAGGGACAAACGGATATACTGAATAACAGTGGATTATCATGAATTGCTTTAAAATATAACAAAGAGGGAAAGGATTTTTCTCAGTTTATGTTTTGATAAGACCATACCAAAGTTACCTGTTCTAAATTATTATGTACACTGAGATGTTGCTAATGAACAAAAGTATATTTTAAAAATGTATTTTAAGTGGTTGATTTATTTCTATCTATCCCGCCTTTATTACAACGAATATGGGCAAACATATTCAACACACCAAATTTACAAATAACCGAAGTGGCAAATATATCCAACACACCTTTTGCCTCTTATTTTCTCCACAATAACAACCCTGTGAGGTGGATTGGGCTGACAAAGAATGATGCACCCAAAGTCATCCACTGGCTTTTTGAATGCATAAATTATAAGAAATTATACAGGAAAAAAATAATTGTGAGCTTGAATAAATAAAAGGATCATATAATTATGGAGGAGATAATCTTTTTAGGACATCAATATATCTGAATTTCCTTCTTGGCTCTCTCTTTCTAAAATATATCTGTATATTCAAAGGCCTCTGGTCTTTAAGTTGCTCGCATTAAGTGATGGCAATATCTTGTGCTTGACTTGGAACTGGGCCCAACAGTGTATTGAAAAATATAAAGGAAGCTGTGGTGATAGAGAGCATCCTGGCAAATGTTAAACAGTGGTGGGGAGAAATCATGCCAGTTTGCTCTTTGAGAACAGATACTCTGAAACCAATTATGCCTACTCACAGCATCAGAAATGCTCAATAACAGTATACTTAACATTGTGTCAGAGTCATGAAGAAGTCAGTAGGGTTTCAGTACTTAAACTTACAACAATAACTTTAACCTTAGATGTGCCAGTCCATTGTTACAGTGTCAAGTAGATAGACTTGCATCTTCTTCCATACCTCAGCATCAGTATTCATAACCTCTTCAGCTAATCTCAGCCAAATGAAGCCAATAGCTACTGTGCAAAAATTCAAAGGTATGTCAAAATAAAGATGTTCCTGTAACAAAGATAATTAAATAGCTATTTTCAGCTGCTCTTTATTTATTTTGTCAAATTTATTTGCCTCCTATCTCACTGTGGGGCTACTTTGGGTAGATTAATTTATTGCTAATATTGTAGTCCTTGTCTCTAATTATTTGTGTTTGTCTGTTGTCTTACATTAAAAAGGTGAATCTGAACTTTCAGACATATTTACTATGAAATAGATATTTTTATATTTTATAACATATGATTCCTTTGCTTTTGCTGTGGTTGGTATATGCATATTTTATGCATACTTTGAACACTAGGACTTATGCTTGGTGTTCGTGATTCAGTTCTTCAAGTTGGCATCTTGAAGAACTGAATCACAACTTTCTCATAAGCTGGATACCAATTGATAAACAGATCATATATGAATTTTGTAAGTCTGAATATGGTTAAATTAACAATGAAACACAAGCTGACCACAATTCTTTCCTATATCCATCCCAGAAAAGAGAAAAGTTGGAACACACAGCTAAGCTCTGAAGGATGCTGGTAGAGTGAGAAATACAATCAACGTGTTCAAAATGTTTTTGGCTGAATAGCCACAAAGTTAAACACACTAATGATGCAATGAACTATATTGATTTAAACATTGCTGAAGACCATATTGGGCTGATATGGCCAATAAATTCAAAGACACTTCTAAACTAGTTTAAGAAGACTTTTAATAATGTAGCCACTAAACACTTTCAGTTAGAAAGCAAGGATTGAATCTATTAAATATTTATTTTGTTTTCAGATTGTTCAACATGCTTTTTAGTAGAATTCATTGAAGTTTATCCATCTTTAATGCAGCCTTCTAACAGAGATGCTGTTTTAACATGTACACTCATTTACAAGATTGATTATGTGTTTTACCTAACAAGTGACCTTTTAATTAATGTCACACCTAACATAGCTGTTGTACATTTTAAAAACACACACACTGTATCAGGGTCAACCAGACTTTGATTATAAATGACTTAAGATTCATAGACTTGAGACCTTGAGGGACACTTGAGATCTTCAGTGGTCTTGGGAAAAGAGTCTGTGGATCTTTGAATTTTTTCAGTGATGGAATATCAATGGATCTGCGATTGGATTCTTCTGGTGCTACAAAATAAGCAGCCTAAAATTTCATGAAGATGGTTACATGTTCATCCTTTTCAAGGAAGGGCTCATTAAAATGCAACTCCAGTATGCATTTACGTGTAATTATTTATCATATAGCATACAGTAGGGGATTCTTAGTGCTTCAATTATCCCATACTACATACAGAATTGTGCTTTTTAAAGTAATCCTTTGTAATAAAGTGGAATGCATTTTGTCAGATAACTGGGTTTTTAACTGGGCTGCATTAAAGGTGCTTAAAAATGTTGCCTCAGGCAACTAAAGCAGGATTTGACTTCTTCAAGAAAACTAAAGTAAAATAAATTTTTTCCCACACTGTGCAACATACTCATTAATGTTACTTGAAAAAGATATACGTGCCAGTGTTTTCACTGAGTTGGGTAAATAATTTCTGAAGTTCAAGAAAATTCCAGTCAAATATTTAATTTCTGGTTTAGGATACTGGATTCCATATAACTAATGTTCAGCATTCCAATTGCTTCTTATTTGTGATGCATAGTCAAATATTCTCTCTCTCTGTCTCTCTGTCTCTCTGTCTCTGTCTGTCTCTCATTCTCTCTCTGTCTCTCTTTCCCTCTTCCCCCCCCCCTCTCAAAAAAAAGAGCTTGCAGGACGCNNGTCTCTCTCTCTCTCTCTCACACACACACACACACACACACACACACACACACAGAGGAAGTTACACATATACAAGATCTCACTGAATATTTTAATGATTGTCTACTGTATTTCAATTGCTTGTCATGACTGTTTATCATATCAAATATTTAGCATTATATACACACACACTCAGACATTATTACGAACATGAGTCAATCCACTGTAGTGCAAATTGGTGGATAAAGGAGTGAGAAAAAAGGACTCACCCAAAGTGAAATAGTTATTCTTAAGGAAGAATTAGAATCTCGGTATTCCTACTCATAGTCGAGCACCTTAAACACTGCACCACAATACAATATAGTACAATATAGCACAATACAATGTATATGGTGATTTAGTAGGTTTCTATTTTATTAATTGTCATCTATGTATAGCTTTATATTATTGAAATATATCATAAAATGTCCAATTTTTTAATTATCCTTACAGATATATCTACTTCAGTACAAAATTATTATTTTTAGAAATTCATTGTAATTTTATTTTCTATATATGGAATATTTTACCTTTATGCTAAAATATATGATTAAAGAATTTGTCTGAAAAAGGAATGATTAAGTGAATTGAACTTTCATTGTTGTAATAAAAAGTATTAACAAATATCAGCCTGAAATGGGAGCTTTATCATTTTTCTTTGGTGTGTGAACTTCATAAGAAAGTGAGCTTCATCAGATTTACATGTACAGCAGTCTCAGAATATAAAACATGTTGAACAGTGCTATGTTCAGAGGAATAAGCACATTGTTATTTTTTTTACTTCAATAAATAGGTAAAACAGGAGGAATGAACTGTATCTGAGGATGCAGTAATAGAAATTCAAATTTCATCAGCACAAAAAATCACCACCAGAAGGCCCTATTTAAATAAATAAATAAATAAATAAATAAATAAATAAATAAATAAATAAAAAGTAATAAGTAAGTAAATAGAAATATAAAATTAAGAAATAAGTGTGTCTGTCTATCTGTCTGTCTGTCTACTGCATGTAGAAGAACATTGCTGAAATTGATACTGGATATTTGACTAACTTTTCATCACAGTGATCCCCTCTCAAGACCCAATTCCTAAGCCACCATGTCAATGTAATTAATCTGAGAGAAATGATTCCAAGACGCCTGCAGCCAATTTCTTTTCTATTCTCCTTCAGAGTTTGCTTCATCAACTTTTGACACGCTGCTCTTTTTATTCAGCAGAGAATTGTGTCCACACTTACCCATTTGGCGCCCATCTTTTTTGTTGACTTGTAACCTCAAGAAGTAAAACCTCCTACTGCTGATGTGCAAATATTGTCTCCAGATTCGGTTTAGCTTATGTAACTCATTTCAAAACAAGCACCTACCATCCTTTTTTTATTATTATTAACCTTTAGTGGGTTTACTTGAACTCTTTTCTAGGAATCTCTGAGTAGAACTCCTGCAGATATAGTCAAATGTACCTTTTTAATTAAATCCCTCTCTCGCCCTCTTTTTCTCCTAAACAAGTAATAATAGACTTTAATGTATGTAGGTTGCTATACAGCATCTGCAGAATGCCTGTTCAGGTTTACAAAATCCATGTAACGAGAACCAGTATAGAAGGGGGTGGGTGGGTGGAAAAGAGAGACAGAAGAAAAATGTTACAGCATCTGTTTGGATTTTTTTGTATTTCAAAGTCCTGACGACTTTATCTGAATTACAGATTTAGGGCTTTGTTATGTGTGATAGGTATGATAATATGATCACTAAAGGCACAGAGACAGGGAGCTCAAATCCCTTTGAAAATCCCTTTCTCTATTTCCTACAGCTGCTTCTAGAGTTTAATATCTGGTAGAATGATGAAAAAGAACAGGCCGAACTCCAGTTTTAATAAAAATTTTAACAGGTCTACATATAGTTATGAAAAATGTTATTTGCAATGCCAATCTTTAATAAAATTTTCTTAAACCAAAGAAAATTCCCTGAGGGGAACCTGATATGAATTGTTTTTCATATGTACTATTTAAGGCTCCTTAAGGGTTATGAAAGTGACTGGTAAAATAAGTTCTTTCTCAGCATCACATCATCCAGTTTTGCATTTAATCAGATAAATAACGAAGACCTTCCATTCTACATATTTGTTCTAAACAAGTATTTTGGGCATGCATAATAGGAAACTTCGAATTACTAATAAATAAATGTGCCATTCCTAACTTGCATAAGCTCTCTCAAATGCAAACTTATACAGTCAATAACAAGCAAGAGTGCTTTAAGGAACAATAGGATAAGCAGCAGGAACATCTGCAGCAAAAAAAGTGTATTAAATAGTTAAATTTTATAATATTTCTTAAGACAGTTTTTTCTTTTAGATAAATGTACTTACATATATAGTAATATAAATTGTGATGGTGCAGCTAGACTTCATCACAGCACAGCCTATTTTTAAATAATTGCTTTAAAGTGGTATGCTAGTCGTTGCCTTTTATATTCTAAAGTACACACTGAAGTGTAATTCTAAATGTTCTTATTTACAAGGGCATTGCCAATAAATTTGTTTAAAGATTATCACTCTCTAGCAACCATTTCAAAATATTTAAAAAGCGGGAAAAATGAGGTACACACATTCAGATTAATTTCTTTAGACCTGCACGTTGTTGTTGTTGTTGTTACCATCATATATATACAAACGTGAATAGTTACACTTAGATTTTTTTTTTAAATGTTCGTGTATTTTCATGCAGTCATTTTATATTTTTAAATAATAAAAGATGTAAACTGACAAAAAAAATGAGCAAACTGCTTAGGTAATTGTATGAATAACTGAATATCTTCATAAACTATCACCATACAAATTGGAATTATGACATAAACTTTTAATCATATCTTTATTCTCATCTGCCACTGAAACAGTTTATCCTTTTTTCTATTTTTTTTTTCTGGGAAATACATTTCCTCTGCTAAAAGGAATAATATTCTTAACGTTTGTAAAAAATAAGATTATTATGTGTTGGTAAAGTGAATAATTTTTTGCAGTGATTATTTAGTAATCTGAGATTACTAAGTATTCTGGGATGCACGCAGAAAAATATAAAGTCAATTTTTCTCATTTCCAAGATAATAAATTAGCAAACCTACAGTCTGGAGAGAAGGATAAGGAAAAAAAAAATCAACAGCACAACTTCAGCATGTTTAACATCTGTACTTACAAAACAGATATAATGCCTGTTGGCAAATCTGTATTATTAATTAAAAATTAAAATATGATTTAAAATGTTCTTTGAATCATTCCATTCTAAGGCCTTGTAACATCATGGTAAATTACTGATAAGGAAAAAAAGTACAATTGCATTTTGTAATGGACTAGGCCTCTTGATTGCCAAAACAAGCTATGATATACCAAAGTGATTACAGTTTTGAAAATACTTCTCTTGCGAATTAATTAGGGGCAAATGTTCAAAGAAAAGATCATAGAAGTTCTGACTGGATGTAAGAAAGGCAAAAGAGTCTTCTATTCATGTGAAAACAAAACTGACGTTAGCAGAGGAAATTACTCAGGATTCAAAGGTATCCTTTATTTCCGACAAGCAAATATATAGACTGAAAGAACAAAAACAATAATTTAGCATCTACAAAACAAATGAAAAACAAGTCCAAAATTCAGTGTTTCCACTTACATTGGCTGGTCCACAGAAGCATAAAGTGCCCAGGGTGTTTATTCAGCTGAACCATGCTAATGAAACCAATAGTTCAAAGCAAATCAGAATACAATCAATTTTTTTCAACATGCGTTTAAGCTATTCTTACTCAGACAATAATTTTAATAATTTTCTTCACTTCTTTTAAATTCAGAAACTGTGGATTATTTTTAGATTCCTACACATTGTGGTAGGTATCGTGCAAGAGAGGGGTTACTTCATAAATGGAAAATATTAATTTTGTTTAAAATACAGGACAGCATACAACTTGGATAGAAAATGCTATTATTCTTCATTAAACTTCATAGAAAATGCCTTGCAGGAGTGCTTTGAAGCAATTAAAATAAATAAATAAACTGTTGCAGTGAACTTTCCAGAATGTCCGAATTATTATGAAAAGATGATTGCTACATTACAATACAGGACAACATGCAGGCTGAATATAGTTATATACTTTTCTTTTTTGTATGTTTGCTTTGACAGAAATATATATATATATATATATATATATATATATAGTGTGATGTTTCTAAAACATCAGCAAACATCAAAAAACAGTTAACTGGCAAAAACAGGATAAAAGCCCCTGTGATTTGCCTGGCTTAACGACTACAATCCCTGCTCTTCCTGTTGCAGTTGTTAAGTTGTTAAGACACAGGGTGCCTCCAAGGCTCTGTGAGGCCTTTGCAACAATGCACCACGGTTCAAAATTGCGTCAAACATTTATTTGTGCTAATTCAAGGCACCCACACATATATATATATATATATATACACACACACTGTATAATCACAATATAGACTCATGTTAAATAATCAACATTTTTTGTACAGTTATGATGATATACAATATATAATGTATAATGTTTTTCTACATGTGTTATCTTCCAAAGAGATGAGAGCTTAACAATGCTATTGTCCTAACTATATTCATTCAAAAGTGTAGTTTAACAGGGTTATTCTGTGTGGTGGATGGGTGGATCGGTGTTTATAAGTAGTAGCTTAGTGTCAGCAATAGAATATTACAAAGAAATTTTAAACACAACATTCAGATTCAGATTCTCCAAAATGCTTATATTTGCAACCACTGCCAAGCAGGTTTTTACATATGCATAAGTAAATTTTATTAAAAGTTTTAAATAGAACATAAAAATTAATGCAAACTCATACAGAATAAACAAAGAAAGAAAAGAAAGAAAAGAAAAAAGACAAAAGCGCAGAAAGAAAACATAAAAAGAAATAGAAAGAAGCTTCCAATTTCCAATTCCAAAAACGTAAGTATGATTACACAGTTTTATCTCTTACTCTATGATTACAAAAACAACCCCCATAATCCAATTTTTTTTCTAATCATCAAAACCACAAGTCATAAATGCATTTTTTTTCTGTTCTATGCAGAAAGTCTATAAGGATTTTCCAGACTGCCTAGCAAGTTTTCTCAATAATCAAGTCACTAAGAATTTTAAGGGAATATTTCCCCCCAAATATTTTCTTATCCCTTATTGCTAAAATGTGCTTAGAGCCTTTTTACAGTGTTGTACAACAATGAGAGAATCCTGTTCCTGTTTCTGATATAGCTTGGGAGGTGGGCTTAGCTAGCAAAATAATTTGCCTAAAACTGTGTGCTGAACTTGGTGATTTTATTATGAACCTCCCAGGTCAAATGTCAAACTTGACCACATGGTAAAGACATGAACAGACTTAAAGAAATTGAGTTTAAAACACATTAATGTTTTTTAAAAATTCACATGCATTTTGGAAAGTCAAATTTAGCAGACTTTTTACTTCCAAATTCTGAGGATTCTGAGTTATATTTACTGTCTAATAAAAATTAACAAAGGTCCACTTTAATAAATCTGTGCCTAATACAATTCATGTCAGAATGCATGCAAGTATCCATTATCCATTATTTTGTTATGAAAAAATACAATATTTGTGACTATTGTGACTTTGAGTAGTACTCTTACTTAAAATGCAGACTACCAATTATTTTGTATTTAGTCACATTTATTTCTGTGGGATTGGAAATAATCAAATAATAGTTTCAAAACAAAATGATTTGCTTTAAAACTAACTTCATGAAAATAAAGCAGCAGCTTTGCAAATTACAGAAACAAAACATCTTGAAACACTGCAAGTAGCAGATTAGATGAACTAGTATCCAATGAAATGTCAAAGTATTCTAATAGTGCAATCCAATAAATAGAAAGTTTTCTCACTTAATATTTAATATTTAACCAGCCTGATGATGACGAATGAGACTTTGTCGAAACGTCGCAACAACATCTCCAACTTCACGCGGGAGAAAACCCGAATAACCATAGATATATATTGGATCTGGATGTATGTATCTAAATTAAATATAGATATAATTGGATCTGGATGTATGTATCTAAATTAACTGGATTGAACTCACTGTTCATATGATGTTATAAACTGACTTTGAACAAAGCTTGTAAGAAATACCTAATATGTTAGCTATTTAAAAGTATGTAAAATATTATCAGCTATTAAAATGGAGAGTCTCAAATAACTGGATATAAATAATGTTACTGACATTTAAACTGAGCTAGGACTGATATGAGTGATGGTGAAGGCTTTTTTTTTTTTTTTTTTTTTTTTTTATATTTTCTTATTTTTTTTTCATGACTTCAGCTTTTTGTTTTGTACAGAGTAGAGCTGCATTTTTATGGCATATAATATTGGTCAAGGAGCTAGATTAGGACTAGGGAAATTATAAAAGAGCCATAAAAACCCACTATGTGTCTGGCCAATTACTCTTTCTCAGACCAACTAACCTCAAATAGTTGTTGTATAAATAAAACAAAAGAAGATCTCACGTAAGCTGTCCTGATCTCCTAAAGAAAGAGAAGATAAATCTAAATAAAAATAATACAACAATAATAAAAAATGCCAAATCCAATTTGAACATCAGGCTGACTGTATGATGAACCATTATAAATATTATTACCAAGAATAACAATGTAAATGGACAGTGTTCTAGTTAATGGCATTTTAGGAGCAACGCTGTTTTGTATTATTTAATATTGCAAGATTCTTGCAATTCTGGCAACTGTTACATTGGCCCTATTTTCTCCAAATTAGTCATCTTTCTCAAAATAATGATGTCATCGTATAGCCCATGTGAAATTACAGAGAGAAAAAAAAAACAATGCTAAGTCAGAGTGAAGGAAACATTTGCTAGATCAAATTTACTCTCATTACACACAATTCCTGTGTGTCAATTTTAGTCTTCTCACTGTCAGATCTGATTGAAGAGGCAGAAGAGCTGACTTCCCATTCAAATAATTATTGAAAGAGATCTAAAACTGTCAACCTCAACAGGTACATCACTGAATCTTTGAGAAGTCACTCAGGAATAAATGTATAGTTGTTAGTTGTTGTTTTAATTCCCTTGCAATGAAAATATGCATTGGGGAGCAAATGATTCAGTCCTGTAGAGGGCACAAAAAAAATTACATTCAAAAGCAAGCTGAATTAATCCAAAAATATGTGAGACAGATACTTTTTTTTGTATCTCCCAGTTTGAATATTTGGCAAAGATTTTCACAAGCAGCTTCAGGCAGTAAGCGAGAAGCTAAAAACAACACAGATATTCCCCTTCTCTTTACAAAATTGTATTAAAGATTTCTTCCAGATCCTAATTAATGATTAGGCAACCCAAAAGAACATTAAACATTCCCATCTAAAAATTAACTGACTAAAATGCATATTTTGTTCCACAAGGTTTTGAGAATGTATACCCACAGTATACTTTCATCTATTTTATTGTTTTATGGTGTATACACAAATAGTAATGTTTACTGCTATTTTCCAACAGCATTTTCAACAAATTTATACATTATATACAGGTTTTGGTAGAGATACTGTGCAAAATAGAATGATTCATTAATGAAAAGGTAGGGTTAGAGTTAGGGTTAGGGTTATGATTGTGATTATTAATAGGAAAATACAATGTTTCATTTTGAGAATTAAGCAGAATTTAGTTGTATGAGAAATTATGATAAAATAAGATTTCAATACCCATGATGATTTAGTTTCCAGATCAGCAGAAACCTGCTGTTTAACAATAACAATCCAAATATTTTTCATTTATAATGTACAAACACGTTACGTATTTCATAGTTCATCCTAAACATTTTTCATTATAAACAGTTTGCTTTTCATCACTGAGATTTATAATATAAATATGGACATTTTGAATTAGAAATTTTTTATATTTAATTTTAAAATGGATTGTTGCTAAAATAAATGAGATGATGCTCAAATTTAAACATCCAATTTTTAAACATTTTAAATATTCAAATACGAATTTTGACTCTCATACATTTATCTAGCCATGATCATTATTTCTGTGACAGTATCATTCATAGCATGCACTTTCTATAAATCACTCTTAACCACAAGGAAGGCCTATTTTAATCAATGATATTTTGTTTTAAATCTGTATGCACTGAACCTCAATTATAATGCTGCCAAGGTTCTGTGCATTGAAATGGCTTGCAGAAACCTTCATCTACAGGGGTACCCAATCTTGGCAACTTTAAGACCTGTAGACTTCAACTCCCAGAATTCCCCAGTCAGCATGAGGAATGTTGGCAGTTGCTGTTTCATACATGAGGCAATGTAAGAACAATCTAATTCCACATTTTCTCATCAAGAAAAAGCTTTGAATGGACTGTTTTTCTCAGAATGCAATATTATGTCTTCTAAGATAATATTTTGCAGGAAAGGAATTATATAGGGAATGTCAAATTCTTCTCTTTGAAGTCAACATAAAACCTCTGATGTGAAAATAAATAAATCCAATATTTAATTTCACTTTCCTTGTCCCTCTTACTGGTTGTGTGATATGTATTTGGAAGGGCTCTAAAACAGGCTGGATGAGGTCTTAGAAGGATGATTCTGAGCAATTTCTGAATTCTTAATTTTTCTGGTCTTTGCCACACTTCAAATTCAAAGTAAACTTTGAATTTGAGAGCAACTTTTGAACTATGAACTTTGTTGTTGTTATTCATTTTGTGCTCAAGGAAAGAAACAATTGTGTTATATTTAATATGCCCATATTTTTTCAAGACTTCTGCCCTAATTGAATGGGTTACTTTCAATGACATGCATGTACATGAGCAACAGGACTCAGGTTCAATCCTTAATTTGTCTTTCTTACCCATTTGTTTGCTTGTTTCTTTCAGTTGAGCTCAAACATATTACTGGGATAGCAGACTCACATATTCCAAGGGTGTAATTTAGAATCCATCAAGCAAAAGTACTGCCAAACTATTCTGCACTCTGGTAAAACAACAAGTATAAAAGCCTTACTTGAAGGAGAGTTTATTTGCGATAGTGGTGAATATCTGTAGCTTGGGTGTAGGATGAGGGTGGAGATTCATTGTCTAAGCTTGTGGGTTGGTTTCTGAACATTTAGTTACCAAACTACCAAGTTACCACATCTTCAATGCCATTTAGGGAATGTCAGTGTTGGTGTTCTTCTGCTTATAAGGGCTTTGTGTGATCAGTAGGTCTTGTGATGGGAGGGTCACATAAGGTGAGGGTCTGGTGATGGGTCAGGTGTAGGTCACATCAGGTGAGGGTCTTGTGATAGGTCTTCTGAGGGGTCATGTGTGGGTCAGATTAGTGAGGGTCTTGTGATGGATTTTGTGATGGCAAGGTCACATCAGGTGGGAGGTGAAGTGCTGGTTGGAGAGGTTATGTGGGTTGACTGAGGGTCAGTGCTGTGGCTGGTTGATTGTGAGGAGACTTTATTATTATGATTTTTTAATCTGCCCATAATCAAACAACCCAAAATAAAATGTTTCAGTAAATCAGTGGTGTTATGTTCTAACTGTTTCAACTGTGTTGCATGGTTCCAACCAGGTCCAGCGTTTGAGCGGGAAAAAGCTCAAACGCTATTGGCTGGTCTGTCTGACAGCTCCCTATAAAAGGGCAAGCTGTCAGACTGCTCTTTGCTGGTTGCTTACACAAGAGCTGAAATAAAGAGCTGCTTTGGAAGTCTGTCTCCTGTCATCTCTACCCACTATCTAACAGTGGCGACGAGGGCTTGGGCCAGGAGAACTGTGACTAGCTTCTTCAGCACTTTCAACCAGCCAGGCAGACATCTTCCTGCCTCCTTC
>QLTV01003663.1:644886-657284 GCA_003457575.1 Thermophis baileyi
CAGCAGACCTGTCCGCACAGGCCGCTGCCTCACCACCAACTGAATTGCGCAGGTCTAGTAGGGCTCCAAAACGCCCCGCCTACCTGCGTGATTACGTATGCTGGACAGCTCCATCCAGGAGGGGAGGGGTGTTATGTTCTAACTGTTTCAACTGTGTTGCATGGTTCCAACCAGGTCCAGCGTTTGAGCGGGAAAAAGCTCAAACGCTATTGGCTGGTCTGTCTGACAGCTCCCTATAAAAGGGCAAGCTGTCAGACTGCTCTTTGCTGGTTGCTTACACAAGAGCTGAAATAAAGAGCTGCTTTGGAAGTCTGTCTCCTGTCATCTCTACCCACTATCTAACAGTGGAAACTAGCACCCCAAAAAAAATGGAAATTGGAAGTCACAATTCCATTTTAATGCAGATATCAAATCAAATCTAAAATAACAGAAAGGAGAGGGATACTGCTAGATGAGTGTTCCATAGGGCAGGATATCTCAGCCTTGACAACTTTATAATGTGTGGACTTCAACTCCCAGAATTCCCCAGTCATTTAGAAGACATTTGTTTAAATTCTCTGGTCTCAGGTTACACACTGCCACTGCCGATGAATCAGAGGTGGGTTCCTCCCGGTTCCCACCGGTTCTATAGAACCGGTAGTAAACCGGTGGTGATGTCATGGAGTCAGTTCTGTCGGTGCTGGTCCGTGGATGCCGCCATCTTTTTTTTGGATTTTTTGGGGGGGGGATTTTTTGCTGGTTTTTGCCGAGTTTGCACTGCACATGCGCCGCCATCTTGTTTTTGGCTTTTTTTGCTATTTTTTGCTTGTTTTGCTTCTGCGCATGCGCAGAAGCTGAGTTTTTGGCACTGCGCATGCACGGCCACATGGCGCGCAATGCGCGTGCAGCCACGCGGCGTGGGAGGAATCTAACCTGCGGCGAGGTAAGTTAGAACCCAGCCCTGCGATGAATGCTGTTTTCCCCGAGACTTCACCATTTGAACGATGGTAGGTTAACTTGTAAACAACCTTCCCAGTTTTTGTATCATCCAGATGTGCAGATCAAAGTCCCATAATTTTAAGCAATAGCCATATTGTCTAAGGAATTAGAGGGGTACAGTTAGCACATCTGAAACATACCAGGGTTAGTGGAGACTAATGTAACATCTCTCTTGGGATTTGAGCTGGGAAGCATTAATTGCCAGTTACAGGGCTCCTCACTCAACCAGCTGTACATCATTCCTACACACATTTGGAGGGAGTGTATGCTCCTCTTTACACTCTTCTCTTTATCTAAAATTTGAGTCAAACATTCTTTACTGTACAAACTCATCCCCACAATGGTGAACTAGATAAATCAGCTACTGTTTTGAATATTTTTTCATAATTCTTGAATAATATAAATTAGTAATGATTTATAAAATTTAGTAATTATTTGTCCAAAGCATCTAAGTTTGCTGTTAATGATGGCTATGTGAACTATATTATGAAAATAATGCTAAATGTGGAAAAATGCTATTATATAGCCTGTTGGCAGCAATATTAATTTTTTCCCTAGAGAAAATAAGTGATGCTTAGACCTAGGAATGTTTCTGTTTGCAAAACCCAACACACTTTGCAGTTCATAAAAATTATATCATCATAAAAGCAAATATATAAAGGACTTTCCCTGACCTGTCCCTCTGTGCTTTATACCCCTGTATCTCACAGTCTCTGTGGACTAATTCTACCATCACTGCCTGTGTCTGGCATGCTAAATTGAAGCAATAGTTCTTGCAAGAAGAAATGATTTAAAGATCTGTGCACTATTTTACTGAGTTAGTGTAGAGTCAACTATTCCACAAGCCCAGTTTCAATTAAATGTATCTGCTGTTATCAGTACATTTAAAAATTGCATTTTAATCCATTCATATGTTCACCAAGAATAAGGAAAACATATGTAACAGTCTCTACCCTATTCCAGGCATAAGCAACCCAACCCATTATGAATTTCAAGAGGCAGGGCAATGATTCAGGTTGTGTGCAGCCATGTCATAGCAATAGCACTTAGACTTAAATACCGCTTCACAGTGCCTTTACAGCCCTCTCTAAGCGGTTTACAGAGTCAGCATATTGCCCTCAATAATCTGGGTCCTTATTTTACCAACCTCGGAAGGATGGAAGGCTGAGTCAACCTTGAGCCTGGTGAGATTCGAACTGCCAAATTGCAGGCAGCAGGCAGTCAGCTGAAGTAGCTTGCAGTACTGCACTCTAACCACTGCGCCACCTTAGCTCTTAGTCATAAGATCTTTTTAAAAGGCTAGATTTACTTTAAAGTTTATCTACAATTTAATCTTTTCTACACCAAAATAGCAGGATAAAATGTTGGCATTCAACAGCGATGATGGGGAGTACTGAGGAGCTGCAGAAAATGACTTTGGGGATTGCAGTTCTGGGCCCCTGGTTACTTGGGGTAGATATGAACCCATTTAGAGTTTCATTAGGCTAAAACAGGGGTCAGCAACCCGCGGCTCTGGAGCTGCATGTGGCTCTTTCATCCCTCTGCTGCGGCTCCCTGTTGCTCAAAATATGCGTCACAACCGCCAATGTGTGATACCCACTAGCACACGATTTATTGAGCTTTTCGACCCAACCATGGATAAATCCAAGAAAATAAAAGTTTCAGAAGAAAACAGAACATTTAATTCAACTACATATGCTAGTTCTGTGGCCGCTCAGGAAATAGTCAGGCACGGGAAGGGTTTTGTGGCTCCCGGTGTTTTCTTTTCTGTGGGAAACAGGCCCAACTGGCTCTTTGAGTGTTTAAGGTTGCCGACCCCTGGGCTATAAGAAGCAGCTTACCTGGAGTTCTTAAAATCATTCATTTCTAAGAATTCTTGTCAGTTGTAATTTGCTTTTCTTGATCCTGAAATAAAGCTGTCTTCCCCCTTTAGAAAAAAAAATCTACAATTCAGATAACAAAAGAGCAGGCATAAAGGAAGAAAGGGATTATTAGAATTTCCAAGGAAGAGCTGGACCTGACTTGATTGCACTGAAATAATTGAAATTAAAAATAAATATGAATTTTTCACAACTGCAAATGTGCATATTATACTAGAACAAGGAAAATTTTATTTTTCAAAACCTTTGATGCCAGATTTTATTTACGTATCTTTGTCAACCAGAAAGCTACCATGAATGCCTCATATCACCAGTACATTTTTTTTCTTTAGTAATTTATTTGTCCATTTCCTGTTATTTGGATGCATATTGGACTTACAAACATAATGATCCTGTAATACTACTTAGGCACAAGGCAAGCCCAACTTTCCTCGTTTCTCCTATGCTAAGACAGAGAGTTCCATTTCATTATGAAGATGCCCTTCCCCCAAGGTTTGCTATCTCAGGTCACTCTAGGGATTCTGCTGCTAATTCCTTTTGTGGTATTCCACTCAACTTTTCTTTCAGACAGAGATACCATTCTTGGTGGACTGAGCTTAAATGTGCTTCTTCTTGAACCTCCTTCACTCAAATGGGGATCTGTGTGAATTCCTTTTTTTTCTATAACATTTGATTCATTTTAATTATTGGTTATTTTGTCAGCATAAAGTCTGGTAAGTAAAATACAGGAACATATAGCTCGCTAAATAGAGTTGATTAGTTTACCCTGCTGTTTTTCCTACCACATGAAATGTTATATTTCTGAATGGTGTTTTGAGAGTGACTTAAACTATAAATATAAAGCCTCATAGCTTATGGTTTACTACGGCAATTGCCTGACAACATGATCTTAAAGTGTTAGGGTTAGGGTTAGGGTAACACAACAGTGCAATGAGAGATTTCTTAGCACTTAGCAATAGCACTTAGACTTATATACCACTTTACAGTGCTTTACAGCCCTCTCTAAGCGGTTCACAGAGTCAGCATATTGCCCCCAACAATCTGGGTCCTCATTTTACCCACCTCGGAAGGATGGAAGGCTGAGTCAACCTTGAGCCGGTGAGATTTGAACCGCCGAACTGCAGCTAGCAGTCAGCTGAAGTAGCCTGCAGTGCTGCACTCTAACCACTGCGCCACCTTCTTCTTTATTTGATGTACATTTATTTCATAACATGAAGTTTGGACCAAACCAGGATTAATAGACACTTCTTTTCACTCCTCTTATTCCATGGCAATATATTATTGCTAAGTATACAATACTCCACCCTGCAAGAAAACTGATAATCCAGCATTTCAAATTAATTAACCAATCCATGTAAACACAAATATGTGCTTAGCACAATAATTTATGTTTTATCTTCTCCAGAAGTGCTTTTCTGCAATATTCAGGGTAAATTCATGAAAAGAAAAAGAGCCAGCCTCATTATGGAAATTTTATAGAACTATATACATTGCTACTGTATAATAACATATATTGAAAGGGGTTTCAGAAAGGGAATAAGGGAAGTGGATAACGTAAAGAATGCAAGCATCATTAAAACAGGAGACAAAACATCCTCAAAATGTCTCCTTCTTCACCCCAAACACTATATACACAGGTTCTCCAGTGACAGCTTTTCATGAGCATTTACAGAGTGCTAGCAATTATGCTTCTGTAACTGAAGTGCACAAAACTCAGAGGAACTGAGAGGATGACTGAGAAAATTGATCTGGAACAAAATTCTTGGTAATTTTACTCAGAAACAGGTCCTCCAAGATTCTTGGGTCCTAGTCCCAAAAACAGAATTGCAGCTTTAGGAGCTTTATGTAGTCTTATTTCCAGCACTATCTTCACCACAAAACTATATAGAGAGAAAAAACAATTATCATATTCTTTGTTTTGTTCCCTTAAACTTTGGAGGCTGATATCTGGGAAATGTCCACCACAGTTGAGGTTCCCTTAGGCTTGCTATGGGAAAATATGGAACTTTTTCACTTGAGAATTCATCAGCAGCAACTTTAAAACATTATTTATATATGTAGAAATCCATGTGGAATTTATCCCTACAGACAGGATCCCAAACAGGATCCCAAATATCAGCCTTTCCTCCCATGTGGTTTAGTATTTCCTTGTTGTCAAACCAAGGACACAATGTATTACAGTCCTGGAGAAGATTTTTGTTCTTAATGGATTTTTAAAAGGTTTCTTTTCAACTTATTGTTCTTGCATCCTATGTTAAATCCTCTCCTGGAGAAAAAACTGTCAATATGTATGTTGTCAGCTTTCAAGCGACAATTTAAAATGTATCAGTTCATGTGAACATGGATATAATGGCATTGTCAAGGTTCCGACTAACGAACCCAAGAAAATCAGAACTCTGACACCGGGCTCTTTCTCAAAGGTCCACTTTATTGAGTACATCATATCAGCACAGCTTCAATGGAAAATCAATTCTAAATCTTTCCTGCGGTTACAGTATAATTAAACTAGGAAATAAACCCATCCCCAAGTGTCATTGGTCACGACGGCCAATTGGGTTAATTGGTGGGCTCTTCAGGTAGTCCTTCTCCGACCTTATCTGTTGCCAGTAGAGATGACCTTGGTTCTCATGAGAAAGCTCTTTGTTATGTCTAGTAAGGCATTCCAACCTCCTTCCCCCCTTCCCACTCTGTGTAGTAATTGAGCAACAGAAAGATGGCTGCTGCCAGGTTTGGTTCGAAGTTGACAGGTATTTTCTAAACAGGATGACTGGGGGACAAGGGGAGCTGTCAAAAAGTCAAAATGATGGTTGGAACCTCATGATCAATGTACCCTTTATTACAAAATGCAGCATGTCCAATACCAATTTTCTTTTATACATTAACTAGCTCCTACCATTCTGAAATGATACTGTATAATGTTCATCTTTCATTTTGTTAGAGAGATTAAAAAATATGCAAAACAAAATAAAAAACTATCTTTATTTTTTTTATTGGTCCATTGTAGAAGGATACAATATATTTGTGTTTACAAATTTTATTAGTTTATCAAAATATAAAAAAGGAAAATAAAAAGTAATAGAAAACTAGGGGAAGGAAAAAGGGAAGAAGATAAGATTTGGGGTAGAAGGAGAAAAAGAAATAAAACTCTATCTTGATCATCTGAAGATCTGTTAACATATTATTTCTTTTTGCCTCAATTGATAGTTTCTTTTGTACGTTATTTAGAAATCTACTGTCTTTGATAGAAATGTAATTGCTTTATTTAAAATAAAACATTCCCAGGGCTATTTGTTTTTCAACAGAATGTTTACATGATTAGAAAAATATGATCAATTCAGTATCATAAAATTACATGAATATGGATAGAATTGCATTTCAAAACATGCATACAAGTATTTATAATATTTTTAAAACAAAAATTTAATTTTACTCAGAAATGGAATGGAATGAAATTACAATTGGAAAAAAGGAACTAAGAGAAAGCAAAACTGACATCTTCTTACCTTAGATAAATATTCAGTTTAAAAAGCAAGTAAATTTGCTTGAGTGTTCTTTTAAAACAGCAAATTTTGGCTTCAGATTTGGGGAAGAAAATCTGTTCCCCTATCATTAGCTTTGATTTTCTATTATTCACTTTAAAAAGACATGTTTAAAAAAAAGTTTCAGCCCAGAGTGAGCTTGTCGGTTTGACTTTCTATTAAGAAAGCCATTAGGTGATTAGAGTTAAAGGCAGCTGGATGTTTCTGTTTTACTTTGGAATTTTAGCAGTTCACCGAACTTGGCATACATTATTGTCAGGGGATTGGGCATTTGAAAGTGGTTATCTATTTTTTCTTTCCATTGTTATCATGCTCCTTCAAATGCACCAGCAACTAAGGGCATAAAATTATTTTTATCATCTTGACTTAACTCATTGAGGTTATCAAGGACTTGCCTGAAGAGCCAGTTGTTTTTGATGGCTTGGTTAAGTCCAATTGGGAGATGTACTGTATATCATTTTCAGACTGAAAATATTTGGAGTATTAACTGAGATTGATACTGTTACAAAATGAGCATCTGATAGAACTTAGCAAAAATATCTCCCTCCAATTATCAGTCTACTTGCAAGTTATAAATCTGGACACCTTTTGGTAGTTGGAATAAATTCCCGAGCTTTAGAAGAGAAAGGAGCTTGTGACAATAGTGGCAGGTTCTTAATTTTCTGCAATGCAGACTTTATTATGGTCCTTCTGTCAACATTTTGCTCTGTATAGTCTAAAATACACTGCACTATGCCACATTCCAGTGTACTTTGGACAGAGAAAGTACTGTCAATCTATTTTAAGTTAAAATAAATTTATGCCCTTTATGCAATACTTTTCATACCTCCTGCCACTTAGGTTGTCTCTGTTTCTTACACCTGCATAAGTACACAGAATCAAATTGGTTGTTTGCTTGCAAACCTTTCATTACCATACTAGATAATATCTTCAGTGCTAGAAGGGAGTCGGGTTTGGTCTCTGTTTATATACAGTAGCTTGTCCTGTCAGTATTGGTAGGTTGTTGTTTTTTCCTTGGTAATTCTTGGTAGATTGTTATTTACTATTTTATTGTTTGTCTGAATTGGTAGTTCCTTAGCATATTGTTCATATGCTTTATTGTTTATCTTGTGTTAATTTAATTGTTAATTCCTACTTATCTGGGTGTTGATAATAAAATAAGGGAGGCAGTTTGTTTCCTACTTGCAAATTAGAATCCTACCATCACTGATCCAGGTGCTAAATTTCTATCTACAATTATTTCTATAAGAGGCATAAGCTGTTCTAATCTTGGAGTGATGACATTAGAAAATATTTTATCTTTCATTTTATTTTTCTTGTCTCATGATTAATGCTGCTTTACTGTATTTTTTCAGTGTTCTCCTTTTTCCATTTTTAAGTTTTTAAAGGTTTTATATGATTTAATAAATGAGAACTGACAACTGACCATTCTTATTCTATGCCTTTGTAACGAATGCCATTATCTTAACAAATATGCTACCAAGAAAAGTTATGTCGTCCCTGAACAAGAATATTATGTTAAATTGTGCACTTTTTCAAAAACATGGCCTTAGCGACAATAAAGAGCAGGGCTAGCTTTATTATGTAGCAGCTGTGAGAGAGCACATCCTGAAGATCACAGAATAGTATCACACTGGAAGACAAAACTATATGCAAAGTGCATCCTGTCTTATACTTCTTAAGATAGTTGTCTGCACTCAAGTGTTGTGGAGAACATTATCACAACTTTTACATTGACTGCCAGGCCAACTGGCTTCTTTAGGTGTCAGTTTGTCTCACACTGTCCTTGAGAAGGAAATATTTTTTTCTGCCTCCTTTAATACTTTGCTGTAGCCAAGGCTATAGAATATGATTAATAGTTCTGAGATCTGGAATTTGATATATGCTATACTTAGAACCAACTAATTTGTTTGTAGCTGGGGATCACATATTTTTATACTTTATTTTGGCAGCTGAGGGCCACATGGAGTGTAGAAGTAATGCAAGGATGAAATGGGAGGTCTCAAAGCTGGAAGTTTTCCATTTTGAGGTTTTGCTGTGTTTTCGACATAAATTGATGCATTCAATCTATAAGAAACTGACTACACCTAATTTACTTGACATGTCACCAAATTTAGTCAAGCTGACCCTTCTTTTCCCAAATAGGCTCCTGTTACCATCAATTTTTGACATAGGTCTTTTATGAGGCTCTTGATCCAGAGTACCATGTACAATCTATGGACTTTAGAAGGTGTTTCAACTGTACTTGGACAGTTGGATAAATACATAATAGATATTTGTTATGCTATAAACCAGGGGTGTCAAACTCAAGGCCCATGGGCCAGATCGGCATGCAGGTGCTTAGATCTGGCCCGCTGGGCCGCCCTGGAAACAGCGAAGGACCGGCCTGCGGTTCCTCTGTCAGTGAAAATGGAGCTTGGGAAGGCCGCATGCGGCCCTCCCGAGCTCCGTTTTCACTGGCAGAGGGCTGTAGGAGGCCATCGCAGCCGAAAACAGAGCTCGGGAGCCCATTTTCACTGGCAGAGTGCTCAGGCCATCACAGGCGCCTCCAACACAAGTGATATCAAGCTGGCCATGCCCATCCTGGCCACGCCCACCCCGGCCCCCCGAGGTCAATCACAACCCTGATGCAGCCCTCAATGAAATCGAGTTTGATACCACTGCTATAAACTATCAGATTGCTTGTCTCTGTCTAGCCTTACACCACTTGTGGGAAACAAGGTTAGTGAATTACTGATTGAGGAATGTTATGGGTGGGCTATAACTATCCCATTAAATATTGAGCCTAATGATTTTTTGTCAAATAGAAACAAAAAAGAAATGAAAAATTCAATAATCTAAATATTTGAAAATATTACACGGTTGCAGAAAAGGGTGGTGAAAATATTGCTATTAAAGAAATAGCAATAGATGAGAAAAATCTTACACTGGCCCTACCATTGTGCACTAGCTGTTGAAAGATGGCCAAGGAGGAAAGGTGTTGGAAAATGTGTGCTTTATATTTTATCAAGCTACTTTATTGTACTCAGGTGCAATAGAAAACCATAATTTGCATCGATGTTTGGAACGTGCAAAACAATTTGAAAGTTGCAACACAAAATAATTGGAGTGCTCTTCTGAACTCATTGCTTGAAGTGTCAAAGCAGCACATTGTCTCCAACAAATGCTACAAAACCTCTGAGGTTTCCCCATATAACCTGAACATAAATGTCTATGGCCAGATGAAACGTCTACTTCTACTAAGCTTGCTACTAAAAGACTCTTAAAGCAACATGCCCAGATAGATACTCTCTGTGTTTCCACTGAGCTGTATTGTGTAGACAAAATGCTGTGGGGAGAGCAAGATGAGGGGAAGGGGGGGAGAAGAGAAAAGTGTTTCCGGGAATTTCAGATTCTTTCTATGCAATAGTAACAAAAAAATACTTTATGTTAGGTGCAGTTATAGACAATTTGGAGTTTTGAAGATTATATAAAAACCAAAAAGAAAATAAAATGGCCTTTTAACTATCCTTTCATAGTTTTTGATTTTTGAATAACTGGAATCCTATAGACATTATTCTACAATAGTGAAATAATTACCCACTACGTTTTCCATATCACTTTTATAGCAAAGATTAATTTTGAACAGTGAAAATAATAGAGAGACTCTGGAAATTATGAGGACAGGCATTACTTGAACTAACGATAAAGGTAGATCACCGTGAAGAGGTGTGACCAGTGTCTTCATACTTTTGCTAGAAACATAAGCCCAGAGAAATACAGTATCATTGCCTTATATTTATTGTGGCATAACTGTGCAATGAAATTCTGTTTTACAATTCTGGGGATCAATTTAGAAGAAATTGAGGATTTTAAGATCCAGCTTGGTGCAGTGGTTAGGGAATCAGGCTAGAACTGAGATCTAGTCCTGCCATAGGCACAAAGCCAGCTGGATGACCTTACGCCAGTCACACACCCTCTCAACTCTAGGAAGAAGGAAATGGCAAAACATTTTTGAAAACCTTGCCAGGAAAACTGCAGGCAGTTGCCAGGACCTGATAATGACTCAAAGACACCAAAAAAAGAAGAAGAAAAAGCCACTAGAGTTTGCAAATGTGGACTTTTGCCTCTAATAGAATCATACCAGTTTCCAAGTGGATTAAAATATTTGAAGCACATGATGGGATGCGGAAGAGTGTGCCTCAAATCCTGGATTGAACAGTACCTAAGTGGTTTTAATCACTGCAGGAACATTCTTATATACCATAAAGCACTTGGGATACAGTTTTGGAAAGCTTGATGGTAGCAGATGTACATCTGTCCCTTTTTGGAATTAAAAAAATAAAGCCCAGGAGTGCTGTGGTTTAACTTTGGCAGAAATGGCTCTGGGTATTTTCCTTTAAGTTCTGAAAGCTTCAAAAAATTATGCCAAATTGTTTAAAGAATGGAACTTGTTCAATTTTATCATTTCAAATTTGCCATTAATGTTTGTGGCAACTAGAGAAAACTATAATTTTGATCTTGGAGTGATTGATTGTAAGCTCTTGCTCTTCACACTGTTCCTCGAAGGCTCCCAGATTTCTCCTGAGACTCACCTGTGCAAGTGAAAGAATTGCTGCATTGTTGGCTTAAAGCAGTACTGCACAAGTCCTGTCACTGGGGGATTTTTTTCTGTTCAGTTGTGTCCAACTCTCAAAGAAATCCTTTCAGTTTTCTTGGCAATGTTTTCAGAAGTGGCTTGCCATTGCTTCCTCCCTAGGGGCTGAGAGAAAGGGTAGGTCACCCAGCTGGCTTTGTGCCCATGGCAGGACTAGAACTCAAGGTCTGCTAGTTTCTAGTCTGATGCCTTAGTTCTACACAAAACTGGCTCTCCTCAGTTTAGAAAGGTAGAATTCTTTTCTGTTTAACTGTCATTGAATTGACATATATATTAAAGAGCCTGAATACAGCCTATATCATTTCTCAGCAAAGGAAGAGTATCTACTGGTTAATAGTCTTTTGGAGTAGAATTGAAAGTGAATTTTAAATAAATGAAAGAAACGCATAAGGGCTGGGGTTGCCTATCGTATGTTTGTCTATTAGAAACTGTAAAATCGACACCATTGCATTGTAAATCTACAATCCTGCTAGTTTAACAATTAGGAGTTCCTCTTTGTCCAGCCAATTCAATAGCTTATACCTGTAGTACAAGAATATAGTTTACAAGGCATACTTGTTACTATAGCTCAATTATAATGTGAAGTGTTTGTGCTAATGTTCCTAGAGATGGGAAGAGTTCTACAGTAAATCTGATCTAGTCACCTGGCATTTGGACTGAATTACTAATATGAGTAAAAAAAGGAAGCCAATACTTCCACCAGCCAGCAATTGTCTTCAGTATCTTCCCACTTTTCAGTTGGTTATGATCTCTGAGTAGGCGACCAAGGAACAGAAAGGGATGATACGCAGTGTCTTCTTATGGCAAATAGAGAATTTGGACACAATGCATTAGACTCACCTTTTGTTGCTGTCATAAGGGGTGGGGATGGGGGATTTTTAAAATGTGGATTTTTTGTTGTGAATTTTTAATGTACATGCAACACAGAGTCATTGTATGTGAGTTCGGCAGCTATGTATATTTGCTTAATAAACAAATAAATGTACAGAAGAATTCTTCCAATCTAGCAATTGTAATCCTAATCTCCAAGCACTTTGTATTTCAAAGTTATTTGGGTGGTAAATAATTTATTAAATTTAAATTTATTAAACCACAATAATACACTGGAAACAATAGATACAAACGCAAGGTAAAACGCTCCAAACTCAATTGCAGAAAATACGACTTCAGCAATAGAGTGGTCAATGCCTGGAATGCTCTACCTGACTCCATCATTACTTCTTCAAACCCCTATAGCTTTAACCTTAAACTGTCTACCTTGGACCTCACCCCATTCCTAAGAGGTCCATAAAGGGGGCGTGCATACGGGCACCAGCGTGCCTACCGTCCCTGGCTTACTGTCCCCATTTATCTGTGCTTACTTCC
>QLTV01003663.1:657306-683124 GCA_003457575.1 Thermophis baileyi
GATTACTAAACAAATAAATGTACAGAAGAATTCTTCCAATCTAGCAATTGTAATCCTAATCTCCAAGCACTTTGTATTTCAAAGTTATTTGGGTGGTAAATAATTTATTAAATTTAAATTTATTAAACCACAATAATACACTGGAAACAATAGATACAAACGCAAGGTAAAACGCTCCAAACTCAATTGCAGAAAATACGACTTCAGCAATAGAGTGGTCAATGCCTGGAATGCTCTACCTGACTCCATCATTACTTCTTCAAACCCCTATAGCTTTAACCTTAAACTGTCTACCGTGGACCTCACACCATTCCTAAGAGGTCAGTAAGGGGGCGTGCATAAGCGCACCAGCGTGCCTACCATCCCTGTCCTACTGTCCCCATTTATTTGTACTCATATCATGTGCTCATGTCCATGTTTATACTTACACCTGTTATCTTGTACACGTTTGACTAAATAAATAAATAAATAAATAAATAAATAAATCAATCATATAAATATTTGCCTGCTCTATATTTTAAGTACAAGTTTGATTAATCTGACTGGGGCTGCAGTGATGCTTACAGACTCCCCAAAGGTAGATGTAAATATGAACGTATACTTCAGATCAGAGTACCTCGCTGCCGGTACTCAGATCCAACTTACCTCGCTGCCGGTTCGCTCCCTCCCGTGCCTTGTGGGCGTGCCTCATGGGCGCGCCTCATGGGCGTGCCTCATGGGCGCGCCTCATGGGCGTGCCTCATGGGCGCGCCTCATGGGCGTGCCTCATGGGCGTGCCTCGTGGGCACGCCTCGTGGGCGCGCCTCGTGGGTGTGCCTCATGTGCGCGCTTTGCGCGCGCACATGTGCAGTAACAAAAAATCTAAAAAAAAAAATCCAAAAAAAAAGATGGCAACCGCATGCACAGTGCCGGAAGTCAGCTTCTGCGCATGCTCAGAAGGAAAAAAAAATCAAAAAAATTAAAAAAAAATTAAAAAAAATCAAAAAAATTTCAAAAAAATAAAATAAAAAAAATCAAAAAAATTCAAAAAAAATTCAAAAAAATTCAAAAAAATTCAAAAAAAAATTTAAAAAAAGATAGCAGCCCACACGGACCGGCACCGACTGATCTGGTTTGGTGACATCATCATGACATCACCAGCGGGCCACTACCGGTTTGGGAGAACCGGTCAGAACCGGGAGGAACCCACCCCTGCTTCAGATATAAGGCATGTTGTAAACCTTAATATCCAGTGCCAGTCTGAAATACATTTATAATTTGGCAAGATTTTCTCCATAGGGCAACAAAGATGAGCATTTGATAGAACTTCCAAACAATCCAAAAACCATCTTTTTTAACAATCCTATTGTTTCATTGTTGTAAAAATCCAGATGTAGTCTAAGAAAATTTCTAAATTATGCATGTTTCATCTTTCAATATTTAAGTGGAGTGGCAAGCAAGCATTTAAAATCTTACACCAAGGGCTTTCAAAAATATTGAATTCAGCAAAATTATACAATTTATTGACAAATTGTTGTACAATTTACAGCAATGCTGGGTAACTATAAACATTATTGCTTTTGCCTCAATATTTTTTTTACAAACCAGTGCAAATTACATTTGATGCTTGGGGGAGCTAAATAAAAAAACAGCACATTTTACGGTAGGTAAAAATTGTCCACACAAAACTATGTAAGAAAAAATGGTATACATATAGACATAAAATATAAAATGCATACATGGGAAAAGGTTGTGTACAAAAACATACATTGTCTGATTATGACACGGGGGAGCTCTAGAACTTTAGAAATTGTTTTGTTACTTTTTCTATAATGATTTGCGTCGATTCATTTTTAAGAGAAGTCTGATGTAAAGAAAGTCAATCAAATATATTCAGTGTGAATAAATTCAATTGAACTTCTTTAATATTTGGAGACTGAAGCAGAATTTAGAGACCACATTACAACCTAAAGGTCAGTTTCTTTCAGGAAGGCATCATATGAAAGTAAGCTTATCATAGCTAATGTCATTGCTAAACTGAAACCGCTGGGGTTCCATTTCATGAAAACAGTGTGAGTTTGTGACAATGTTTTTTGTATACAAGGCCATGTTGTTAAATACATTTTTATTTAATTGTGTTACTGGTTTTCTATGCACAGTAGATGAGATAGAAGAAACTCATAATTAACAAAATCATAATAAGGAATGACAAGAATTTAACTCCCTTCTCTCTGGCTATGACTAAAGACGATTTCCCTTTAAAGCTACTTCCAGCTTCAGAAAAATAGGGACGATGGCAAGATATTGATGAATGCAGTCATGTCTTACATAATATTTATCAATAGCTTTAGGAGAGAAATGGTCCAACTGGAATAACTCTTTGCCCATCTCTATACATGTTGCTTTCTAAATGAAAGACCCATCCCTGAAAATTAATATTACCGCAGTTGGAGAAAAGAAACCAAACAGGAACAGGCTATGTCTCTATATGCTTTCCAAGCAAAGAAAACATATTGGAGTGAGATACACACACACACACACACACACACACACACACTACATACAGATACACACTTAATTAAAAAAATGATCTCCCCTTCCTCTGTAGTCATTTGGGTTGCTCTCCCTGGCCCTGCCTTACCATGACAAAGCTAACTGCAGAAGTTTTTAAACAATAGAGATCTATTTCTTTATGTACGTAACTGGATCTTGTTTAGCTCTAAGGTTTCACATACCCAGACTGTGTATTATATGGCTTGCATGTAAATGCACAACATTCCTACATTCCTTTAACGGATTGTGGCCTAAACATTAGCTTAATGTATATTGTGTCAAGTTAAAAATTTTAACAAGAAAATTCCTTGTTAAAATTTTTAACTTGACACAATATACATTAGTTGTCTTTACATATATGCAGAAAATGAATATCAGTAGGCTATTAGATCTGGGTTGCAAAAATGCATACACTCTAGGTCAACAGTAGGTGGTGGGAAAGAATTGAAGAAAACTCAACTTTTTGTTGCCATCTAATGGTCTTCTGGAAGGTTGGTGCCAAAGCACTGCAGCTTTAAAGCTAGATCTGGCAAGAACTAAGCAGCTATGAAGATGCACTTACTTTCAAAGGATCTTAAAATGATTTGGGGTCAGATCAGCAACACAAAAATTGGATAGTAATGGGTAGTATCATAATGCAGCTTTTGCTCCAGGCAGGATAGAGAATATTGCAGATGGTTGTTAACTTTATTAACGTTGTTTTTTTCTACACCATTTTCCCCCTGTTAAAGTAGTGAAACGTCTAGTCAATATTATACATGGGCTCAGTATTGGTCTTACATCTGCTCATATGTAGCTAATTATATATATACATATATACATACACACACACACACACACACACACACACACACACACACATATCTTATTATAACTCTAGAGAAACTGATAGGAGCAGCTTGAGAAAATTAGAACACATGTCCAAAATGCCCACATTCAGTTTGTTTCTATTTAAGTGCTGTAGCAGACTATATGCACACATTAAACTATATACACACATTAAAAAGGAAAAATAGTTTAATCAAATGCCAAAAGGATAGAAATAGAAAATAGAAATTCCATTGACATTGATTATTGCATAATGCAATTCTTCTATAACCACACTGAACATTTCACAGCACAAATTGATCGAAAGGGACCAAGAAGCAAATAGGTAACCAGAGCAGCATATTCCATTCTGCATAATTCCAGGTTATATATAAATAATTGATTTCATTAATTTCATTAGTTGCTATTTAAAACTTCTGGGCCATATTCAAAGTATGAAAATCTTTACTTAAGGATATTTTTGGTCCCTGCATGTTAAGAAGAAAAGGAAAGGAAAGGAAAGGAAAGGAAAGGAAAGGAAAGGAAAGGAAAGGAAAGGAAAGGAAAGGAAAGGAAAGGAAAGGAAAGGAAAGGAAAGGAAAGGAAAGGAAAGGAAAGGAAAGGAAAGGAAAAGGAAAAGGAAAAGGAAAAGGAAAATAGACTAAAATAAAAAAGAAGAAAAAAAAAGAAAAGAAAAGAAGAAAAGAAGAATACAAATGATAAAAGAAAAGAAAAGAAAAGAAAAGAAAAAAGAAAAGAAAAGGAGAAAAGAAAAGGAAAGGAAAAAGGAAAGGAAAGGAAAGGAAAAGAAAAGAAAAGAAAAGAAAAGAAAAAAGAAACTTTCAAACACTATACATCTCATTTTCTATCAGCAGACTTGCCAGATTGGTTGACAGCTGTCAATCAATGTGCCTCACAGCTATCCTACCATGTCAACCATCAGCTAAACCACACTTTCCCAGGAATGTCTTAGAATGGCATCTTGGTTCTGTTTTCAGATAAACAGATCCAATTTCTCAACAAGCAGACTGCTACAGTCCTTTTGATAACAATGTAATAATTCAAAACAAATGATTCCAGGCTTTGATGATAGCACTTTTATGGGTAATGGAGAAATCCTCCCACCAACATCTGTTTGATTTTATCTACTTGAACTTTATCCTCCAGTTGAAGATTTATAAGCTGAAATCATCCCAGCCTATTAAAGTCAGACTAAAGTTAAAGCATCAGTGCAGAGAATGAAAGTACATTTCACAGTCATCTACATTTGGAAAGCCTGTTAGAGGCAAAGATAGCAGAACTTTTGTGCCATGTATTCAGTGGAAACCCTGCATTCTGCACAAACTGAAGCAAGACAAGAAGATTAAAAAATCCAAGTTATTTACTCTTGTTTAGAAAGGCACTGCAAAAAAAAAAGGCAGATGTTGTTTATATTGAGAGTCTGTTTTCTTAGCAAAAGCCACAATGGGTGATGAAAATTTACTCCAGATTTGTATTTTTGCCTTGTTTTTCTCTTAAAATTTTCTCACATGCTGCAAATAAAAACCCGAAAATATGTTTATTACAATCGCTTGGTACTTATTAGCAGATCACACAGATTTTTTGTGTAATGGAAACTTATGTTGCAAGCACAGAGTGACAAAATGTCCACATTCTTGAAAATTATTTTCCTGATTCATGCATAAATCTCTTATAAAAATCTATATGACTATCCCCCCCCCATATCATAAGAGGGAAACAGCATCTCCCTTGAGGACTCCTGTACAGTTTTAGAAATATTATTAGAAATATTTATTGATAGAACAAAGAACCAACTTTGTAATCTTTTTAATCATGGAGGCAGGGCTTACAAAATAAAATCTAAGCCTGTTTTCCATTGTATTTTTAAAAACATTTGCATTTTTCTCCCTACAAAAACCTGTGGCTTTTCTTATCTTTTGGAATTTCTAAACCTTCAAAATGTTTAAATACTATTTTTGCCTTTCCCAAACTAGCTATTTAAGCCTCACCTCTCTCTCCCTCTCCCTCTCCCTCTCCCTCCATCTCTCTCTCTCTCTCTCTCTCTCTCTCTCTCTCTCTCTCTCTCTCTCTTTCTCTCTCCACCCCCCATGCTCACTCTATATTTGACTGTCAGCCTTTTCTTTGTATGAAATAACTCAAGCTACTTTACACATGCTAAAGTTATTTTACTACTGTAGGAAGAGATGACCCTGGAGATTAGGGGATGCCCTTATCACTGCTAATGTATACAGTGCAACTGAAAATCATGCAAGCAGTATGCAGAGAAAATGGCTTGAAAGGACGTTTCTTTGCTGTCTGGCACAGCAAACACACACATAATAAAAAAAGCATTTAAACCCACAGACTAAGAAATATTAAACTGTAAATACCAATAGGGACCAAGAAACAAATATATGTACATTGTGGCCTTGTGTTCTTGTGTGTGTGCTTGTGTGTATGAGAGAGAAGAGACAGAGAGAGACAGAGAAAGAAAGAAATGTATACTGTATATGATAAAATATAAATACAAAGATACCTAGTTCAATAGTATTTAATAAGAAAAACCAGTGAAGTTGGATAAAAGATAGTGAGTGTAAATCTTTAGTTTTAACCCACAAGACACAGCTTTCAAAAAAAAAAAAATTAAAAGAAAGAGCCAGTTTGTTATAGTGGCTAAGATGTTGGTCTAGAAACTAGGATAATGTGAATTCTAGTCCTGCCTTAAGCATGAAAGTCATCTGGGGGACTTTAGGCCAGTCACTGTCTGTCAGCCCAACCCTTCTCACATGTTTGCTGTTGTGGGGAAAATAGGAAGGATTATTGTTAGGTTTCCTACGTTTAGTTATAAAAAAAAGTGCGATAAAAAAAATCTAAAAAGAGAGACAGAGAGAAAGAGGCGAATGCCCCATCATCTTGATAAACGTCTACACCATGATCCTGTAAACTGGCTGTTTGCTGTTCCCTGTTTTTCTATTTTCTTAAAAGCCCACTTTGATCAAAATAAAATTAATCCCCAAAGGGAAAGAATGAATGCCAGCAGTGGGACACTGAATCCAGATTCATGTTCAGACAATATCTTTGCAGATTACAGAAGTTACAGCTCAATGGCAAAGCACATGCTTTCATGCAGAAAATTCCAGCTCTGCTTTGCTCCAAATTATCAATAATGAAAGTCAGTTTTCGATTCAACCCATAAAACTCCAAAGTATAGAATTGCCCCTTTGTACACAGATCAATACGCCTAGGTCATCCATTAGAGACATCAATATAGGTGAAGAAATGTGTTCCCTGAATAATTCGTGTTAGGAGGTTCACACTTCTCTAAAAGCTGCGTCTTAAAACGCCTTCTTGTACCATTCAGACAAAAACCTTAGTGTACATTCCTCCTTTTGTGTCACCTGAAGCAAATCCTATTTATATTCTACTTAACTGGGCCAGAATGAGTACTGTAGATTACTTTCCCAAAATAATCGAATTCCACAAACATCTCCATTCAGTACTAACATAATCTTACTGAAATCTCACTTTCAATGTTTAGTTTTATCAAAGTAAAGATCTAAGAACTTAAAAATACCCATATGAAAAGATAACTGAAATTAACATAGATGGATCTTTTCAAAGAAATGTGTCAGTTTTTTTTGTTTACTAAAAACCTGTGGTATACAGGAATTTGAAAACACCCTCAAAATCACAGGAACAGAACTGCTGTTTTGGAATAATTACTGTTGCAATCATGCTTCCTCACGCACGGAGGATTTGCTTTAAATCTGTTATGACAGAGAGGCCTAATACTGTATTGAAATGAAATACATGCCTAAGCAAAAAAACCCTGAAAATGTACATACCTTTGGAGTACTATTTGTGCCATTCACTGTATCATTATAATGAAACTGTCTCTGTGAAAAAACACATTTTTAAGTAGAAAAAATCAGACTAAAATTAAGATACAAAATCATTAGAATTGCTTATCAGTGAAGGATCAATAAGGAGAAATGTACACAATAATATAGATGCATACGTTTGTACCCACAATATATAAATTGAAGGCAAAAATAATTTCCTGGAGAAAATTCTTGATTGAAATCACATTCTTCCCTTTCATCATTGTCTTAATTCAATCATCCTAAAAAAAATGACCTTCCACCTCAAGGTTAAATTATCATGGTATAGGATCTTTATTCTACCCAGGCACTGCATGGGTGGGAACCAGGATTTTTTTATGGGGTGCCAGAAGAGACAATTGCCTCAGGGACCACTTAGAAGGGGATCCAATACAGAAGAGGAAATAATGTTTTCTTAATATGAAAATGATCAGATGGAACACTGCTTTTCATTTAAAGAAATGAAATAAATTGGTTAAAATATAATCCTAAGAGTTATTTCAATATTCAAGGGTTTCTGTGCATTTTTGTTCAGTGGGCTATTGATTGCATGGTGGAAAAAAAAACGTGGGGAAAATATAGTGGTGCAGAATAAAGTTAGTTGAAAAATGGGGTTTAATCTTTATACTGTAGTCCAGTGCCTATTTTTTCAGAAATAAGGTGATTGAATTCAATTGAGCATAAGGGTCTTCCTTCCTTCCTTCCTTCCTTCCTTCCTTCCTTCCTTCCTTCCTTCCTTCCTTCCTTCCTTCCTTCCTTCCTTTCATGTTGCTGCCCATCTTGCAATCATAACTTTGGCTGGCAAACATGATTAACATGATTAAAACTCAACAGGACAAAAAAATAATAAAAAGTAAACACAATGGCACTGAAGGATAATCAAACTCAAACCACATAACCATAGTCATGTCAGAAAAACCATATAGGCTCAACGAAGCCCATCCCAGGAAGAACATCCAGATCTTCAATTACAAAATGACAATAGGGTCAGGGTCAAATTAATCTTATGGGATATGATGTTCCAAAGGACAGATGCTGCAATAGTAGAAGCCCCACAGATGACACTTTTTAATAGAAGGAACCTAGAGCATGCTCACCTTGTCAGATCTGAAGGGCCAGGCATAAACAATTGGACAGAAGTGCTCCTGCCATGAATATCCAAGGCAACCAGCCCCTTGAATTGCATTCAAAAACCTACTGGGAACCAGTGCAACTCATGGAACAGTGGTGTAGCATGGGTATACTACAGCTTTACAGGTAGTCCTCGACTTACAACAGTTCATTTAGTGACCGTTCAAAGTTACAACAGCACTGAAAAAAGTGACTTATGACCATTTTTCACACTTACAACTGTTGCAATATCCCCATGGTCACGTGATTTACATTTGGACGCTTGACAACTGAGTCACATTTAGGATAGTTGCAGTATCCTGGAGTGATGTATCCCCTTTTGCAACCTTCTCACAAGCAAAGTTAATGGGGAAACCAGATTCACTTAACAACCATGTTACTAATTTAAGAACTGCAGTGATTCACTTAACAAATGTGGTGAGAAAAGTTGTAAAATGGAACAAAACTCACTTAACAAATTTCTCACTTAGCAACATAATTTTTGGGCTCAATTGTGGTCGTAAGCTGAGGACTATCTTTACTGCCTGCAATAGCACAGTTGGAAAAAGATAAAACTTGTGAATGGTCTTCAAAAGTAGCCCCACTGCAGTAATCTATTTGAGGAGGGGTCAAGGCATGACTGTGACTAAGGCTTCCCAATCCTTCCTAATCCCACAATGCAATTAGTAAAGACAAATCTGTGCAAAAACTTGTCTGTCATTTGTTCCTGGAAATTGTGGACCAATTCTGTCTGGGGCAATATTACTTCACTAGAACTTCACTAGTACTTACTTCACTAGTATAAGTAAAATGAAAAATCTCCAAATTCTGATCCAATGTCACCCAGATGACTTCCTGTCTCAGGTGAGACCAGAACTCACTGACTCCTGATTTCTAGTATGGTGCCTTAACTATTATATCAAACTGGCTCTCATGTAGAAACTGACAGTATTGAGAGAGTGGGGTGAAAGCCACCATTAAGCATGAATATAAAAATAAGGACCTTTCTTTATGAGTGACCTTGGACCAATCACTCTTTCTCAGCCCTAGGAAGAAGGCAATTACAAACCACTTCCAAAAATCTTGCCAAGAAAACTACAGGGAATCAAACAGTAGGAGTTAACATTGAGTCAAAGGCACACACACACCAGGGGTGGGTTCTAACTTACCTCGCAGCCGGTTCGCTTCCTCCAGCGCCACGTGGCCGCACCACGTGGCTGCGTGCACGCTTCACGCACACGCACATGCGCAGTGCCAAAAAAATCCAAAAAAATTCCTTAAAAAAAAAGCCGAAAACAAGATGGCGACGCATGCGCAGTGCTGGAAACTCAGCTTCTGTGCATGCACAGAAGAAATTTTTAAAAAAAAAATTCCAAAAAAAATCCCCCAAAAAACATTTTTAAAAAAAAAATTCCAAAAAAAATCCCCCAAAAAAAAATCCAAAAAAAAAGATGGCGGCGTCCACGGACCGGCTTCGACCTAACCGGCTCCGTGACATCACCGTGATGTCACCAGCAGATCACTACCGGTTCGGGCGAACCGGTCCGAACCGGGAGGAACCCACCTCTGACACACACACATACAAAAAAAAATATTTATCAGAACTAAATCTTAATCCTGTTCTCCATCAAATATACTAACAATATATTTTCTGCCAAGTTCCTATGTTTTTGACGACAGCAATAAATAACTTTGATGAGATCAGAAACATGTCAGTATCCAGCAAACACAGATATTTAATTCAGAGGTTCATCACCTCTTAGAGCATTGCATCTTATCCTTCAATCTGTTATCTAACAGGAGTTATTATCCTGCAACCAAAATTCTATTCACAAATATGCATTGTTATTGCAGACTAGTGAGAGTCAAATCCCTTGTCTAATTTTAAGTGGGGAAAAACCCTTCATTCAGGTTTTTGGCCCCACTCTCAAAGAACGGCATCAGATAGTGTGCTTGGGATAACAGTTAGAACCTTACTAACTACAACAAACAAGATCCACAGCAAGCTTAAAATACACTCCCAAGGACCAAGTGCAGGCAACCTATTGCTATGTGGGACTCTGGCCTGTAAAGCCTCCAAGAGTATCCAGCTGGGCAATGCCACCATAGCTCAGAGCAGCAGATCAAATGTCTTGCTGATCTGTGCCCTGCATGCCTTTCATTAGATGAAGCAGGGACAGGCATGTTCTTTTCCTATCAAGTCTGCATTTTTCACAAGGACAATGTCTTAAGAGTCACTTTACATACCAATGGTGGGTGGAGTTCAGGGGTAGGTTCTAACTTACCTCACTGCCAGTTCACGTGGGCACGCACACACAAAGTGTGCGCGCGCATGCGCAGTGCAAAAAAAAAATAAAAAAAAATTCCCCCCCCAAAAAAAGCCAAAAACAAGATGGTGACACATGCGCAGTGCCAGAAACTCGGCTTCTGCGCATGCGCAGAAGAGGAAAAAAACTGGAAAAAATTCAAAAAAATTCAAAAAAAAGATGGTGGTGTCCACGGACCGGCACCGACCAAACCGGATCCATGACATCATTGTGACATCACCAGCAGGTCACTACCGGTTCAGGCGAACCGGTCCGAACCGGGAGGAACCCACCTCTGGTGGAGCTGATTGAAAGGGTAATGGCCATAACCAAGAAGGGAGGGTTTATAAAACCACTCTTCTTGTGCCAGCCTTTGTTTGTTTGTTTGTTTTTCTTATAGTCATTATAAATTTATACTTTATCCTTCATCCTTTGTTTTTCACTCTCCATAGGAAGGATAGGAACTTTGCTAAAGATTTTTTTAAAATGTAGGAAACAAGTACAAACATAATGAGATGATTCTAATGTACTTATTTTATCGATAATCTGTTTTTCAAAAAAATTATGGTCTGTTTCCATTTTTTAAAAAATAACATTTAACAGATTAACAGAGTTGGAAGGGACCTTGTAGATCTTCTAGTCCAACCCCCCCCACCCAAGCAGCAGACCCTACACCATTTCTGACAAATGGCAGCCCAGTCTCTTCTTGAAAGCTTCTAGTGATGAAGCTCCCACAATGTTATTTGGCTTGAGTCTCTACAGAATAGAAAGACAAGATATTAATCCAATAAATAATTACATAAAAATAAAGACTTAAAATTAAACTGAGGTCTATTTTCAACTCTAGGATTGTACATGCCTACAAATTAATAAGACTAATATTTGCTCCCTATCCTTGTAGACCAGTATTTTATTATCAATCCACCAAGATCTTATTCTATGCAACATTTATTCATTCTTTCATAGAATCATAGTACTGGACGGGACCTTGGAGGTTTTCTAGTCTAACCTGAGGCAGGAATCCTTATGCCATCCTTGTCCAATCTTTTCTTAGAAACTTTTATTTAAGTTTCTATCATACTAGTTCTATAACTCTTATTTTTATAATAGTATGATTTTTCACTCTTTGTCTTCATTTTTCATCTTTCATTCTCTTCTTATTCTGATTTCTGGACAATTTTTCTATGCTTTCTCCTCCTTTTATCTGACCACCCCAATCAGGAGGAGACCTTTATCAGATGTAATGAGGAGGACAGAAGAAGGAAGAAAGGGTCTACTCTCTCTTGCTCAACCATTCTATCATTTGGGCATCTTTGGTTTACCACTGGCATTTTATTCATTGACCAATAAATAGACAATTACTCTTTCAGTTCAGCATAGACGTAATTAAAACACTATTTAAAAGAATCCAGATCTTTCCTTATCTTCTATTATAGTGTTTTTCAAACTTGACAAATTTAAGATGTGTGGCCTTCAATTCCCCAGCAACACTGGTTAGAAATTCTATAAATTGAAGTCCACACATATTAAAGTTGCCAAGTTTGAAAAATGCTGCAATAGAAAGATAAAGGTTTATGCCAGAAAAACTGGATATGGAATAAAGAGCACAGGCAACTTTAACAGCCATCCTGTCACAGGCATGGAGAAGTAGACGACTTTATGAAACCAGAATACACAAAGGTTTCAATTGTGCATTAATAATACATTCCCCCACTTTAATTTCCTTTTTTTCTCCTCAGGTTTTCATTTCAGTTTTTGTTGTGTTCTTCATATACTTAGTAATTAAGGAATATTTTTGTGAAACAGTGTTTGGAAATATGTAAGAGTTTGTTTCTTCTGAAATAACTAGAACACCAAATTAAGTAGAGTGAAGGCCTCGAATGTGCTGTACAAAAATAACTTAATCTGCAAAACTATACCTTTTTTCAATCAGTGGTATAACAGTGAGTATAAAAATGGCAAAACAGTATACTTACATATGGATGACTTACAACTGTTACTTCATCACTTGTCCCTAAAATTCTCATCTAAGGCTTAGATGTACTGATGACATCTTTATTATATGGACTCATGGACTAAAATACTCTCACAAATTTCTTTAAAGACTTAAGTAATGTTTACCCTCTAATTATCTTGTACTTTCTGGATGTTATTGAGGAACTATACAATGGTATAAGCATCACTTTACATAGGAAGCAAGCTGACTACTACCCATACTTATACTCTACAAGATCCATCATTAACAACTACGTCCTAGGATATTATGTCAATTCATATTGCTGTCTCACACCCACCCAATTAATGCATAAAATTACACCATTCTCAAAGTACTATTATAATCTGTCAGGACCACAGGAATTTACGAGACATCATCTACTGAAAAATAGAGCCAAAAGAGAAACAAACAGAATGCCACTTATATGTCTATTTTCCTTCATTTATTTATTTAATTTATTTAATTAAAAAATAAATAAATAAATAAATAAATAATCATAATCATAATCATAATCATAATTTATTTATATTTATTTTTATTTATTTATTTATTTATTTATTTATTTATTTATTTATTTATTTATTTATTTATTTATTTATTTTGTCAAGCATGTATATGATTACAGGTAAAGTATAAATATTAATATGAGTATATAATAAGTACAAACATAGCTTTCAGTACATATTTTTCGAGTACATATTTTTCGAATACATGGGGATTTTAGGACAGGGACGGTAGGCACGCTGGTGCGCTTATGCACGCCCCTTATATGATTATAATCATAATCATCATAATCATCATAAGCATCATAAGCATCATAAGCATCATAAGCATCATAAGCATCATAATCATAATCATAATCATAATTTGGGTGGTGCCCAACTTCAGATTGGCTCTGGGTGGCTCACAGCACAATATTTTTGCAGGGGCAAATAATGTTACTTGCAAGAAAACATGCTTCTTCAAGTTCCATTTAGCATAATCTTCTTGTTACACTTCATGTTGGAGAATCTGGCTAATTTCTATGCCACCGAATAAATGGCCACAATTTTGAAAACAGAAATAGTATACTTAACCATCAATTCTCTGGCATACTTTAAATCACAGGTGTCAAACATGCGCCATCACATTGCCGTCACGTGACGTTTCATGATGTTTTTTCCCTTCACGGAGCTGGGGTGGGCGTGGCCTGCACATGGTGCATCCAGCCCACGGGCCTCCAGTTTGACACCCCTGCTTTAAATCATGATAAATGGTCAGCAATAGGTTAAGTTTTCCAACAACATTACAAATGTTTGCTTTTCAGTGCAAAAATGTCTGTCTCCTACCCAATTTATGTTTTGATTAATAGGAATTTTCACTCATTCTCCTTTTATCATATTGCCCCCTCATATGTTATCCAAATTTGCAAGTTTGTGTCCCATGTGCTCTGTATATGCATACTCAGGACTATATTTTATGCATCTAATAAAATGAACAATATTATACAATATTGCCAAGATACTTATTTGGTTTTCCTTACTAGAAGTATTCAATTAAATTCTTAAAGTATAAATTTCAAGTTGTAAGCATTATACAAAGTCAATAAATAAGTGGAACATCTCACTTTTGTTTTGTTTTTCCTGGAGTAGATAATGATGGCAAAAGATAACAACACTCTTAGAGGAATAGAACCTTGCTAGGGATTCAGCTTTTTCTCCAAATGTATGCTCAGCAATGAAAAACCATTTCAGAGCGTTAAAAAATACTTAAGTAACCACTAAAAGTGTTTTTCCATTTTCTTCATTTAGTTTTCATATGTTTCTCAAGACATTCACATGGCGAATCTCATTTTCTCATTGGTTGTCTCATAGGAAGGAAAATGTAAGTGCTAAGGATCAACACTAGAATGGGATCTTCCTTCTTTCTATGTTCTTCCATAAAATATTATTAGCTTTAATAAGAACAAGTTTGTTGTTTTATTGAAATATCTGTTGGAGATTGAAGTTTTCTGTATGTGCATTTATTAGAGCAGGAATTTAATCTGACCAAGAATTTGTAAAGCAGGCATTATGACTGTATCAAATTTATATGAAATACATTGTAGAGATAGGCAAAGCCTTGTTCACTTCATCTACTAGAAGAAGGATAAAACAACACGTGTTCTATATTTGTATTCCTGGGAGAAAGGGCAGGAGGAAGTGACTTCAGATTATAGATCTCTTAAACAAAGAGATGGCAGAGTAACTTTTTCACTGTCAGTCTACTCTCTACTACCCCTTGGTGGCCAACAGGTAATGAGATCCTGAAAGGCCAGTGATACTGGGTTCGAATTTTATTTTTTTTTAAATCAAACTGAAAACAACATGAAAATTAAGGTTCACTTGGAATGTGGAATGTTCCACATAGCAATAGCAATAGCACTTAGACTTATATACCGCTTCATAGTGCTTTACAGCCCTCTCTAAGCGGTTTACAGAGTTAGCATATTGCCCCCAACAATCTGGGTCCTCATTTTACCCACCTCAGAAGGATGGAAGGCTGTCAACCTTGAGCCGGTGAGATTTGAACCGCCGAACTGCAGCTAGCAGTCAGCTGAAGTAGCCTGCAGTGCTGCACTGCAGGCTACTTCACAAACAAGTGGAGTCATGGGAGTGGGAAAAATAGGGTTGCAGTATAAGATACTTCATTCTTATGCCACCTTCAATTTAATAAAAGCGGAGAAAATATTCAACATATGACAGTCAATCATATGATGGCCTATCTACTGAAAAGATTGTTGTAGTTACTTCAATTTCCAAGATATAGAAACTACAAAGTAGACACATGGAACAGCTTTATTGACAGAGTGTAGGAAGGCTATTTTTTTTTACAAAAAGATGGTAGTATGACAAAAATAAGAAACAAGATATATCATAAGACACAAGATATAGCATTGCGCACTCTTAAAAAATGTCTTCAGCCACGGTAATTTTTTACAGCCATCTTGGCAGGTGAAACAGCACTTCTGTTTCATAAAATATGCAGTGTGGTTCTTTATTTTCTTTCACAAATGAAGGCAAATATACTTGTCCCAGGATAATGTTTCAGGATCCAATTTGAGTCAGTCACCGGAAACAGAGATTTAATCTTCCAAGCTTTCAGATTCGTGCTGGAGCCCATACTCAGAGAACTTCCCTCTCTCCAGAATGTGCGCACTGGACTGTTCTATGCGTAGTATTTATGTGGTGCCTGGTTGTATGTGGCTTTTAGTTGTTAACTGGAGTGTTGATGGCTATTAATTTATTTTTTATTGTTCATAATAGCTTATACCTATCTCATAAGGTGACTTCACTTATTGTATAACTTCAGCATTTTAAAAATGGTACCCATTCAAAATCAGTAAAATATTGATTCTGGCAACTTCCAGTGTGCTTCTGAGACTGTCTGAAACTCTTCATAGAAAAATAATGACTTCATCACATACTGCAAAAAGTGATTTTTCTAAAAGGTGCTTCCATTGTTGTGATTTGTAATTTGTGGGAAAGTCATTGTGTGACTGGAGCCAGGAGATGACCATTCTTTGTGTTGATCAGACTGTAGACTAAGACTGAATTGTTTGCAGAATGTCTTAAGCAACTCTAACCAATTTCAGCTTGCTTCAAGAATTCCAAGCATTTTCTAAAATACTTTAAAAAAATGTGAAAGATTCATGTTCAGTTAGGGAACCAGGTTTAATCTATTTCAGAGAGCAAGTAAACAGCAGAGCTAACGGGCAATTGTGCTGATTCAATATGAATTCAAGGAATTCAAGCAACAAACCATGCATCTAAGAAAGGTATGTTTGTGTGGCCATGAACATATACACAGAAATCCTGTTGGGTTCTAGTTTTTCCAGACCTGGAATGACATCATTTGAAAGTGCTGTTTGTATTTTTAAAGTCAAACAATGTCAAGATAAATCAATAAATCAATAAAATTGTATTTCCACTGAAACTTGGGAACAAGTGAATTTTTCTGCTTTCCCCTAAATACTTGAAAATTAAAATTTTCCAAATAAAGCTAAAATATATTTTGCACATAGCATATAATGCAAATGATCATGTGTTTTTTATAACTTTATCACAATTACATTTGATGGATAACAAGATCTCAGAATTTGAGGGGTAGGGATTGCGTTTATCTTGTGAATGCTACATTAGAAACAATCAGAAACTAAATGGAACAAAGACAATACAGGAAAAGCAAAAACCAAATCTAATGCAATATGATTATACCATATAAATAGAGGGACTATAGACATTTCCTATTAATAATTTCCTCTTCATGAAATCACATGACATTAAATATTATATATCTCAACAGAAATATTTGGATTGCTGCATGTAAGGCTTTATGTGGCTGGATTCTTAGTTCTTACAATGTGAAAGAAATAATGATAATCTGGATCCAAATTGTATAATTCACTGTAATTTTTTTTTCTAAAATTGCATGCAAATAAAAGGCCATGTGATTATTTCACATAAGTACCAACAAAAGAAGGCACAAAACAAAGATGGCTTACAGGAGGAACAACAAATCCATTTATAATCGTCAATTATTTTGTTAACAATAAAAGTCCAAGCACTTAAGAAGAATAGGGAATTTACAGTGCAAACTTCCAAACAAAAACTACAGATGAAGAAAATGTACACATTACTGAAATAGCAGTGCAGAAATGTAGCATGTTATGGCAAATTGTTTGGGAAAGATATTTATATTAGAAGAAATACATATATGGAAATACATATAGATTTTTTTTCTTGAACTCTTCAAAAGCACTGTTATATTAAATGTCATATAAAACAGGATAGAATGAACTAGAAAATTAGAAACTGAGCAAAATCCAACTTCACATATTTAGCCCTCCATGTTGCAATCAACCATGTACATTTGAGAGGGAAAAAACTTGAGAGACTGACTTGAAGCCTTCTGAATGAACAATAGATCAGGCTTTTACATCTGTCTCTTTAACTCAAGATGTCACTTTCCTTTATCCACCATATTATATATGCTTCCACTAAACTAAGCTTGGCAAATTTATCATAGCCAATAGTGCTGTTCTGTTTAAAGGCATAACCTTTCACAGAATAGACCACAATTATTGTTAAGCTCTGGAATTTTGTCATAAATTTGGCCTTATCCATATAACATCTTCATGTTTCTTTGAGCAGTTCAGAGTAAGTCAGAGAAAGGTGGAGAAAGAGCAAGAGACCAAAAAAACCATTGTAATTTCCTTTTCCTGAAACAAAAGAAAAGCTATCCAGAGAGCTCGTTCAAGTGACTGTCTGCTTGTAACAAGTATTAGAATTTTAAAAACAAACATGTTTATGCACTGCCTTGCATTTGGCTGCATGAATAATTTTATATGGAGCTTTCACACCTATAAGAGAATCAAATTACTTCCAACTACAGTCACAGATGAAGCCGTAGTTGTAAAGAGCAGACGTTCAGGAGTAAATAAAGATGCAACATAGCAAATTATGCTAGCTCAATAACTATCCTCTATAAAAAGACCCTGACTGCTCACTCTGCACTTGGTAAAGCATCTAGTACATTGCTTAAGGATTTACAGCTCTCAAACATATTAAGCGGCCCTAGCTAGATCTGTATCTGCAAACATCCTGAGAAATCATGTCAGCATAATACATAGAAAAGATATAATAGTCACACATATACCCAAAAAATACAGCATACACACACAAATATTTAAGTCTAAGCAACAGACAAGGATTTACAGATGACCAGGAACAATAACTTGATTACATTTATTAAACGTACGTCTAATCTTTCCTTCCAAAATAATGTTTTAGTTTCCGTCCTTTCAACTTATCTTTCCAACTATTTTTTTTAAAATCTTACAGATTTGCATTATTACTGTATTATTATACATATATGCAGAATCATTATTTCGCCTTTTTTGTACCACCATTCATCAGAATATTGCAAAAAACTGCTTCAAAAATCTAATTATTAATAATATTATGAAAATTCTTCCCAGAAAATATGCTATTTAGCAAATGTCTATACAGAAATAAAATGTCTTCTAGAAAATACTAGAAATGTTTTAGCTGTGTGGAATACTACATATCATGTACAGCTGAAATATTACTTCTTCTGAACATTTTCATTAAAATTCTGGAGCTTGGGATTATGTTTTGTAAATAAGTCCATTTCCTAGCCAGAGATTAAGGTAAATTCTACTAAGGACTAAAAGTTGACTTACAGCATTAAGAAGGATTAATGTTTAGCTGTGCTGAAGTTGAAGCACTAGGTTAGCATGTTTACGCAGTGCTGTAGATCACAATTAATCCAAAATTAGTAGAAAAGATCAACAGCAACTGCTCTTGCATACCAGCTTGTCTTAGTCGTTAAATCAAGGTGTAATTTAGGGGCAATCTGTATATAAACTTGTTGTATATGTGCTGTAATAGGCTTAAAGTTTACAAAGCTATCGAAGCATTTAAATATTGAGTCTCTACACTCTTAATTGAAGAAGTAAAAATTAAAATCATCACATCAGACAATATCTTTTTGTATATTAATTAAAGCTTATAATCAAGAAAAATTAGCTAATAGGTTTGATTTTTCCTTCTTTTATTCTGATGATTTCAGAGGTGGGTTCGTCCCGGTTCGGATCGGTTTGCCCAAACCGGTAGCGACCCGCTGGTGATGTCGCAATGACATCACGGATCTGGTTCGGTTGGTGCTGGTCCGTGGACGCCACCATCTTTTTTTTGCATTTTGGGGGAATTTTTTTTTTTAATTATTATTTTTTGGGGGAATTTTTTCTGGTTTTTTTTTCTTCTGCGCATGCACAGAAGCCGATTTCTGGCACTGCGCATGCGTCGCCATCTTGTTTTTGGCTTTTTGGGGTTTTTTTTTTTTGCACTGCGCATGTGCGCGCGCGCCCACGCGGTGCGGGAGGAAGCGAACCGGCAGCGAGGTAAGTTAGAACCCACCCCTGCTACATTTACTCATAACCATGTCCCAATGGTGATTCAAGTAATTGTCTATAGAACTAGGTCTTATTTTTCTAAAGAACAAAATCTTGGTAAATCTGTTGAGATACCTGAAAATTGTGCAGGGCCCAAGACAGTTCCTTCACAGTACATTGTTCACTGTACATTATTTGTGTGAATCAGATAGCTGACTGTGGCCAGAATTATACCTGATCATATGCTTCATACTAGGTACAATGTATGGGAAGAACAAACAGCCTTAATGTGAAAATAGAGAATTCCATTAACAGAGGAAACTATTTTTTGTTTTAGTTTATCTCAAGGTCTGATTTTAATTTCCTTTTGGGTTAGGATGTGAGAGTAGTTGCAAAACCTTATTCAGATCAGAGATCAGGAGTAGGGACAGGGAAATCAGTCCTCTGGTGGCTAGGACATTGACCTTATCGATTTTATTTTTTTAAATGCAGCCTTAGAAATAAATATATTGTAAAGAAAAAAAAACTATTATTCAGAACACAATTTATTTTTAAAAAGAGCTGTTTGAGGAAAAAGGGAAAATGAAATTTGATATAAATGGTTCAGTGACTAAGTAGAAAAAAATAGGAAAGAAATGAATGATGCTATTAGCTATATAGGCAACTAGAGGAAGATGTTAGTATTAAAATCAATCAGGAGAACTTGAGAGGAATATCTAACTCCTTGCCTTTGGTTTCTTGCTTTTGACATTTTGTAGCCTTTCCTTTCTGGGTAGATAAAAGAATTCTGGCACCTGAGTAATATAAGCACAAGGGAAAGTTATCAAATTTTTGTGAACTCAAATAAACACAATTCTTGTATAAATATGATTTTCCCCTCAATCTCCAGTCCTAAAAATATTTTATTAAAACAGAGACAGTTCAAAGGATTCCTCATAATTCTTGAGTTCCTCCATCTGTAACTTCACTTGGATTTCTACAGCTGGTTTTGAAAAGAAGCACAAGATCCTAGCTCTTGAAGATATACCTTGATCTGCTCCTTTGGAGAGTAGGTTCATTTGTTTATTTTTTTCTGAAAATCTTAGGTCCCAAATAGTTGCTTATGAAGAACAGTTTATCTTTCCTAGATAATCTAATCTTGTATCTCTTGGGTCATATGACCTCAGACAGACATGATGTGCTTCCTCTTCTCTGCTAACCACAAATTAGCCCACTTGGCTACCTACATTACCATCTGGTCAACACCTGTTGCCTCTTTCTATGACAATGCACATTATACAATCTTTCTACCGTGTTAAAAATGTTAGCATGGTTTCCCCTGACTTGGCTATCTACTTTGGACAGATGAGGTTTGACAGATTACTTGAACCTCTAATGAACTATAATTAAAGATGAAGAAATCATTTGTCCCTTATTCATCCTCAGTTTTCACTCACTGATGCTTCAAAATAAAATAAACAAGGGGCACTAAGGTGTTTGCTATTCCTGCAATGCAGCATGAAAGAAAATTGGAAGATCCAATTAAAGTGCCTATTTGAAACATGAGATATTAGAAGGTCTAGATCATAGCAACAAACTTCTGCACCATGATAATCAGGCATCAGAAGATGTATGTGTAAATAATAGCTATATTATAAATCACAATCACTGTGGAATCCTCATTCAAAATATATTGGATTAATGGAGCCTAACTTCTTTTCCCGAATGAAGAGGGTACACTCTGTCATGAGAAGATTGTGAAGGTCTGCATATAGAATTGTAAGGAGTGTTTGTCCTTGCTGTACTAAGGAAAGGAAAGGAAAGGAAAGGAAAGGAAAGGAAAGGAAAGAAAAGGAAAGGAAAGGAAAGGAAAGGAAAGGAAAGGAAAGGAAAGGAAAGGAAAGGAAAGGAAAGGAAAGGAAAGGAAAGGAAAGGAAAGGAAAGGAAAGGGGAAAGGAAAGGGGAAAGAGGAAAGGAAAGGAAAAGAAAAGGAAGGGGAAAGGGGAAAGGGGAAAGGGGAAAGGGGAAAGAGGAAAGAGGAAAGAGGAAAGAGGAAAGAGGAAAGAGGAAAGGAAAAGCCAAGAGAAAGAGCAGTTGCTGAATACAGAAGCAGTAGCTCTATCAGCAATTCAGCCAGCAGGAGTCTCAAAGCAGAAGGTAAAAATCACTTTCTTTTCCACTAGCTTCTGTCAGCAGCCGCTTCTTACATCCAAGACCAGCATACAAATTGTGTTCCCCCCGCCCCCCCAAAAAAGAGGCAGATTAACTAGTTGCTTACCAAAGGTAACAACAGCTCTCTTTCTACCAGCAGGTCAAAGTTAGTACATTTTGTTCACATCTTCTCTACATTTTTATTCTTTTGCATTTCATAGTATAAAATTAGCTCTTGCATATGAATATTTCTCACAGGTCCACCCTGAACATTTTCATTCTAACTAGGAAATATTGCTTCTGTGGGGGTTTTTCCCTAAAAGCATGAGGCTTTTTTATTTGCCTTCTCGGTATATACATTACAATATAACAAAATTCTATGTCCGATGTAATGCTTGATTACCCCCATAATTAAAACACACTGAATTAGAACAGTGAAGAGGCAGAATTTCTTCGAATGTGTAAGGATAAGCCACAAGCAGCAATATTTTTTTTTCTAAAAAAAGAATCCATGGATATAACCTGCAACTTAAGGTGAAAAAACTTCCACTGTTAGTCACTTGGTGCTCTCTGAGCTTGGTGTTTTTTTTTTTTTAATACAAGCATTTCATTACCCAAACCAGGTAATATCATCAGTGCTAGTAAAGAGCAGGGTTTGCTCTCAGTTTATATTCTAGTGGCAAGCTCAGGGAGCAGCAAGGACCCCTCATTTCAATCCTGAGCGAAATATTCTCCTTTATTGGTACTGTTAGTCACCTATATCCTAGTTGTAAAACAAGACCATTCACACTACAGATACATGTATTTCTTTGCCTGCTCACCTTGAAGATGCATCTGACTGTCTCATTCCATCTGGGGTTACAGCTTAAAATGAACCAAAGCTGCTCAGCTCACTAGCAATTCCCTCTTTGTACTGTACCTCATCAGCTGGACAATAAGAAAAGGCAGCTTGGATAAGCAATCTTTTAATGTTAAGCTGTTCAGAGTATTCTCTGAACATCTGTTCCTATCTACATCAAACCTGCTTGTTGGGACTGACATCGAAACTAAATCGGCAGATAAACCAAACTATATTATATCACTTTCCAAGAATGGAATACAGTAGGTTAAAAAAAGAGGCATTTTAGATGCCAGTTTTGCAATTCCCCCTTTGGAAAGAAGCTCCTTCTTAGTCCCAAATTGGCAAATCCACACTGCTGCAAGTTGGAGGTAGGCAATGTTTCCATATTAGGGCAAATAATAGTTGCTCTAGATTATGAGCTAGATTTTCTTGCTCATGTTTCATTCTGGAAGAGAAGTTGGAGAAAATTACCTGCATTTCAAATTCTGTGAAACACTAGCATTATGGCTCCGTTCTTTTGTTCTATATTCTATTCCATACATTATATGGTTTACTTTCTCAAAGTAATAAAAAGAAAAGGTATAGCAACATACCAGCTGTCTTAGAAGTGTCATAGCGGCGTTGTCTTTTCAGTGACAACCTTAATATTTTGGTGCAGCTCAAATGTTAATCAAATAACTGCTGAAATCTCTTTAGATAATTTAGTAAATTCCTAACTTCTTGACTATGCTCTGCACATTTAACTGGTGCTTTGGCTTCTGTCCATGAGATTACACAGCTGCTTTTTAGGGCTAGGAATTTATTATGTGTGGGTTACTGAATCCTCTTAGTAACCATCTTGTTAGGTTGGCAATTCTTTGGTCAGCATGGTAATGTAGATTTAGTTAATTCCATGGCCCTGGGCAATCTTATCACCATGGGCCTAGCAAGGTTGTACAAGCATTTGTAGCAATGTATTTTTAGATATGGTGCATCTAAGTCTTAGTAAAGATATAGAGGCTCTGTGCAGAACTGCATCTTGGTTCTCTCCAAGATAAATTATTATTTTTGCATACTAGTAGTTCAGATTTAAGGGACGCGGTGGCTCAGTGGCTAAACCGCTGAGCTTGTCGATCAGAAGGTTGGCAGTCCAGTGGTTCGAATCCCTAGCGCCGCGTAACGGAATGAGCTCCTGTTACTTGTCCCAGCTTCTGCCAATCTAGCAGTTCGAAAGCATGTAAAAAATGCAAGTAGAAAAATAGGGACCACTTTGGTGGGAAGGTAACAGCGTTCCGTGCGCCTTTGGCGTTTAGTCATGCCGGCCACATGACCACAAGAGATGTCTTCGGACAGCACTGGCTCTTCGGCTTAGAAACGGAGATGAGCACTGCCCCCTAGAGCCGGAAATGACTAGCACGCATGTGCGAGGGAACCTTTACCTTTACCTAGTTCAGATTTATTCCAGAATCAATTTTGCAGATATGGCTAAACTGACTGCTTTGATTACAGAAAAAAAATACAATTACTTTTGTTTCTACTTGGAAGCCACTTCTGGATTTTTGTGCTCGAGGTGGGAAAAAAAATGAAACTTTGATTTTCTGTTTTATCGATTAAATAGGTTGGTATAGAACTGGCTAGTTTATACTATTAAGTAAAAGGTTTGAGGTTTGATGTTATTATCTTATTTTACTGCACCAAAGGGAGTCGGAAGTCAATGCCTTTTCTTTCTTTTCCCCCTTTTCCTACACTTTTCCCTTCCCTTTTTTCTCCCCTATGTTTCCTACTATTTTCTTTTGTATTTTTGTATCTTATATTATTAATAAATAAATAAACAAAAAGGATTACATTCAGAATCAGTTTTATGGATTTGGCTGAAACAGAGAGGTACTTCATTAGAATAAAAACTATCTTCTTTGGGATGAAGCTATTATTGATCATAGCAACTTCTCATTTGGCTTCTCTAAAAGCTGAAAACAAACAGATGGTTAACTTGCAAACACTATTAGCAAAAGTTACTATAATTTCCCTGCACAATATCAAGGTTTATTTGGCTTTCTGCCCCTGTCCCATCATGATTATTAGGTAGATAAAATATTAAAATTATGGCATTCTGTTTCCTATAGTTTTACTGTAACTACAATTTTAAAATATGTCATCATGTGTACACAAGTCCCAGTATAAAATTCCCTAAAACTTCATCCTAAAACACAATCGTTTTAATTTTGGGGATTACGGAGTACCGTTCTTTCAATGGTAAACATTCAATGATTCATTTATTAAAGAGTTTATATTCATCTCCAAAATGACTATTTTCAAAATGGGTTTGCAACACACAAAATGCAATTTATAAAAAAAATAATGCAAGAATATCAGAAAAGTAAAAATCAGAAAGAGAACATTTTCAGAAGATGCATGAAACCATTTTTTAGCAGGGAGTAAGAATTACAAATCCTAGGAAAATAGTACAAGACCGGCTGTAGAATAGTTGTGAAAATCACACTGCACCTCTTGAAGCTACTTTCCTTTTTACCAGCAGTCCTGGTAGAAATGTTGCATGCATAAAAGAATTTGGGAGGGGAAGGGGTGAGCTTCAAAGCAGCCGCTGCATCTGCTTTGTGGCTTTGAGAAGTGGATCTACAGGAATGGATCATCAACTGATTTGCACAGCTTAGTTGGCAGCCACGGTCATAATAATAGAGTTGGTGTCAAGCAAATCTCAGAGGATAAGCCATAGTAAAGGCCCTGTTTTGAAACCCACGTTTACAAGCTCCCTATCACAAATCTCCATAGATCTTTTTCCGAAATTATTAAATGCTTAAACATTAATTGGTAGGGATACTAAGTGCAGTGTAAGGCGCATGGATTTCTAAAGCTTCTGTCAAAAAGAAAAAAAAAATAGTCCAGGATAGCTTCATCTTTGCTCTTCTTCAGCAATAAGCTATTTTTATTACTATTTAGGCAGGACATTTCATTTTCACTCCTTTATCAAAGAAAGCTTTAACTAACTGGTAAGTATTATTTATTTCTCTTTAATATATATTATCAAATTTACTTCTTTTAGCTATACTTTTAATGTTTTTATTTGGCATTTTATTGTCACTTGTATTTGTAATGAAAAGATGGTACATAAATTCAATAAGTTATTAATTATATTGTATAAATATATAATAATGTGCAATCTTATAAACCCTTTTGTGGGAGGTAGTTTAAGAACCTTACTTCTTAAGTAAATAGGCATAAGACTTTCTTTGCATTCAAGTTCACCAATATCACATTTAAAAGGATTATTTTCCTTCCTCCCT
>QLTV01003663.1:690358-705766 GCA_003457575.1 Thermophis baileyi
ATATGGCTCAGGGCCAGGTTATCTTCGAGACCGCCTTCTGCCACATAGCTCCCAGCGACCGGTAAGATCCCACAGGGTTGGGCTCCTCCAGGTCCCGTCAGCTAAACAGTGCCGGCTGGCGGGCCCACGGGGGAGGGCCTTCTCTGTGGCTGCTCCGGCCCTCTGGAACCAGCTACCCCCTGAGATCCGGACCACCCCCACACTGCTGGCCTTCCGGAAAGCGGTGAAGACCTGGCTCTTCCGGCAGGCTTGGGGCCGTTGATCTCGCCTCTGTAATTGGCGAGGTCCGGCCATGAAATGGTATGCATGAGTTTTTAACTGTTTTTAATTGTTTTTATTATGGTTTTTTTATATTGTTGTGAGCTGCCCAGAGTCCCTTGGGAGTTGGGCGGCATACAAATTTAATAAATAATAATAATAATAATATGTGAAGACGCTGAAGAAGCTTCTTGGATGAGAAGCGAAATTTCTTCAAAGAAAAACAAGAAAGTCCACCTTTGGGACAACCATGACCTGGATGACTGAGAACCTCTATAGACACCAAGTTAATGAATTTTGGAAGGATTAAATTTCAGCTGTTTTGCCCACAGATTCCAGACACAGGGATAGAACATTGGCAGCTTCACTTAGGCAGAGATGCACCGTTGGATATCATCAATGTACGGACAATACTGTACTACATGCAATAGTTCTTAAAGAGAAAAGGGTAGAGAGTAGCACCAATACTGACTGGAACTAGATCAAAAGGAAGGAGAAGGAGAACCACTGCCACCCACTCTTAACCTTCAAAACTGATTCAGAAGAACACCATGTTGATGGTACTGAAGCCATTAAGATGACAAGGAGTGATAGGATAGATGTGCTACTCCCATGTCAAGCCTGCCACAAAACAATATTCAGTCTCAGACTGAAAGCTGATTGTAAAGAATCCAGATAATCCATTTCCTCCAGCACCCTTTGGAGTGGGAAGCCAACCACTTTCTTATCAACTTCCCCCAGAAAGGGAGGATTGAAGACCAGACAAAAATTGTCCAGATCTGTAGGATCCTGTATTCTTAAGGTAAGGGAGTTTGGACCACTGCATCTTTCAGAGTTGTTGAGGCCACTTGGAAGTTTATCTGTGCCCTCAGTGTTACCTGAATCCTGTAGTCTGCCATTTTTCTGGAAATCCGTTCATACTCCCACACCATTCAAAGGGTGCAAATGCAAGATTAAATGTCTATGGAGATTCTCAGTCGTCCAGGTCACACCCTTCAAACCTTTGGGATAACCATGACCTGGATGACTGAGAATCTCCATATACGTTTAACCTTGCACTTTAGGATGAACACCCTTCGAATGGTATGAATGGATTTCCAGAAAAATTGTAGACTACAGGATTCAGGTGACCCTGAGGGCACAGATAAAACCCCAAGTGGCCTCAACGTCTCTCAGAAAGACTGCTAACTACTAGATGATTGCAAGGAATATAAATCTTTCCATTCTCCACCATTCAGTTAGAACTGAAGAAGTTTCTTTGATGAGAAGTGAAACGTCTTCAAGCAAAATAAGAAAGTCCAGTTGCCTTTTCAAAGAAAGTACCTGTGGGACATGGTATTTGATAGTTTCAAATGTAAATTAATATCAAACACTTATTTTAAACACAATAATGAAGAAGTTTAAGAAGTTTAAGTAGCAACATTGCCATTTATACCAAATAAAAAGAGGAAATCAAATAGACATTATAATTTTGTGTACTTAATTACTGTCCTAGCTACCTACCTGGGAGTAAGCCTCATTTAAGTGAGCAGGATTTATTTCTGAGTAGATAAGTTTAAGACTCTTCAGTTAAAGGCTTAAAGATGCCCATTAGACCTCACATTCAGTAAACATATATTAAATATGATTCAAACATTGAATCATTAGAATTCTAATTTGTATGAGCCGTATTGCTGTTACATTGCTTAATGTATTGCATGACTTGTTAAGTACAGTGTGTGTCAAACAATCTCACACTGATACATAAAGAGGAAGTATATTTTCCACAGAGAAGGCACTCTGCTATAGTTATTCCAGCACAGATATCTTAAAGTTTACTTTCACATGGATTTTCACTTTTTGACCTGCTCTTGACCTGTTTAACACTGGCAGAGCTATGAGTTTAAGAAGGCCTGGGATCTATTAAAAGAGTAGTAGCTTGACTTTTACTCAGTAGCATGCGGATGGTTTAAAGTAAATGTTATGGTTTGTCACAGGAACCAATTTGGTTACCGTTTGTTCTTCCTGCCCCTGCCTGCTGATATTTTCTCAAGTGTTTTTCATTCGTAAATTCTAAAATGAAATCTGTGTTTTGTTATTTTAAACTTCTGCATCTCTCCTTTGGTGATTCAGTTTTAAACACAAGGTGGTGCACCCAAAGTTTAATCAGAACTGCTTTTTGGCAGAACTTGAACTCAAAGTGAGCTAACTTTGAGGTCATCTCTTTCTGAACACCCAATAGGTCTTGGGAAGGCCTAATCTGACCTAATTTTTGAAATCCTACACTATCTGCAAATCACTGGATTTATCAAGACTCTAATGCAGAGAACTGCAAAACATTTCATGGAGATCAGAAATGGATTAGATATATTGGTCCTCTTCTCTAATGCATTTGGATTTCTGTTTGCTTTGTGTTGTTTCTGTCTTGGGATGTCTTTAACAAGAGACCCCACAAATTATAGGAATAAAATGTATACCTAGCCAATCCTTGTCCCTATATTGTTGCTTGCTTATTTCATTATTGAGCAAAGCGTATAGTCACAGAAGGCAGCTTTCCAAATTGTTCTGTTCTCCTCCTTATCTACCTATGGTTCTTGTGGCACTAAAGTTTTAAATCTTTTTTTTTTTTGCAGATTTCCTAGGCTACATAAATTTTTAGTAATTCAGAAAAAGTACTGCAGGGGGAACAAAATTTCTGGTGATATTTTTCTTGAGTGTCCAGAGTCTATTGCCTGAAGCAGCTACCCCATTCAGTTTTTTTGGTAGGACCTGGCAAAAATGTCTTTGAGTTTTGTTTTCTTCTCTGTGAATTGTGCCGCCAGCTTTGTGACACATGGAGAGGATTGAGAGAAGTTGCAGAAAAAAAGGTATATTATACTTTTTTAAGATTAAGAAGGTGGGTGGATAAGCCACAACCTTACTGGTTACAGTTACAAGGGATTTGTGCGGCATATGGCATGGATTTGTTCTGCAATCAACCCCCTTGCTTGCTGAATACACCCCAGCTCATCTGCTTGATACCTGCAGAAGCTTTAGGGCTGTGTGTTCCGTTCTCATATAAGTCTATCATCATTAAGTGCTTTCTCTTCTGCCACTTGGGAGTGTGACTAACGTGTCATCCCTTGAATTGAGCTGAGCTGGAGTCTTGGGTCCCAGCATTAGGGTGCAGAGCGAATTCTGCCTCTGTCCTAAAACATGAAACTAAACAATGCTCTTAGCACTAATCAAAATAAGGTGTGACAAGTAAGTTGGTATATGTTAATAGACATGCATTAAGAGGGACTCAAAATGAAAAACAGCATATGATAGCCTCTACTATCATCCCAGTAGGGAATAGTAAATAATGTGGAACACTCAGCTGAGTTATAGCATGCATACATTTAAGACATAGGAGCAGGGGTGGGTTCTAACTTACCTCGCTGCCGGTTCGCTTCCCCCCGCGCCGCGTGGCTGCGCACGCATGCGCAGTGGCGAAAATTCACAAAAACTTCCAAAAACAAATTTAAAAAGCCAAAAACAAGATGGTGGTGCATGGGCAGTGCCAGGGACTCGGCTTCTGCGCATGCACAGAAGAAAAAAAAATAGTAAAAAATTCCCCCTAAATTTTTTTTTCAAAAAAAAAAATTCCCCAAAAAAAGATGGCAGCGTCCACGGACCAGCACCGACAGAACTGGATCTGTGACATCACCAGTGGTTTGCTACCGGTTCTATAGAACCGGTGCAAACCGGGAGGAACCCACCTCTGCATAGGAGAGAGCAGAGTAGAGAGTAACTGTGTCTGGTTCATTTGATACAGCAGATTGGGCATGCTGCAGATCACTTAAGTTAAAGAATGTCAACTGGCAGAAACTTCTCTGAACTAGCTCCTGCTTTTGGGAATACTCTCCCATCAGAAATTAGAATGGCCCAAGCCTATTAGCTTTCCAAAAGGCATTAAAAACTTGGCTGTTTACCTGGGCTCGGAATATGTTAATGACCCATTCGGCTTACTGTTAGTTAGTTACACTATCTTGGCTGCTATATGTACTTATTTTTTGTATGTTTAATTGTTTGGTAGTTTTAGAATTGTAAGCCTCCTAAACAATGTTCCCTCTAAGCTGCGCGGCTGCGCGGCCGCACACATGACAGGAAATTGCCGCGCGTCAGTTTCCAACTGCCGCGCAGCAATTTTCAATGTCAGAGGGAACATTGCTCCTGAAGTCACCTGGCTGAGATGGCTATAGAAATTGAATAAATAAATAAATCTCCTTGCCCATCAGCATTTGACAGAAATGCTGGATTAGAAGCATTAAAAAGAAGCCCCTTCTTCCTCTTCCTGGTAAAAGAGGGCTCACCTTGCAATAAAATAACACTAATATTGGTTACATTTCAGGTTAAAAGTAAACCTTAATTTCTCTTGCAAAATTTCTGTAGCATTTACATGCATGTAAATGACATGCATTCATGGGAGAACAGGAAGAAAAAAGTGGTCCCTTTCAATAAAGCTCAACTACTGGTGGCTTCATCAATATTTCCAGGTACCTTGGTCTATATATTAAACAAATGACTCATTGGGATCCCCATATCAAAACAACTTACCTTATGTGAAGCCAGAATCTGAAAATAACATTTAACACAGCACAGTACTTGAGCAAAATGGTTCGGTTGAGATCGGCATATGTGGGACTGATTGGGGTAGATTGTATGGGTGACACCGAAATATAATTTTATCATATTTTATTTATCTATAATTAAATTATTGTATTTTATTCCAATTTCATTTTAAACTGTATTTTATTCCAATTCCATTTTAAATTGTTTTTATCAGATTTTAGTAATAATGTGTATCCGGAACTCTGCACTTTGATATGGCCCAAGGGCTAATCAATAAAGTAAACTAAACTATACTAAACTAAACAATGTGGTGCAGATGGTTTGCCACTTCCTTCTCCTAAAGTATTTTTTTTAACTTTGCAGTCTAGCTCAGGGGTCCCCAACCTCTGGGTTGCAGCTCACTAATGTGAGCTATTTGCAACTGGGCCACAGAAACAGTGTGTGACTGTGATACATGCGTATCCCCACTTGCATGAGCAGCAGGCAAGCATGTGCACGCGTGCTCCATTTGCGTGAGCACCGGACACATGTGCATGCTGCTCACTCAAATGGAGTTGTGTGCGCGTGCACTTGCCAGCCACTCATGCAAAACCATCCCGTTTCCCCGCCCCAAGCCAGTCCGCAAAGCTGTAAAGGTTGGGGAACTCTGATCTAGCTTGGTGCCCTAGTATTCCTTGATAATCTCCCACTGAAGTCATAACCAAACTTGCTTAGGTTTCTGAGGTCAGCCAAGAAAGAAACAGTGATCAAATCCCTGGTTTTCACAGTTTTGGTTCAGAGAAAAAAAAGGGTTTTAATGTCATAGAGGATGGAAAATATTTTCAATAGTTAAATATTACAAACAAAACCATTTTCTAGTGTCAGGACAAAAAATCTCTATAATATCTCAACAGCTTCTCTTTAGCCTTATTTTTATAACACAAGTCTGCCTGAACTTTCAGGCCCATGCACAGAGATACTGAATAATTCTAAAGCTGTGCAAAATATTTAAGGCATGCTTCATCTTGATGAAAATCTGAATTAAGCATCTCCTTCAAAGTTGCTTCAAAGAGTTATATGAGGGGAGGGGAGACCATCATGCTGCTTTACCTCTCTTGTGTTTCAGAGCTCTCAGTGCTGTCACAAGAGCTGTGGGTATCCTGAAGTTACCCATCCTGAAAGCATTGGCCTGGGCTGAGTGAGAAGGCTGAGGAAAACTTTTTCTCATAACACTGACCTGAAGTGCTTTGTTTCAGTGAGGCAAACTGGGAATCTGTTAGCTTCAGTGAAATAAATCATGTCTCCTCCATAGACCAAATTACAGATCTATATCACCTCATGCAAGCATATATAGTTTATGTCAGTTTACTTCTTTCGGCCTTCCCTGTGTAAGAAGGCAAACATCTTACTTATTTGCACTGTCTATACTACATGATATTTGTTTATAACATGGCCCAACTGACTTGCCTTGTTATTAAACTAAACAATTCCAAACTTTTCAACATTTCAAGTTTTTCTCACTGGCAGAAACTTCCCCATTTGTTTACATTTTTCAAGAAAAGATATCATGAGGGTATTCCTCTCTCTAGACTATTTCAACCTAGAGAGCAAGGGGATCTTTAGACTGATCGAAAAGTATGTAACAAAAGCATCACACTAGCAATAGACTTCACCATCTCTCACTTAAAGTCCAGAATCATTAAGGGATTTTTTTTTAAAGTCAAGCTTCCTGAGAATTAAATGGAAGAACAAACGCCTGTTTTATATGGTAAGAAAGTCTCTCTCTCTCTCTCTCTCTCTCTCTCTCTCTCTCTCTCTCTCTCTCTCTCTCTCTCCCCCCCCCCCCCTCCCCCCCCCCCCCCCCCCCCCTCTCTCTCTCCCTCTCTCTCTCTCGCACTCTCGCTCTCGGGAGAGCAACCGCTCCCCTCCCTCCCTCCCTCTGTGTAAAACTGTAAAAAATATTTCATCAGAGCTTTAAATTCCTATCACCTAATTACAGAAATGTTTTTTTTTTCCCTAACATAAACTATCAGGTTGCCTCCTTGTGAAAATTGGCAACAAAATTGTTTCTGGTGGCTAGGAAATCACAATGTTGTCTTCTACAATAGTCCAAAGAAAAGAAATGCATATTTCTTGAATGTAGCTGAAGCTTAGAAAGCAGAGAAGCTATCTAATCACATGGACATAACCTTACAGTGAACAATAGGATATTTTCATATAACTTCACATTCTACCTGTAAGAAATTCATCTATATTTTCTTCTCCTTTGAAAGAAATTTCAAAAGCAGATTGTCTATCATCACTCTGTATGAAAACTATTAAGAAAAAAAATGAAGGCATTTTTTTCCTGGATAAGACCAAAAATAATATATTCACATATGTTATTTTTAACAAAATGGACATGCTCTTAGTAAATTCTGGCTAATTTATTTTATCTATCTACCTATAATACATGTATTGAATAAAAATAAAATTAACATAGAAAGGAAAGTAGAAATTGGGTTAACTGCTGTTCTAAACATCACCTATTGCATGTAGAGCCACTTATAGAACCTACATAGGAGAAACTTTTATGAAAATAATGATCAGATGCACCTATATATATATGCAATATTTTAATGTAAAACATTCATATCAAATACATTTTTAAGCATTTTATCACGTTTTCAAAGAAAAATTTTCAATACATTGTCTATGAAACTCGGAAGGCATCATTCTGAGGAAGGATGTTCTAGTGTAATATTGTCTCCAACATACAGATATGAAGTTCCCAATCAAACCAATATAACAACAAACATCCTTGTTTCAGAGTGGCCATGAATTCCATCAAGGAGTTGTGCATTGCTTATGTAAAGGATTGGTTTTTATTTTTCCTGAAACAACTGCCATTGCGAATAAATGTTCCTGAGTCTAAAAAGCTGAAAAGAAACTCCCATTGTGTTGACTATGTGAAAACTTGTAACAAATGTGGCCTTGTGTCATATTACCTAGATAATTTCTCAAGTAAAACAACTGCTGAAATCTGGTCATGAAGTATGTTCTATGGCAAAGCTAAATGGAATGTCAAGAATGAAGAGCTGTTTTCTACATTTCTACGTATGCCTGCCCTGGCCTCTATCTTCTAGATAACTCACATAAACATGACACCACAAACTTGATGATACATTTGTTGTTTCTCAGGAACATATACAAAAATCTACCTTCTTCCATATGAGTTCTTATCTCCATGCCTTATATAATTAAACTGTGGATTAGTGACTTTTGTACAAAGTTTTAATGTCAACTGTGGTGATCTTTGAACAGAGTTTTAATGTCATACTTTAATGAGTAAAACAACTGTCCTCAGAAATTCCCATTATTCTTGTCACCTATACAAATGTCATAGGGCCTTTTTTAATTATGGTATATAACATCTTTGTATACTTATGTATTTAGTAACTAATAATGGTTTCAGATTTTGGGAAAGGTTATCACCGCTCCGCTCTGCATTGAACAGGCTTACCTATTCTCTTCTCCCAATCCCCAATTTGCACTGCACACTGGAAAGGGAAAGCAAGACAGCTGGATATTGCCCTTTCATTTGTCAATTATGGCACACTTTGAGAGGACAGGAGGTGAGGAGGTGGTAGAAGAAAAATATTTTTAGAGGTTAACTATTGGAATGTGGACCTTAGACACTACCTGATGATGTCAACCATTGATGATAGTTTTAATATTCCAAAAAGGATATTTCAAAGTTGCTATCTGAGCTTGGTTGTTTTCTTACAGATGTGTCATTACAAGGTTAGGAATCATCACCAATGGAAGAGGGGAATTTGCTGCCTGTTTATATTATATAGATTACCCTGTCAGTCTTTTTTTTAAATATATATTTTATTGATATATTTTTGTTTAATAAACATAAAAAACTCAATATTTATATGAACAGAGTGTTGTCTGAGTACAATTCGTTTTGAATAACAAAAAGTCAATAACAAAGTAGTAGTCACAATATGCATATCATTAATAATGATCACCTAATATTATTGACATTAGCTTATCCATACTAGAAAACTTTGGTTATATAATTAGTTTCTAACCTCTGTTTCTGTTAGTTAGCCATTGGTAAAACAAATCCCATGCTAAGAAATATTCTGTTTCTTCTTTCTCCTTTTTTCTATGACACTTCCATCTGAAGGGATCTCTACATTTTTCCACTGTTGTGCAAAAACAATTCTTGCTGCTGTTAACACATGTAAAATTAGATATGTATTCCCTTTATTATACAGTTCTGGTAAAATACCCAACAGGAATAATTCTGGTCTAAAGTCAATATGCTGTTTTATGCTAGTCTTGATATGGGAAGCTATATCCCCATAAGAAAGAAGCCATATCCCCACCAAGATCCCCACCAAATATAGATAGATAGATAGATAGATAGATAGATAGATAGATAGATAGATAGATAGATAGATAGATAGATAGATAGATAGATAGATAGATAGATAGATAGATATAGATATAGATATAGATATAGATATAGATATAGATATAGATATTGAATCCCAGCTGGCTATTTTTTTTAAAAAAAAGTTTCTCCTTTCCGGTCACTTTCTTTTGCCACTAAACAGCATGTTCCAGTAGCAATAACATTTCTGTGTGTGTGTGTGTGTGTGTGTGTGTGTGTGTGTGTGTGTGTGTGTGTGTGTGTGTGTGTGTGTGTGTGTGTGTGTGTGTATAGCTTTGGGTTCACAATATGAGGATCTGATCCACAGATGGTTTACAAATAAGTATATGTGAGATTAACCAATTAAACTGACAAATAAATTAGTCATTTCATAATTATAATTAAAGGCCCCTAAGAAAGATTACTTGGTATGAATAAATGATTTTTCTTATAAAGGAAATATCTAGGAATTTAGCCATATTTTGTACATGTCTTAAAAAAATCAATTTCCTGCTATAATAAATCAGAAATTCCTAGATATATATTATTAAGCATACCCTTGGGTATTCTTCAGCTTGTGTGCTCATCTTTTGGAGTCTCCACCTTCCAGAATCAAGCCTGGAGTTCACATTCTACCTGACAAGCCAATAAAAATATATATGTAATGTCACAAGTCAGGTAAATCCTTTTGCTGCCTCTTGAATTGATGGTGTTTTCAACTGATAATTTTACTAAGACATACGCAAACCTGACTTCCCATTTAGAACACAAAAGGACAAGGGACTGGCACATTTGATAAAAACAAAAGGAACATTTTTATAGGTAAGCAATGGAAATGGTAATAAGTAATACCTAACAGTAAAACTTAAATGGTACAATTCAAAAATGGGCAAAGAACTTTCAGAATTAATAGAATTAAACAAGCAAATTGGGGAAATTTTCATTAACAATCAGTAGGAATAATGTCTCACTAAGAATTTAGATATCAAATTTCAATAATTGTAGAAAAAGTAGATATGGCCTATAGCTCTCAATATATTATGCTTAGCAGGGGTGGGTTCTAACTTACCTTGCCGCCGGTTCGCTTCCTCCCACGCCACGTGGCTGTGCGTGCATTGCGCGCCGCGTGGCCATGCCACGCAGCCGTGCACATGCGCAGTGATGAAAATTCACAAAAAAAATTCAACCCCCCCCAAAACAAGATGGCGGCATATGCACAGTGGCCAGGACTCGGCTTCTGCACATACGCAGAAGAAAAAAAATTGGCAAAAAATTCCAAAAAAAAAGTTTCCAAAAAAAAAAATCCCCAAAAAAAGGTGGCGGTGTCCACGGACCAGCACCGACAGAACCGGCTCCATGACATCACCAGCGGTTTGCTACCGGTTCTATAGAACCAGTGCGAACCAGGAGGAACCCACCTCTGATGCTTAGTCCTTTCATCCTTTTTAAAGGCTACCAGTTTGAGATTTAACAGACAGCTATATTGTAATGCTGTTTTAATACCCAATCTTTAATGGGTAGATCCAACTACTAGACATTTGCTAACAGCTAGTAAAGAAAAGAACTAGAACAATGCTTGTAGCAGACAAAGCTGGTATAGATTTTATCATATTCCTTGATATTTATTTTTCTTTAATTTTACTGCTGAAATTAAGGGCTGTCTTTTAGATAAAATATTTGAAACAGTTTATAGGATAATGGGTTGGGTCAAAACTATTTTAGATCCACTGAATAGAATGGGAACTTATTAGCAATAGTACTTAGACTTATATACCGCTTCACAGTGCTCTACAGCCCTCTCTAAGCAGTTTACAGAGTCAGCATATTGTCCCCAACAATCTGGGTCCTCATTTTACCAACCTTGGAAGGATGGAAGGCTGAGTCAACCTTGAGCCTGGTGAGATTTGAAGTTGCTGGCAGCCGGCAGGCAGCAGAAGTAACCTGCAGTTCTGCATTCCAACCACTGCGCCACCAAGGCTATTATTCTATTTAATCCAATTCAGAATCTTCTGTATTCCATTCAATTTAAATAACATTGTAAAATGTAATAATATACAATGAAATAATGCAGAATTAAACTGGTTCAGATTTTCTATTGCTTAATCTTAGAAAAAAATTGAAAACAACATCGGCATCGGATATTTGACTCTTGGCATGAGACTCTTGGCATGAGAGCCGAGGTGGCACAGTGGTTAGAGTGCAGTACTGCAGGCTACTTCAGCTGACTGCTAGCTGCAGTTCAGCGGTTCAAATCTCACCGGCTCAAGGTTGACTCAGCCTTCAATCCTTCTGAGGTGGGTAAAATGAGGACCCAGATTGTTGGGGGCAATATGCTGACTCTGTGAACCGCTTAGAGAGGGCTGTAAAGCACTATAAAGCGGTATATAAGTCTAAGTGCTATTGCTATCTGCCTTCCTTACAGCTCCAGCCCTCACACTATCTGCAGAAGAACCTAGTTAATAGGCTTCATGTTGATCTTACTCTATGGGCAAGCTGTTCAAGAATGTGGAAAATGTTGAGAGAATGAGTATGGGAGGTGTAAAACAGAACAAACCTATTGCTATTTTTGTTTTCCATGAAAATATGTTTTTCATGAAGGTCCAATGCTTAACTCAGAGTATTTAGGATAACTCTAATCTGTGCTCTACAAATTAATGAAATTTCTTTAAACTATACCCTTTCTCTAAATCCTCTTAAATATTCCCATGATTCAATACACTGAATATGCCTTGAACATGAGAAGAAGGGTCATGGACTTTGGCTTCTGCTCTGCCCCAAGGATATTGACAATTATTATGAGATTAGTCACTCACCTTATGCAACCTTTGGGAGTAAATTTGTTTATCTATTTATACAATTTCTTGGTTTCAGTTAAGTCATGGAGGTCACAAAATTACAAAACAGTACATAGAATTGTACTATTGTAGGACTTGTGGGAATCACAGTGTCCTTCCATTTTTGTGCATAAAGTAATCATATATAATAATGTTCCAGTAATTTGCACAATTTATTTGCTGTTAACACTACATCATTTTATTAAAAAATGCTTTCAAGTTATAATTTAATGTATATTTTAAACCTTTTGCCCACATATTTTTCCATTGTTCAACCATTAAATTATACCCAAAGTTTCTTGCTCATTGGATCGTAAAAAGCTGTACATATTCATTTTCCAGATTCAATTTCAATAGCAATTTATAAACCTTAGTGTTGAAATGTTTGTTGTTACCACACAGTAAGGTTTCAAATTCATTTTTGCAAAGTCAAATCCATAACTTTTTAAAACCTAATTTAAAGCTTTCTTTCAAGCAGTAAACAAAATGAGAAAACAAAAACAACAAATAAAGAAATAGAATATAGTGCAGTTCTTAAACTAGGACAATACCCTTCCTATACCTGTTTTTGAATATATTTCTAAAGGTCAAAAAGAGGGGGACACTTTGATCTCCATTGGAAGACTATTCCATCAGCAGCTTCTAACTTTGGTTACCTTACCCCTCAGAAGTATGGAAACAAAAATAATTTTCCCCCAAAGGATCTAGGGTTCTGACTGGAGCCAGGGGTCCTGGAGGAAATGAAAGCATAAAAAGCTTCATGCTCACCAGAACCTTAAATAAATTTCCAGACACTAATGAGCGACCGATGCAAGGGCCACAGAATCTGTGTTATATGCTCCCAGCACTAAGAGAGATCAAGGATGTGGTCTGCTATATTTGCACTAGATGCAGTTTCACATTGTCTTTAAGGCCAGACCCTATAAAGCAGATTGCAGTAGATTATATAGGCAGCAATGAGGGCCTGAGTTAATGTAGGTTCTCCTCTACCAAGTCAGATTGCAATTGGCACACTAGCCAAAGTGGACCAAAGCCTCCTCTAGGCATGGCATCCACCTATTCTTCAAGCAGGTGCCACAATTCCAGAAGAATCCCAATTATGAACCTGCCCTTTCACAAGTAGTCCTTGCCCATCCAAATTAACACTGGTGTCAGTAGGCAAACCTGATGGGCAAACAGCCACTCTGTCTTACTTGGATTCAGCTTCAGACTGTTTTCCCCAATCCAGATCATTGTAGACTTCATGCACCAGGAGAGGACATAGAGAAGATTTCTCCTACAACCAGAAATGGTAATAATTGGACACATTTAGGTAGCTGGTGTATTGATTATGCCATACTCCTTACCAGGGCTGGGTTCTGGCTTACCTCGCTGCCGGTTTGCTTCCTCATGCGCCACGTGGGCGCACGTGCGCGTGCATGCGCAGTGCTAAAAACGCAGCTTCTGCGCATGCGCAGAAGCAAAAAACAGGTTCTGCGCGTGCGCAGAAGCAAGAAAACCGGTTTGGGGGCATGTCCAGCCGGCCATCGCTGCCGGTTTGGTGAGCAGGGGGAAATTCCTGCTACCGGTTCTATAGAGCCAGTCCGAACCAGCAGGAACCCACCTCTGCTCCTTACCATCAGATTACCTTTCCCAGAAATTTCATATAGATGTAGAAGAACAGGGAAAGAGGCCTGACCTTTCAAGCATTGCACATTGCAGAGGTTCCTGGGATTACCTCTCACTATTACAGACTTAAAATACGCAGTGAGAAAGGAATGGAATTGCTGCACAACAATATCAGTCCCATCAAGGTGGTCCAATAAATTGCCATTGACAATAGTTATTCAAAGCCATCAAAATTTTAATAGGATTAGGTTGGGTACACAATCCCAATACATGTCCCAGGCAGCATAGGTCATCCAAGAGAGCCAACAATCCAATTCTGTCTTATACTGAAGTCTTGCCTTCTTTTACGGTCTTGTCAACTAGTCTGCCACTACAGTCTCCACAATCTGCCCTTTAAAAGAGGGATTGAATAATAGTTGCCTAAAATCCCTGGATTCAGAAAAGCCATTTCAGAAGTCCCTTCCTACAATGAAGTATCATAATCTTATAACTCCAAATGGTTACCTTTCCACCTGTTCCTTGCAATAGACATAATGAGAGTTCAAAGAACAGTAAAAAGAAACAACCTACCATATTTTCTAATTCCTCAAAGTTCACAGATTGAAAAGAGTGCCAGATGATATGCAAGATTGCCAAGGGTCACTGCCAAGGGCCCAAGGGCCCAAGCAGCAAAGCACTATGCAAAATGATTACAGAAGCCAGATGGGAAATCTTTATATTGATCTCTCCCTGATAATTGGTTACCCTAAACCAGGGGTGAAATCCAGCAGGTTCTGACAGGTTCTGGAGAACCGGTAGCATAAATTTTGAGTAGTTTGGAGAACCAGTAGCAGAAATTTTGAGTAGTTCAGAGAACCGGCAAATACCACCTCTGGCTGGCCCCAGGAGTGGGGAGGGAATGGAGATTTTGCAATATCCTTCCCCCAGGAGTGAGGAGGGAATGGAGATTTTGCAGTATCCTTTCCCTGGAGTGTGGTGGGAATGCACATTTTGCAGTATCCTTCCCCTGGAGTGGGGTGGGAATGGAGATTTTGCAGTATCCTTCCCCTGCCACGCCCACCAAGCCACGCCCACCAAGCCACACCACGCCCACCAAGCCATGCTCACACAACTGGTAGTAAAAAAAATTGAATTTCACCACTGCCCTAAACACAGTTGGATAATAACCTGCTGACATAATATGGGGAAGAGAAGTAGGCACATTTTGTCTCTCTTAATATGCCAGTGTAAGCCTGAACTTGGGTGTTCCAGGCTTGGTCAGATTCACTTGTATTCTATAGCCCAGTGCCCGAGCCATTGTTTCTGGCATTTAATTATCCTATGGATTTGTGTTAACCTAGGTACAATTTATTTATTTATTTATTTATTTTATAAAATTTATATGCCGCCCAACTCCCGAAGGACTCTGGGCGGCTTACATCATAAAAAAATAAAACATATAAAAGCAATTAAAAAAAACATCTATATTTAAAATAAAACATTCACACAACCATGCATGGGCCAATCAGGGCAACTATTGGCCCCAGGCCTGCCGGAAAAGCCAGGTCTTAACGGCTTTACGAAAGGCCAGTAAGGTGGGGGTAGTACGGATCTTGGGGGGAAGTTGGTTCCACAGAGTCGGAGCGGCTACAGAGAAGGCCCTCCCCCGTGGTCCTGCCAGCCAACACTGTCTGGCCGACGGGACCTGAAGAAGGCCAACCCTGTGCGACCTCACTGGTCGATGGGAGGAAT
>QLTV01003663.1:718023-728691 GCA_003457575.1 Thermophis baileyi
GATCCCCTTTTGCAACCTTCTGACAAGCAAAGTCCATGGGGAAGCCAGATTCACTTAACAACCGGGTTGCTAACTTATCGCCTGTAGTGATTCACTTAACAACTGAGGCAAGAAAGCTCATAAAGTGGGCAAAAGTCAACTTAACAAATGTTTCACTTAACAAGAGAAATGTTGGGCTCAATTGTGGTCATAAGTCAAAGACTACCTGTACAAGCAGTCTAATGACTTGGTAAGATATAATTTGTTGTGATATAAAAATCTCTCTTGTTAGTTTTTTCTAATAATTGGCCTTAATGTATATGATTATCAAATGTTATACTTCTGTAGGAAGTACCCAAAATATTAATTACATCTTTTGCTTGATAAGTTTTAACATTTCCATATTGATCTTTCATAAATAAATATATAAATATAAATCCCTATTATAGGAACTGCATGTTCTTTAAATGCTGGAATTTTACATCCCCATTGATCTTCATTTGTCCAGATCATAAAGCTGAAGTTCCAGGTTACCTGTTTGAAGATTTTCCTAGGAATCATTAAATCTTCAACTACATGTCTTTCCCATTTTAGGTAGAAAAGAATACCATAACTAGGAGCATAAATAGATTATCACATTTGTCTATGTATCCAGGAGCCAATTTATATCTTGAGTTTTACCCAGAAAGAAATACACAAACCATCTTATAGAATCACAGTTATATGATTCCCTGACAACTATTTCTTTTAGCCTCCTAACAACTGTATATTAAACTGGTTGCAGTTTCCAATTTGAATAATAAACTACAAAGACCTACAAATAGAAATAGAACGACTGTGGCAAAGGCAAGTAAGGGTAGTACCAATAGTAATAGGTGCCTTGGGTGCAATCCCAAAAGAACTGGAGCACCACTTGAACACCATTGGCATTGACAAATTTGCCATCAGTCAATTGCAGAAGGCGGCTTTACTTGGAACACCTTCCATCCTGCGACCATATCTCGATAGGTAGACAAAAATGCCAAAACTCGATAGGTAGACAAAAATGCCAAAACCAGTATGAACATCTGGCTGACTGTGCGATGATCAATAATAATAAAATAATGATTTGTTGTGGATGCCCACTGCAGTAGACTTTACACAGATCACAAAATCTAATAAGCAGTTAAAAACATAAATCAGATAGCCATAACAATAAAACATGATAGGGACACCACAGGCACATTAACTTCAACCTGGGAATGGAGCCGGGCCATTCTGATGGGCTTTCTGAAACCCCAAATGAGTGTGTTCTGTCTATATCTTTGACAAATGCTGGTCCAAAGGTTTAAACAACAGGTCCCTTAAGATGACAACATTCAAAGGAGGGTTCCTAGAGTCTACTCATTCTGCCTGAATGTACCAGGTGGGCAGAAACAATTGGAGAAACATGGTCCCATAAGTAACAAGGCCCCATGCCATGAGGGGGTTTATAGATAACAACCAGCATCTTGAATTGCACCTGGAAGCCTATTGGCAACTAATACAACTCACATAGCAATGGTGAGACATAGCCATTAAAATGCTCGTTACTGCTTGCTGCATTTTGAACCGTTTATTGCTTCCAGATGGATTGTAAGAGCAGCCAAACGTAGAAAGCATTGAGATAGTCAAATTGTGAGGTGCCCATGGTGCCCACCTGAAGGGTCTCCAGGTTGAAGAAAGGGTGCAGTTAATGCACAAGATGAACCTGTTCTAAGGTATTGTCTTGAACCTGCTTTGCATTTGTATATAAGCGTATCACAGAAATACTAACAAAAGTTACAAAAACATGGGTTACTATGATTAGGCAATCTCTGTTAGGGGCTGTCACAAAGAAGAGGGGGGGGTCAACCTATTCTTCAAAGCACCTGAAGGCAGGACAAGAAGCAATGAATGGAAACTAATCAAGGAGAGAATCAACCTAAAAGTGAGAAGAAATTTCCTGTCAGTGAGAACAATTAATCAGCTGGATGGCTTGGCTCCAGAACTTGTGTGTGCTCCCCACATTGGACAACCATGTGTCTGAAATGGTGTAGCGTCTCCTGCTTGAGGTTGACTAGAAGACCTCCTAAGTCTCTTCTAACTCTGTTATTCAGTATTCTGTTAATGCTTACAGTTTGTGCATAAGCAAATATGATTTAGCAATCATTCTAGATATAAACTACAAATCTATTCCTTAAGGAAAAATGCAATCTTATCCCCAAGATTTCAATGTCTTTTAAAGATAAAGTTAAAAGTTATCAGCAATCTTTTGGAAGGGAATGGCACTAATTGTCCTGGACCAACTTTGGAAATCCCAATAAAAATATGGTTCAATATTTAAAATGACCCAAATGACTATTGCATATTCAAGATAGTACAATTAATAAAATATATAATCCTAAGAGATATTTCTGTATTTTGAGTTTCTCCCAAAACATTTCTTGAATGAGTTATTGAATTCAAGGGATAAAATGTTCTGCATATGTGTATATGTAAGTCTATGTGTATATGAGTATGTGTATGTATGTATGTATATAAATTATGTAAAAATAAAAAGAGGAAATTCAAACTGCATAGAAAAATACAGGTAAATCTCATTTATAGTAGAGGATATAATGACTATTAGACCCAGGACATTGGAAGACCTAGGAAAATCAGTAGGATCAGTCCGTTTTCCTTTTGCTAATCATCATCCATAAGAATGGTCAACTGTTTTGTATGAAGCCCTGTCTAAAATCAGCCTGAAATTAGGCTTAATTAGTATTACGGAATTAGCCTGCAATATTGCATTCTAACCACTGTGCCATCATGGCTCTTAAGAGCACATATGTTGCAAAATTCCTTTTAAAAATGAATAGTATGAATAGCTGTGTTTGTAGAAGTATAAACTATAGAAAAAATAAACAAAAATATTTCTTGGAGATGCACACAAGCCATCTAATATGCTTCAGGGGCTCATTTTCAATATTTCAATTTGGTACAGTTGCCTTCAGACATTGTCCAATCTGTGATAATGAGTAAGATTTAGATAAAGATTGATCGGTGATTCCCTAGTCTAGCACAAGGAACATATACGTAGCTGTCACTATTTTGCTTTTCCACAAAATGGAATGAAGTAAGAAGCAAACCAGAGCTTCACAACGGGAACAAATTTCATAATACTTGATGCAGAGAATATTTCTTTAAAATACATTTGAATAGCTGACATTTTGTTGCTATAGGATAATAACTCCTTCTATGGAAAAGACATTACTTTTAAATTGGGAGGAAGAGGAAGAGGAGAAGGACATTTGTGACAAATTAGATTTAAATCTGACCTATTTTTACTGATAAATATTGATATATATGAAATGGTATTTAATGACTTGGGAAACCATGACAAACTGGCTATGCCAAGCGAATATAGTTTCCTCATCTTTATTTTGATGTTGCTCTTCTTCGTGTTGGACCATATCACTGGCATGCCCCTCTACATCCATAGCCCTCGAAGTTATTTTTAATTGGCTGCTGTACCTATCTTTAAAAAACTAATTTGCATTTCAATAGAACTCCAATTTATTTACTATAAATAATTTAACATTATTAAATTCTCTACCAACTTAGTTCTACCAAGATCAAAACCTTCCGACCTCATTTTAAACTTGCTGTGTTATTCCTTTTTGCCTCATCCATCTCCATCTACAAAACACACAGTACACAAACAGTGTCTGTCTTATCTAGCTCGTTTGTTTTTAACATACAGTATATACATTAAGAGTTGGTAGAGCTTGGATTCATACTTTGCAGGAATTTTGTCTCCCATCTGATGGAAGACTGATCTGGGAGCAAATAGATATAACCAATTCCATTTTTTAAATATCCTTTGTACAAAACTATCTGTCACATAATTTAAACATATCCATAAGTTTATTCTCATGATACTGTGGGATCTGTTTCAAATTTGATGTAGAATGCAACCATGATAACTTCTGGGGGTATATATATGTGCATGTTTTTTCCTTTATATTTACAAAGTTTATGGCAACAGTCAAAAAATATGACTGGAGCAATAAAATGTTGCGATTGTTCAGGGTAATGGTATGTGTTTGAAATACAACCCATTTCTTTTCATTCAGTTCAGATAGCACTTGGAAATCTAGAAAGACATTTGTGTGGGTGTCCAGTATACTTTGTGGCATTCATGCTGTTGTTCTACTTCTACATATAATCTTCCTTGAGACAGTGTGTGTGTGTGTGTGTGTGTGTGTGTGTGTGTGTGTGTGTGTGTGTGTGTGTGTGTGTGAATATCAGCTGAAGTCTGGTTCATGTCACTTTATCACATTTTTTCCCTCCAGTTTGGACCATTTTATGAAGTGTCATGAAGTCTAAAAGAGCATTTAAACTTGTGTGTAACATTTTGAATTACCACCAACTTCTTACTGCATGGAAAATATTTGGACTGGAGATAGGGTCAAGACACAGAACCACTTTGCAGGGCTTATTTTCCATTTGATGGGCTTATTTTCCATCCATTTTTTGCCACAAATAGATGTTGTGAATGGTCACCTGAGCCCTCAGATATCAATTTAGTGCATCACTGAAAATTCCATAGACGGGAGTAGCTATACAGAATGACAAAGACCCTGTCTGTATATCAGATAGTTTCTTTCTAACAGAAAATAGTATTTCATATCAGAAAATAGTATTTCATATTTCAATTGTATCTTTTAAATAAAGTGCTTTACAATGCATACTTTATTCCATTTCAAAAATACAAAGCACTCCGATATTTTACTATGTTACAGATAAGAAAATAAGAGTTTAAAAATCTACATGCACCACTAATGCATATAGACAGAATCCACATAGGCGTCTATAAAAAGTGGAGAAATGAAAATTATTTAAAATTAAAATTATTTCCCCTGCTCCAGCAGACATCACTTTAAATTAAATAAAAGTATACATTTTGTTTAGGCAAGCTGGAGCAAAAATAATTTTCACTCTCTTCTACCATCACACTACACCTGTGTTATTTCTCTGAATTCCTTGGAAAAGCAGCCTTTAGATCTGCAACTAACATGTGACTGTTTAGGAGGAATTCTCATCCAAATGCATTTATTGTATTTTTAATTTTGGAAGGTGACTAAGACATTGCAGGACTGCCAACCTCATCAATGGACAATCCCGAACACTCAAGGGAAATCCTCAGAAGCCATCAGTTCTTTTCTTAATCTGTGAGCCTTCAGATATTTCAGGCTGAATTACAAATCCCATCATTCTCAACATTTGCTCATATCAGCTGGGATTGATGGTATCTGAAGTCACGCAAGTATTAGAGTCTCACACTTGTTTTACTGGGAACTCATACTCATATCACTTATGAATTCTAAAAGGATATTGTTAAGAACTAGAAAATAATCTATCAAATTTAAACAAAGGAATTTAAGGAACTTAAATCTATAAATCCAATTATGACACTCTATATTGGTTTGATCACATTTCCGTGAAATATGAAGCTCAACAATTAATTGGTAGCTCTAGCTCTAAAAGCCACCATTAGTCCTGAAAATTTTATACTGAAATGTATCTTTTTTCTAACAGGCTTAGCTCCATTTTTACAATTGGTGGAAACCAAATTAGAGTGATTTTTAAAATATCTTTATCTATAATCAGTTAAAATCAGTTTGGTCTAGTGGTTAAAGTACCAGGCTATGAGTTCTAATGCTGCCTTAGCCATGAAAGCCAGCTAAGTGACCTTGGACCAGTCACTCTCTCACAGCCCAACCCACCTCACAGGGTTGTTGTTATAGGGAAAATAGGAGAAGGAAGGAGTATTATGTATGTTCACCACTTTGGGTTATTTATAAAAAATAATAAAGGTGAGATATGAATGACTAGATGATAGATAGATAGATAGATAGATAGATAGATAGATAGATAGATAGATAGATAGATAGATAGATAGATAGATAGATAGATAGATAGATAGATAGATAGATAGAGCTGTTTTTTTTTCAACTCTTTAAAATGTTTCAGCAGAATTACTGTACATCCTCCAGCAATCTCAAAATTATATCTATTTCGAATTCTATTTTTATTATTTGGTTCATATATGTCTTCTCACCCCCTGCACCCCATGTCCATAATTATATCTTATTTTCTCTTTCCTACTCTCTTTCTAAAATTTGTGAAGAATCCAAGGACTGATCCACAGAAAATGTTGACCCAGGATGCTAACCCATGATTTCAGGAAATTTCCTATTAAAACCTAGAAATATATTCAGATCCTGCCTATGTTAGATATTCATGCATATAGAAAACTACATGCCTATCAAAGTGTTAATAAATGTCCTCTCCTCACTAGTCTTTTAACACATGTTACAGCATGTTCTAAAATATGGTTAGTTCAATCTTATGAATAGCATAGAGCAGGAGTTTGTGAACTTGATGGGGAAAAAAATTACCCAATTGTCACTACGGTAGCCTCTAAGATAAATTTAACTTTCTATTCAATAATGTATATAGGCAACAATGCAATTTATGGCCTCTAGACTCAAAATAATGTTTAACTTGTTAACATTAAATATAGTGTTAAATTTCATTACTTAATATTATTATACCCTAAAATGGTATTTTCTTATCTAAACATACAGACACACACACACACACACACAGATTTTATACACACACACACACACACACACACACATATATATATACAGTATATATAAAAAGTATTGGGATTACGTGTTGCATGAATTGGTCATAAAATGTGGCTTGAACGTCATCTAAGTCACAACAATAGAAAAACACAGTCTGCTTAAAATAATACTACACAAACATTAGATGTTGCCATGGTTTATCTTATACTATATATATATATATATATATATATATACACACATACACATACACACACATACACATACACATACACACACACACACACATACATATTATTTTTAATATTTTGGTAGCTCTACTTGTCCGTAATTAGTGTCCCTTACAATACAATATATATTACATTTTATTGTATCAATATTTTTTTTTAGAAGTGTCCAAGACTGTCAAAGGAATCCATGGCCGAAACAGAACCCCTGGCATAAAGAAAAGGCTCAGTGGTAGTAGGTAAAGATAACACATGTTCACCAAAGCCTAGGCATTTTAATTTTGCAGCTTATACTCCTGGACAGTTGGTATTGATCTACACAGCATTGCAATGAATTACATTTAGTGCTAGTTTGTAACATTTATTTTATTATGGTTATGTTGCTGCTTTTGTGTCGGAAGCATCGAGGTGCTTCTGGGTTGAAAGGACTGGCCTGTGACATCACTGTTGCCTATGGGATGCCCAGTTGGTCCTCCTTTCATGTTCTCATTAATGTGCTCACTAAAGTGGTACCTATTTATCTATTTGCATTTTAACACTTTCGAACTGTTAGGTGGGAAGTTCATTGTGCTCTTAAAGGATCATAGATTTTCCAACACTCATTATTCAAGATGCTCCAGAACCTTCAGAAAAATAAGTATTATTGAAGAAAACTAAGTTGCCTTACAGCCAACTTTTCCTAATTAGCAAGATTATAATTCCAGGACTATAATGTTCATGTTTTTCTAAGTAGCATGGAGAAGGAAACATTATCTTCTATATTTATGTTTCTATATTATTTATTGTTTCTTTTTTTGTTTGGTTCTTTCAGCCTCTTTTCCACCAAAACAGCCTCCTTTCCACCAAAACACTATGAGCAAATAAAACTAACAATTGCAACTTTTCTATTGAACTTTTCTAGTTTTATTTTGATTGGATATAGAAATATTGTTGCCAGTTCAGAGTTTGCATCAACAAAGAAGAAATTGTGACCTTTAAGATGTGCTGAATTCCCAGTATCCTTCAGCATTAGCCATATTTATTGTCAAGCTTATCTCTTTAGTATTTTTATCTCTTTAGTATTTTTGTGCTGGGAGTGGTAATAACTGGAGGTTTTCTACCTCTAGATTACATAAGTATGATGCTTCAGATAAAATTTGGTTTTTATTCCCTTAAATAGCTTTACTTCATTTATTTTTATGAGTTTTACAACCATTCATGTTTTTCTGAAATACATGCATTTGCAATAAGTTATTAAGTAAGGATAGAACACCGAGTTTGCCAATAAATCTACTTTAATATTCTTGTCAAAGAAACTTTTAAAGATCAAATCATGCAGAACAGCCAATTGTAAACTTCAATCAATACTTGGCAGAGAAAAGTATTCCAAGCTAATTCAATAAATGTTTTAAAAGACCATGGATTGGTTACTAGTGGAGAATGGAAATCAGATTCTTGTTAGCAATCTGGAAAGTTTCCAAGAGATTCAACCACATGAGTAGCAAATCCTTTAGATGATGTGCCTTTTTCAAAAATGGTGGCAGGATATAACATCTTCTTGGTTGAAAAGATCGGTCTTTTGCAAACACAAAGCAAACAACAAAGTTAAAACTCTTATACAACTCCCATCTTAGTCAGCAGGTATGAAAGTGATAAGCTTTGTCTCTGTGCAATAAATAAAAGGAAAGTCAGCTCTTACTATCTAATCAAACAATTGATAACTGTCAAGTCAGTTAAGATGTGTCGGGGCATGTGTACCGAAACTGTAGGGCTTAGAAGCTGTCCCAATAAAACCAAAAGCTGCCAACTTTCCATGCCAGCATTAGAAAGCTGCCAACCACGCAGAGACTAATTGCAATTCCTAAGGAACAGTTCAAGCCAATTGCACTCACAGCTATCTCAGAAACGTAAATTATGAGATAGTTAAAGAAGAAATAAGGTAAATTTATTTAGAACCAATCTCAAAATATTTCAGTGCATTGAATCAATCAACTATATTTTAGAACTGTGATGAAAGCGAGTCAAGATTAATGTTCAGCTTCTCAGTAGTTTCCAAGTCATATTGGATTGCTTTGCTTGTTGGCGCCAACATAATTCTGAAAGTACTGTAACCCCAAGCTTTGCTTTTCTCTCCATTCCTGGAAGGTCAGAATGTATCTCCTGTTTTCATCCCTGTGCAAAATGCAGCAAAGATAACCTGTACAATAGGCAAAAAATGTGGCCACAAGTCCCACTTTCATTGGATTTGGCAATATTTCAAAGGGAAGCCTTTAGGGGATTTACTGTTCAATGAATTACATTTTATAATACCTACCATCTGGCAAAACAAACAAACATACACTTTGAGCCCCCAGAAATAATAGCAGAAAAAATTAGACCTATTATTAGAACTTTGTCAAAATGTAGGCAGAGGGAAGGGAGCTCATTAAACCATCTCCCATTTTCATGCCAAATTCTAATTTAAGACTATCTTGTGATCAACTAAAGTTGCAGTCATGCCTATTCCCATGTTATTAAGATCAACAACACAAGTTCAACACAATTTATTTCTGAAATATATATGAAGATGTATATGGCTTACATCTTGTATATGCAACATTAGGTTTCATTTTTATTTTTAGTAAGTTATAGGATGTGTTCCCAACAAAATTGGATCTGGTGCTGTAGTTGAGTTATTTAAGTTAGAATTTTCAAATCTGATGTCCAAATTGTTGGAACAAATCCAATCTCCTAGCTAGCCTGCATACAAGTTTAATACATTATTATTGTGGTTGATCGTGTAGTCAGCTAAAAGTTTAAAGTGGATTTGACATTTTTATCCACCTATCAAGATCTTCCCAAAGACTTAGGATAGGCAAATGTTGGTTGTTTGATGGTGTTAAAGGTATCACTGCAGGATGTAAACTACTACAAGTAAAGCTGCCTGTTGCAATTACCAGAGGGTGATTTTTTCAATGCCAATGGTGTTCAAGTGGTGCTCCAGATATTTTGGAATTCTATCAAAGGCTAGTTACTAGTGGTACTACCTTTGCTTTCTTTGCTTTCTACAGTCCTTCTACTTTTATTTGTTGGTCTTTATATTGTGTTATTTTCTCAGTTCTTTCTCTTCTCTTCTGCTGTCTCAATTGCAATGCCCACTATCCATTGCAATACTTTGTCTTTCTTATCAACAATTGTTAAACCTGGGGTATATGTGGCAGATGCTTGTCTGTTTGAATTTTAAAGTCACAGAGCACTTTAGCTTCTTCATTTTCTATTATTTTGTATATTTTGTAGTCTATCTGTTCTTGCCTGCAGGCAAGTGGTATTTCTTGCAGATATCCTAATGCACCATTGTTGCTATTTTCTCATGCTGTTGTTTCTAATTAGTCTGTGCAATCTTCTGGCAAGAGCTAACTAGGTAGTCCACTGTTGTTGTTCTCATTGGATTTGGCATTTGTAACCAACTATTGAATTTTTTCCAGGGACCTGGAATAAAGAGATGTTGTCTGATGGTATTAAAAGTATTGTCTCAGGATGTAAGTTGTTGCAAGTACGATGTTGGTTGCAATTGACTGAAGGTGATTTTGTTCAATGCCAATGGTGTTTAAGTGGTACTCCAGATGTTTTGAGATTGCATCCAAAGAGCCTATTACTATTATTATTATTTTATTTCTTTGCTTTCAGTCTTTGTATATTCGTGATGGGTAATGTACTTTTATCCTGTAGTCCTGCAGTTGCTGAGTCCTGTAGCCCATCTGTCACCAAATATCCAGGAGCTCCAACAACTGTTTAGTACAGTGGTTCTCAACCTTTCTAATGCCGCGACCCCCCCCACGATACCTTTGGTGGCCATGGCC
>QLTV01003663.1:729138-749155 GCA_003457575.1 Thermophis baileyi
CCGGACACCGCCATTTGGGTTCTTTTACCCTCTGCGCATGCGCAAAGCGTTCTGCGCATGCGCAGAGGGTAAAAGAACCAAATGGCGGCGTCCGGGCGAAGTCTCCCGCTTCTGTAGCTACCGGCTGTCAGGCGACCCGCAGGCACGGCTGAACCGGGAGCATTTCAGCCCTGCAAGTGACGATGGCACCAAGATGACGGGCTAACATGCGCGGCGACCCCTGTGAAATGGTCATTCGACCCCCAAAGGGGTCGCAACCCTCAGGTTGAGAACCGCTGGTTTAGTAGTTGTTGACCCAGGCAATAACTAATCTGGTATAGTTTCTGTAAATTACTCCTTAACATATTGTTTATGGGAGAGCGACTCTTCATATGGCTTCTCTGATGAGACCATTGTCTCGTTGAACCTCTGGCTTAGTTCTCATCCTTCTCAGAGACAAGCCGCATAACCACGTCAAAGTAGTACCACACTGGGCCTTGTTATTATTATTCTTATTTTAACATATTTACAGATAACTACATTTGAAAGGTTGGTATGGAAGAGCACCAAGATATATTGTGACACATGCTACAATTCTTTTTCTTGCATCTTTATATGGTATCCAGAGAATTGTCTATGTGTTATCTCATTATGCATTATAACTCCATTTTGGGATAAAAATTACATAAGATACCTCCAATATAGAGAATAAAATTTACAGTGTTATCTGTGTCTATCTACACTGGGCTTTCTGCCATACAGAAGTAGAAGAAGAAAGTGAAATTTGGAAGCCTTCACCATCAGTTCTATTTGGACATATCTATAACTTTGCAAAAATATAGCCTCTCTACACTCTCTAAATGTTCTAAAATGTTAGTCATTTGGTGCAATTATTTTGACTTCCTATAAATAAACAGTATACAAAGCATTTTCTTGAATAGCATAAAGGTTGGTTCCTTTGTTCAGTTTTTTGTTGAAATTTAAAATTTAGTCTCACTGGTTACAGGAGAATATGGCTTCCTTGTCACTACCAGCCCACAAAATATGTAAGTCTTTTTACTGTTTTCAACACAGATATTCTTTTGGAATTCATTTTCATCGTCTCTTCAAAAAGTTACATTTATCAGTTCAACAGTATAATTTGTTACAATCAACTGGTTCTCAAGATTAGTGGTACTCAACCTTTAATAGCTGGAGAGCCACTTCAAATTCAATTGTCATCAGTTAAAAGCTAGAGAAATCATGGTGTTCTGACAATGTTTGCATCAGGGGCACATTAATGCATAATGTGATACTGACACTCTTCAGGGTCAATATGTATTAATACAATAGACAATAGCAATAATTCTATTTTTTTCTAGCTTAACTTGGTGATAAGGTGTGTACTTCACCCAACACCAGAGGTGGGTTCCTGCCAGTTCGGACTGGCTGTATAGAACCAGTAGCAGGAATTTTCCCCCGCTCGCCAAACCGGCAGCGATGGCCGGCTGGACACGCCCCCGAACCGGCTTTCTCGGTGGCACCATAGGCACCGCCATCTTGTTTTTTGCTTTTGTGCATGCATAGAAGCTGTTTTTTGCTTCTGTGCATGCGCAGAAGCTTGGTTTTTAGCACTGCGCATGCACATGTGGCGCGCCCACACATTGCACAAGGCATGTGCGCCCACACTGCGTGAGGAAGCGAACTGACAGTGAGGTAAGTCAGAACCCACCCCGCCCAACACCTAGTCAGTTTGTGCTTATGTCATCCTTCACAGCAACCAAAGAGAAGCAAAAATTTCTACCCTTAAGGGAAGAACAGAAATTATGTTTAATTGCTGTCTCAGGTCCAGGAAAAGGTAGATCAGAATCAGAACAAAAGTTTGTATACCTAGCAAAAACAAACATTTTTATTTCTTCCTCTTCTAAATTCTAAAACAACAATGGAATGGATTTCTGTATCTATATACTATTAAAGTTCTTTTTGTCAAGAACTTTACTTTTACCAAATTCATAAGGAAACAAGGGTTTTTTTTCCTTGTTTTTTTCTTTTGAACCAAGGTGCCTCTCAAATGGGAAAGTTGTGGCTGTTCCAGTGCTACTGGCTGCTGCTGCGCTACTGGGTGGCTGCTGTAGTTGCATGATCTTCATTTTCAAGGTTCTGTTCCAGTTTCCTAGCCAGTCTTGCAATCCCTCACTTCCTTCCCATCCAGCAGCAAAGAATTGACTCATATGTGACTTTTAAAGAAGCAACAACTTTAAGGTGCACAAAGAAAGTTCTGTATATTTTATTGCTTTATGTGCCCCTTCTCTGGTACACAAACATGCATATCTATCTATATCCCATCTTTGTCGAGGAACTCAAAGTACATATCTAGAGTTATCTTCCTATATTTCTTCACAACAACCCTATGAGGTAGGTTGAGTGAAAGTCACCAGGTAGCTGCTGTGACTGCAGATGGGTAGAAACTAAATCTTTCTGGTGTCAGCCAAATACATTAGCCATTATACCTTAGTCCTTGCACATCGTGTTTCATTTTTCAACTGCATCCTACTCTGATACCGAGACTGGCCCCTCTTTCAGCCACTGAAGATCAGGTAGAGTGATCCCACTCTCAGGCCAGTATTCTAAATTGTTCTGTAGTAAGTACAACATATGATATGTATATGTATGTCAGAGGTGGGTTCTAACTTACCTCGCTGCCGGTTTGCTTCCTCCCGCGCCACGTGGCTGCACGCGCAGTGCAAAAAAATATTAAAAAGCCCAAAAAAAGCCAAAACCAAGATGGTGATGCATGTGCAGTGCCAGAAACTCGGCTTCTGCGCATGCACAGAAGAAAAAAAATTCAAAAAAAAGATGGCGGCGTCCACGGACCGGCACCGACCAAACCGGATCCGTGATGTCATCGTGACATCACCAGAGGGTCGCTACCGGTTCTGGTGTATGTGTATATGTATATATATATGTATATGTATGTTACATATTTTTACATAAATAAAGGGAGACTAGTATAGATCTATTTCAAGCTATTTAGCTCTCATCAGCTAGCCACACCCTTATGGGATTAGAACCTGGGCCACTTGCCTTGTTAGGCAAATGCTTATGTAAAAATATGTAACATATAGAAACGGACTGTCGTTGTAAATAACTGCCTGGATGGCCCCTGGAGGGGCCGAAAGGCAAAAAGGAAGCAGTATGCTCCCTCCCATATTTGGGTATACCAGGTGATTTAACAGAAAAAAAAACATATATGTATATGTATATGTATGTATAATGTATATATGTATGTATAATGTGTGTGTGTGTGTGTATTATATTCATCATAATGATGCCCCATGGAAAGAGGAGGGGATGTCATGGTCATGAGATGACACGAAACATTTCTGGGATATGGCAAGGTAGAGAAATGATGAAGAAATGGAGGATAAAAGGGCTGCACATCTTCCAAACACAAAGAAAGGTATAGAATAAGGAGACCAGATAAGGTGGAAGTTGAAAGTGAAGATCAACTCAATAATATGGGACAAACACTAATTACTGCAAGACTTCCTCAACATGACAATACCCGCCTTCCACAACAAGATTTCTGCAGAAAAAGAGTGAGGCAAAATATACAACTTGCATTATATAATATTTTTGCTGATGTTACTGCAAAGTCTGTTCTCTCTGTCATGCATTGCTATTCCTTGGAGAAACTACCATTTTTTACTGTATGAATGATAAGGTCAGGATAGGCAATTTGTAGCCTTTACCTAATGAACAATGAACCTATTGCAAACAAGTTATTATTTATTTATTAAATTAAGTTCAGGAAGAACATCAGACAATGTCGGTGCCTTTTCCAAACGACATTCTTTGGTGCTAAAGAAGTTTTTCTAACAAGAAATGGATGAAATATTTCTGTGATGATTCAAGAATAAATCCATCATTACATCAGAAATATAATGCCATACCCTACCCAGCAAGCCAAATTTTTCAAATTTACTTCATGGATCCTCAAGACAGCGTAGAACTGAGAATGGGTATATTTCACAATAATGAAATTCAACGTGAGATTGTTGAATTATTGGAGAAACTATTTTGGACAGTGAAATATTGTGACTCTTTGACTTGCAAAAGAACAAATTTGAGACATGTCAAAAGCTTCCATTGTCACTGATCATGATTGGAGACTAGTATTTAAACATGAGAGAAGATTTAATGCCACAAGTTGTCCAAAAAGTTGCTGTCATTATACCAAACAATACTGAAACTGAATCAGCATCATGGCACATTATGTTGAAAGAATGAGGAGCTGGTTTGCAAATAATTTCCAATACAGTCCCGTTATTCCTATTAATTTCAGTTCATACTTTTCTTTTCTCTTGGAGATGATGGCTGGCATCATTAGCTTCAAATGCAAAACAATAAGAAATGAATGGAAATGAGCCATGAGAATGAATAACAGTTGGAAGCACTTGAAATATGGCATGAGAAAAATGATTGTTACAAATGCTCTAAATAGGTATTGTGAAACAGTTTGATGTAGTGGTTAAGGCACCAGGCTAAAAACTGGGAGACCGTGAGTTCTAGTCCCATCTTAGGAACTACGCCAGCTGGGACCAATCACTTCCAAGAAGATAACTCTCGTGGCAGTCACCAGGAGTCAAGGTTGACTTGAAGGAACCAAAAAAATAAGGTATTATTAACTAACATATGAAGAGAAAATGGACTACCTGGTGAATTAATATGCAGCTTTTAAATACATGGCTATAAATTCAAGCTGTTGTTTATATTTAAATAAACATTAAGATAGACCAACCAATCGGTAGTTGGAAATACAGCCTGTCCAGGTTGAATCAATTTTTCCTCTTATGAATGTAGGGTGCTTCTGTCTTTGACATTGACATAAGAGCCGAGGTGGCGCAGTGGTTAGAGTGCAGCACTGCAGGCTACTTCAGCTGACTGCTAGCTGCAGTTCAGCGGTTCAAATCTCACCGGCTCAAGGTTGACTCAGCCTTCCATCCTTCCGAGGTGGGTAAAATGAGGACCCAGATTGTTGGGGGCAATATGCTAACTCTGTAAACCACTTAGAGAGGGCTGTAAAGCACTATGAAGCGGTATATAAGTCTAACTGCTACTGCTATTGTTCCAGGAAAATAAGGTCAGATTGAAGTTGTGAGCAGGACTCCATGCTGAGGTTCAAATGACTTAGTTCTTGCATTCCTTAGTAAACTAAAGGTCTTAGAAGAAAACCTTCTAAGTTATGACCACATCCCTTTCGCAGAGTATTCACCTAGAAATTTGAATACTTTGTTATACTTAGAAAAACAATAAAACAGTTTTGTTTCAGAGGGACATTGGATGTAAACAACTGCTCATATCAACATTGCAATGAAGGTTTTGATGGTTATAATTTTAGTATTCTTTTGTTCTGATGTATTTTATTGAATTGTTGAAATAGATTTCTGTGTACTATTATATTATACATAGCTTATAGTCTAAACTGCCTGTAGTCATTTGAAACAGGGCAGTATATAGATGATGTAATAAATAAATAAAATTGATTTATGCTTTAATCATACCTGATTTAGCAAAAACATACCTAATTAGAAAAATGTAGCAAATAGATTGTTTTCCAAATTGCTTAAAGTAATTTGGAACAAGGTAGTATACAGATGATGCAACAAATAAATAAAATTGATTAATGCTTTAATCATACACGATTTAGCAAAAAGCATATCTGATTAGAAAAAAAATATAGCAAACAGATTGTGCAAATTATCCCAATTTATACCAATTCTAGTTAGTGGTTATAAGCAGATTGGACATAGCATATCTGAAGCATTGCTGCTTCACATATAAAATTGCCAGAAATTTGCAATTGCCATCAATAGATTTTCTGTAGCTTTGGTTATCAATTTGTTTGGTTTGATTTGACATGTGATTATTTTAAAAGTTCTCTAATACCTTGATGACCTTGTGGGCAAAATAGTGATTTGTCATAATTTATACAAATGTATTCATAAATAAAATCAAGCTCTAATGATGTAATGCCTATGCAGTTGTACCCATTCACACTTTCAGATATGTCAGCCCATCAATCAGGATCTGTTATACTCAGCAATTTATCACTCAGTTTTTCACAGCTGACCATGCAGGCAGTGTCCATTGAAAATTACTGTAATGGAGGTGACACCAAGTAATGTAAAATCTGTCCTCAGTGCTTGATTAGTGATTGATACTTTAAACATGGGTGTCATCTATCACTGAAGTGAAAATTCTTCAGGAGAATAACTTTACAGGAACAATTAGACAGTGAAAGAAAACTAAATGGCCTCCTTTTACTTTGTTCAATCTACCCTCACCATGCGTTATGTAGTATTGACAGAAACATTTCTTTTTGATAGCTGCAAGTGATTAAGATACTGAGTTTGTCAGCTGGAAAATCGACAGCCCGGCCTCCAGACCTGAGCACCACATGATGGGATGAGCTCCCATTACTCACCCCACCTCCTGCCAACCTAGCAATTCGAAGGCATGCAAATGCAAGTAGACAAATAGGTACCACTTCAGTGGGAAGGTTACTGCATTCCATATTTTCATGCTGGCAACATGATGACGGAAATGTCTCTCAGACAATGCAGATTCTCTCAGCTAAGTTTATTTGTCTAATAATGGCTAAGAATCTGAGATGAGTATCACCCTCTTGAGTTGGTCAAGACTGGACAGGGGAAACATTTAAACCTTTTTATATCTTTTTATATAAAACCTTTTTTATATATGAGGCACAGTGTATCTTTCAATCTTCCACCTATTATTGCAATTGTGCAAGCAGAAATACATCAGATTCCCCACCCATCTGCAATGGATTGCCACAGATAGAGTGTACCTGGTGGATTTCTCCAATGTCCGTAGGAAAGATTCTGGAAGCAGAAGAGAGTAAGCAGGGAGTGGGAGGGGAAACAACATGCAAGGAAACAGTAGAGAGACGATCAGAATACATAACAGGACCAAAAAAAGGAAATTAGAATGGAGGAAGGCACAATGAGATAGTTAAAGGAAAGGGACAAAAAGAACTCAATCGGTTTATAATGTAGCATATTTAGTGAAAAACTGAATGTGCCCAGATTTTCTATATCTATATGGCAGAATCAGGGCTTTGTGTCTATTAGCTTTTATCACATTAATGCATAGTTTATGACCAATAGAATTTTCATACAATGAATGTAATCTCCCTCAGGCTTATGTTACAATACGGATACATGAAAAAGACCTGCAAAAAACACACATATACATGGAAAATCTACAGCATATATTATTTTGGAAGAAACTACAAAAACTATAAAGGTTGGGCAATACTGAGAACAAAATCTATGTTTAGAAAAATGCATACAAAAGTGCATGCACCTTATAGTGCTATTTTATATATATATATATATATATTGGATTAACTAGGGAAAAGTGGGAAACTGAGAAAAATCAGAATTGGTAGCCTTCCATAAATACATGAGCAAAAGGATCACATCCAACATAGTGGAATAAATTGAGAAATGGATATCCAGTGACTTTCAGTTACTTTTATTTATTCTTTTCCAACAGCTTTTTAATTAACAATGTATTGATTATTTACATGGACTTTGTTTTGTTAGGTAACCAGACATAAAGAATCCAGCCTAAAATAACACAAGAGCTAAGATTAACATATGTCTGTTGAGGCCCTTTGAGAAAGCAAGATATTCGGGAGGAGGGGTCACATTTTGGTGCAAAAAAGTTAAAAAGTGTTGAAAATAAAAATAAAGAAATGTAGCTTTCTACAGTAGACAGAAGGAGTTACACTCTGGAACCTGCTATATATCTTACACAGTGTAACATCTCAAATCAGAAAAGACCTTTTACCTTAGCCCAATGTGATGCTCTCTTCCTTGAACACTTTGGCTGGAAGCTACAAAAAGGCACCATGCTCATTACAAAGTCACTGTAACTGCCCAAGTAAAGATAGCCAGAAATGGCTCAGGCTCAGCATTAGCCATAGGCATTAACCCTAACCCTAACCCTAACCATGCCATGTCAGCTATTGTACTATATTGGACGGGGTTAGCTAAGAGAAGTATAATTCTTAAATCTCTTTTGGAAATTGTATTGCTTTATTTTTGAAGATACGTCTGTGTGTGTGTGTGTGTGTGTGTGTGTGTGTGTGTGTGTGTGTGTGTGTGTGAATGTAAATGTTCCCCCGCACATGTGTGCTAGTTTTTTTCCGGCTCTAGGGGCGGTGCTCATCTCCGTTTCTAAGCCAAAGAGCCAGCGCTGTCTGAAGACGTCTCCGTGGTCATGTGGCCGGCATGACTAAACACCTGTTGTGGTCCACCAGCGGCCTGTACTGCTGGTGGCAGAGCCGGACAGCAAGGAGGCTGGTATTGTGATTTGCCAGCAGCCTGTGCAGCTGGTCCCAGAGTCGGACAGCGAGGACGCTGGAGAAGGCTCAGTGCCAGAGGCAGGGATTCAGCCAGGGCCTTCAGAACCTCCAGAGGCTGCCATGAGTGAAGAAGAAGAAGAGGAGGAGGAGCCTGTTCTCAATGCACGCGTGCGCAGAGCTGCCAAAAGGCAGGAATGGCTCCTGAGGAGAAGGACTACTCGGGAGTAAGGCTTGGGGATAATTGGCCACTCCCATAGCCTATTTAAGTGATGAAAACAACTGAGGAATTTGCAGGAAACAACTTCGTTCATTTCAAGTCCTTGTCTTTGAATTCAAACCTCTGTTCTGCTCCCGTTTGAAATCGTCAAAGTTGCCTGCAAATTGTTCCTGGGCATTTTGCCAAAAACAGTAAGGTTCGTGTGGGTTATCTGCTGTTATCTGAAAGACTCTTCGTCAAACTTGTGTTCTTTTGCTTGGGCTATTGCTGACTGTTAAGGAGATTAATTAACAGCTGTTGCACAGAAAAGACTGGTTTACACTTTATTTGAATTTAGGATGACTGCTAAGTAAGACAATTAGTAGCTGTTACTATTAAAACAAGGTTTGTACGGACGCTGTTTGTGCTGTGTTTCTTTGTCAGTACGCTGGGTCAGAACAACACCAAAGGCGCACAGAGCGCTAATACCTTCCCACCAAAGTAGTCCCTATTTTTCTACTTGCATTTTTTTACGTGCTTTCGAATTGCTAGGTTGGCAGAAGCTGGGACAAGTAATGGGAGCTCACTTGGTTACACAGCACTAGGGATTCAAACCACTGAACTGCCGACCTTCTGATCGACAAGCTCAGCATCTTAGCCACTGAGCCACCGCATCCCTAATATAATATTAATATATTATAATATATTAATAATATATTAATATATATAGTATATAATATACTACAGTATATACTATATACACATAGTAATAACAGTAGCACTTAAATACCACTTCACAGTTCTTTACAGCCCTCTCTAAGGGGTTTATAAAGTCAGCATATTGCCCCCAACAATCTTGGTCCTCATTTTACTGACTTCAGAAGGATGGAAGGCTGAGTCAACCTTAAGCAGGTGAGAATCGAATTGGCAGAATTAGCCTGCAATACTCATTCTAACCACTGCACCACATGGTTTTTATGTATATATGTGTGTATATGTATTGTATTTTATACTGCTATTTCAAAGTTTATATTATTTTAACTTCTTGTTGTAGCCTGAACAAGCTTTTCAGCATATTTTGATTTAATATTATCTTTTAACCAAAAACTTTCATCTGTATGTGCTTTTATTAACTAACCCGGCATTCTCAATTTAGTTTTGGTTATTTTGAACTAATTCTCTTGTGCTGTTTCATGTCCACAATAAAGTTAAGCAAAATAGAGAAATGTAACAATTATTGAAAAGCTTAGCTATTCCTACCGGCAGGTACATTTTCCATTTTAGTTGTTTTCCATTTTAGAATTTCCTGCCTCCTTGCAAACAACATTTAAAATTCCAGTTCCTTTCTACATAGTAATAAACCGCTTTGTGTTCAAAGGGACTTGCTATTAGGTACGTACTGAATTTCACAATTCAAGTGCCTTGCATCTCTAAACCCTGAGTCTAACCTATTTTTATTCTTTACACACAATAGACCTTTGTACAAACAGCGCTTCGTTTAAATTCCTGGGAAAGTGGTAGGCACCATTGTTTCATCAGATGATATCAATACTTCTGCCGAACAGTTATTATGAGATGCTATAAAAAGCACGTTGGTCCTGCCATTCTTTTTATCTGTCAGCTTTATATCATATTTTAATAACTGTCAGTATGAAGAGGAAAAGAACTATCAAAATTCCATTTATAATCACGAAAGGTAGAGCTGAAATTATCAGCACGAAAGGTAGAGCTGAAATGGGGATATGGACAGATGACTAATGCTTGACATACATGGTGCCCAACGGTTTTCTCAAGGCCTTTACATGCTGCAGATACAATTGATTGGCAGAAAGCTCTTTTAGCTAAATATTCTAAAGACAAACAGACAAATTTATTACTACGTAGAAAGGAACTGAAATTTTAAATGTTGTTTGCAAGGAGGCAGGAAATTCTAAAATGGAAAACAAGTAAAATAGAAAATGTACCTGCCGGTAGGAGTCAGTGTCATAGTAAGTCATATTTCTTATTGTTTGAGTTGCCCTTAATGATCACATAAAGAGACATTCTTGATTTCTGGACTGTTGCTCTATGTAGCTTAGACAATGTTAGGGCGTGTCAAATTTTTCAACTTCCAATTTCCAAACATTAGGAGTGCTCAAATGTTGTGACATGTCTTGGGGATAGTAAAGATATTTTGGTTACTTTGATATAATTTAGATGTGCTTGGTAAATAACTACATAAATATCATAACTTTTTAACATTTTGAGCCATGGTACGCAGTGGTTAGAGTGCAGTACTGCAGGCTACTTCTGCTGACTGCCGGCTGCCTGCAATTTGGCAGTTCGAATCTCACCAGGCTCAAGTTTGACTCAGCCTTCCATCCTTCCGAGGTGGGTAAAATGAGGAGCCAAATTGTTGGGGGCAATATGCTGACTCTGTAAACCGCTTAGAGAGGGCTGTAAAGCACTGTAAAGCGGTATATAAGTCTAAGTGCTATTGCTATTGCTATTCATTAGACATGAACTGCATTGACATCAGCATCTCTCCAATATCCTTCCAATTATACTACCTGAAATCCTTTTTTTTTTTTTAAACTGAAATTTTCAGAAAACTCACCAAGGATTATAATACATACAAAACTATGTATGTAAAAGACACATACTATCTTTTCAGTAAAATCACTGTTGGTCTACTAGCTGATGGATGCTAGTTAAGTCAGGAAGTTTATGGAGTAGCAGAGTTTGTTCAGAGTAACAGGATCTGGCTATTGTCAGATGCAGGCCTCATGGCAAAATGAAACAGACAGAAGGAAGCAACTTAAGCATACAAGAACAGCCTTGATAGTCAGAGCAATCTTATTATAGCAACATTCTGTGAATGTTTTCCCGTGTCTGAGCATCTAATAAACTCTTCCTGTTCTCATATTATAGATATAGGTATCTAGAAAGAATGCTGTAAATGCAACCTCTAACTTTTAATTCATGTTTGCAAATAACTTTCTAATATTTCCTGAACAGGTTGAGAAAAGCACACACTGACAGGCCAATAATTCAATAATCTGAAAATCCAGTCTAGCTTTCAGTGCTGTGGCATATGCATATACTGTAGCATTTGAATAAAATATCTATCTTTTTCATGATACAGTCTTATGATGCGGGTTTTACTACAAGTGATTTTTAAAAAATTAGATGCTTCTAATGATACACCTTAAATATTTCATTATAATAATTAATAGTAATGTTGCTAGTATTAGTAGTTGCTGTTATTATTAGTAGTAATAATATTGAAAGATTCTTTAATATTACTGATGTCTCTTCACAACTTCAAGCAACCATGTACTATTAAAAAGTAACAACTTGAGCTTTTCAGAAAGTAGCATGTTATGTCACTTAAGGGGAACAAATAATATTTGTAGACCATGATTCCTCCAAAAACAGTTATGAAATTGATATAAATTAGACTTGAAGAAGTATATAAAAATGAATAGCTGATTTAAAAAAAATACTATCAAATTTAAAATAGTACAATTGTTTTCAGGTTTTCATGAAACTGAATATATATCGTCAGAAATAAATATAAGATAAAATAAGGTAAAAAGCCGAGTTTATGAAAAACATAACCATTATTCTTTGTTCCATTTTTTTATACCTGAATGTTATATGTTGTTTCTATTAAAGACTGGATGAAGACTGTGAACTTAGCCATATTATTCCACTTTAGAGCTATGGAAAAAAATCTGGATTTCTTCTCCATCAGCAAATAAAGATAAGAGTAGCATGCTAAAAACGCCAATTTTACTGCATGTTTTGAGAGGTGATAATACATTTTCCACAGCAAACTCTTTTTCTCAATATTTTAAAAAAAATCAATAAGAGCTCAAAACTATTTCCCCCAGAAAGTTCCGCATTTGAAAATGTAATGAGCAAAGCACTTACAAAATCTTGAAATAATTCTTTGCATCTGTAATGTATAATTTGGTGGTGTAAATACAAAGCAATGAAGGAGTAATAGTATATTGAAGTCACACAGGAATGCTCCAATTTCATACTCTTCCTCCAAAAAAATTTGTGTGTGTTTGTATTGGACTAGAAAGTAGAGTAGATTAAAAAATGTGGATAAGGAGCTAAGTGATGACTCCCTTAGAGCTTATGCCAAACCTTTATAAAAATCTGATAAGGAGTTACTGTTCACTGCAGTAATAATTCAAAGATACTCAGCAATCAGTTTGTCCTACTTGGGCATGGTATGGACTTTGTCACAGAAATAATTGGAGAAGAGTTTTTTAGCAGCACATGCAAATAGAGAAATAGCTATATAAAGAAAAAAACTGTGTCTTCTACATCTATAGTCAACTGCTTCATTCAAAAATATAACATACCAGATTGCAATTTTAAGATTTACTCAAAGAAAGATGTTCTCAAATAAGTTATAATAGTTAGAACAATTCTTCAAATACATCTATAATAAATGGTTTGTGACTATCCATTATTTTAATGAAGTCTCCAAAGAATCATGGAAACATGGGTTTGAAAGAAGTCCAAGTCCAATCTCCTGATCAGTGTAAAGCCCAAATTAAAGAAACTAGCGATGGGGTTGTCCAGCTCCTGCTTGAAAATATCTGGCAAAATGTTGGTCACCATTTGTAGAGAATAAGAAATATGGCACTGATGAAGATAGGGAAGAACCATTACCTTGGTCAAAAGGAGCAGAAACATTTTTAAAGAGATAACATTTGGAAGTGGCTCAGGCAGACACCTCCCTAATCTACTGAACTAGGTAAAGATGTTATTAGCCAATGTCAATAAAACAGCTTTAGTCTTATTGAAGACTTGATTTTCTAGTCTAGACTACCTAGAGATCCTAACATCATCTCTGTGATTGGCTCCACTGACGTTTTCTTAACGATCAGTTAAGAAACTGATAAACTTATAACTTTAGAAGAGATCAAATAAACTTAAATTATTATTATGTGAGCCACCTAGAGTTGCTTAAGATGGGCAGCCGTATAAATCTTTTAATTTAAATAAACGGTAAACTTAAATTAGCCAGCAGGAAATATTGATCTTAAATTCCTCAATTACTTGTTAAAGTTTATGGGACAATCCAAAGCACTGTCCTGCCTGAATAAAAGAACTGAATTGCATTCTGCTAATCTTATGTATGAATCAGCAGTTGATTTTTCTTTCATCCTTGGCCATGAGTGTCCTTCATCACACCTGAAGGCTTAGGGCTAGTTTAGCAACTGAAACACAAATACAACTTTAGTGTAACTTACTGTTTATGATTGAAAAAAACACAGAAAATAGCGTATGAATCCTGTGTGAGAGTCTAATTTCCATATGAATTTCTATATAGAAAGGGAGACTTTTAAATGAAGGAATTCTTGACATTTACAAATAAAAGCAGCTGGCTATAACAACTTGCTCAAATTAATCAATTTTCCAATATACCTTGGCATGCCTGTCAAGATTTCATTGATGCAGTTTGTAACAAGCAGCTATCTCAAATGGAACACTACTCATTGTGCTTATATGGAAGTCTGACAGTTCCCTTGATTAAAATGAAGAGACTTTATTATGGGTATTAAGCACTGCTTTATGAGTTATGTAAAGTTTGTGATTTTTTTTTTCATTTATGCCTTAGAACCTTGACATCATTGTCTCACTTATGCATAATCCATCAGCCCAGGTGACAAATAGTTTTCTATATTTACCCACTAGAAATATACAAGGGCTGCATTGGAGAAGCAGCTGAAACTACAAACGCTCCTGTCAATCAAACTGGCTGGCAGAGAACCATATTTCTTGTCACCAAGAGGCTTAAAGAAAAGAATCTGTGCCTAATTCTCTTAAACCTTGCAGGTCAAAAGGTTTTAAAATTATTTTTGACACCATTTCTTTGCTTTGTCAACAGGCCTGAGTACTTTTTAGCATGTAAGGGATATCAAAAAACTGTATATTGAACTAGTTTAATATTAACAATGCATTAGTTTAAGGTCTCTTGTTAGCACTACTACTGTGTCGGTATAGTTATTTACTATTCTGAAGTAAATTAGTTGGAGGGAATAAAGAGGAAAATATTGTTTATTGCTTGGGAAAAAACTATTCAGAAATACAGCTCTAGGAAACAATAGCGAGTCAACCAAAGGTATATAAATCAGCAACATCCTTCAAGAAAATAGTTTGTTTTATTATTCATAACGTTACCTTACTTCAGCTCACTGAATGGAGTGGATCCAAAAACAGTAAATATAAATATATTAGTCTACTTGAAGAGCTTTGAAAGTTTACAGCAGATGTCTCAGCACCAGCATAGATAAGACACTGCTGCAAAAATAACCAAGATCTCTATCATGAGTCTGCAAATTCGCATATTTACTGGCAAAGCGTAGGTCTCAAATGCAGACCCAAATGGAGGGCTTTCAACCATCCCTGTGGTCATCCCCTTCTCTGCTAATGCACTCACACATTGTATTCAGTCATGGAGATTATTGTATAGCATGGCTTTGGCTGCCTGTGGGTGGCATCATTATACAGAATCCATATAGTCCATCTCATGTGCTCTGTGCTGGATTTAAGCACAGGAAGAAGGCCTGTAGAGTTGGATCTCATATCCTACAGAGGAATTATTGAGTCTGTCATCTGCACCTCTATAACTGTCTGGTTTGATTCTGCAACCCAATAAGACAGACACAGACTTCAGAGGATAATCAGAACTGCAGAAAAAACAATTACTGCCAACCTGCCTTCCATTGAGGACCTGTACACTGCACGAGTCAAAAAGAGGGCCGTGAAAATATTCACTGACCCCTCGCATCCTGGACATAAATTGTTTCAACTCCTACGACACTATAGAGCACTGCACACCAAGACAACTAGACACAAGAACAGTTTTTTCCCGAATGCCATCACTCTGCTAAACAAATAATTCCCTCACCACTGTCAAACTATTCACCAAGGCTGCATTACTATTACTATTAGTCTTCTCATCATTCCTATCACCCATCTCCTCCCACTTATGACTGTATGACTGTAACTTGTTGCTTGTATCCTTATATATTAATATTGATTGTTTCCTGATTGCTTATTTGTACCCTATGACAATCATGATTCTTGATGAATGTATCTGGTCTTTTTATGTACACTGAGAGCATATGCACCAAAGTCAAATTCCTTGTGCTATTCTATTCTATTCTATTCTATTCTATTCTATTCTATTCTATTCTATTCTATTCTATTCTATTCTATTCTATTCTATTCTATTCTATTCTATTCTATTCTATTCTATCCTGAAACCCCAAGTCTTCGACTTCAAGGCCATGCTACTTTGCTTGCAATTGTTGTGGTTATTCACAAGGAAGAATTTCACCTAGATGAGTCGAGGAGTGTTAGTCTAATGATACAGCAGTCATATTGGGCAGTGGAGGCAGAGGTCTTTCAGAAGCCTTGCCTGACTCATAGCTATTCTGGTGGATATATAATAAAGAAGAAATGTTTTTTTTAAATCAGCTTACTAAATTGCATACAACCAACATAAGCCAATGTTAGCCACAAGCATCATAGACAGCTGCAAAGCCTAAGCAGCCTGATTTAGTTCTTTAGTACAGAGGTTTCCAACCTTCGCAACTTTAAGCCTGGTGGACTTCAACTCCCAGAAGACTTCAACTCCCAGAAGACTTCAACTCCCAGAAGACTTCAACTCCCAGAAGACTTCGTCTACTGGAGTCTCCAGTCTTGATGGATATATTATTCAACTCCCAGAATTCCTCAACCAGCTTCACTGGCTGAGGAATTCTGGGAGTTGAAGTCCGCCAGGCTTAAAGTTGCCAAGGTTGGAGACCCCTGCTTTAGTACCAGTGTTTGTCTTTATCACATTATTGCTGATGGCTGCTTTAGCCTTCCAGTTTTCCTTTTCACCCAATCATAGCCTTAACTAGTACCCACTAGGACTCAGGAGATGCTCATTATTTTAACATTCACTTAATGCCTTGGAGCATTTGATGTCAGTCCAGATTACTGCAGGAACATTGTCTCCAGTTTGTCCTATCTCTTGCCTCCACCATGAGACGTCCAGGTGCCCACATGAAATTCAGAACTCTATATGGAATCCAAATGGATTACCTCAGATTTAGGTAAAGCCAAATATGTCACCGACCCATCACACAAAGGTTGAATGCAACTGTCAAACTCAAAAAGATTACGGGTCCTAAATATAAGGTTTATAAATTACATAGGGGGTATTGGATTATAATTATTTATCTTTTTTCTGGGAAACCATACAATTTAATAAAAAGGCTTGACTCAAAAGGATCTGTGACTCTGGTTCAAGCTGCTTCATGACATCAACTAACTTCAATGCCAGGTATTATGTCTGAGCTGTAGAGAATAATTTTAGATAAACCATCCTCAATCAGCCCACAAGAATATTTCATTTCCCTACCAGCCTACTTTTAGATATATTTTGTATTTGAAATTATTTTTAAAGCATCCTTAGCATTAGACATTTATATATTTATGCAATATTTATATATAATCTTTTATCAACTGGCTCTAATGCAAGTGTCAACATCCAAGCAGCTAAAATGCAATATATCACACACATTAAATTAATGAAATAGCAACATATTGCTACCAACAACAGAAATTGTTAACTGCGTAATGCTGCTATGCATGTCTTCTCAGAAATGTGTTTGCTGAATTTAATCAAGTTTGATGAGACTCTAATGTTTTCACAATATTCACATTGATAATCGTTGGTTTTGATAGTATTGATAGTGGTACCTAAAATTCTCACCGTTCAATAATGTGCATGTAAAAATAAGAAGCCAAGAAGGCAATAACTGGTAACAATTCCCTAGTATAAATTTTGATTTCCCAGCATAAATGAAACTCAATATCATTGGCTTATATCAGTTTTAACCCCCCCCCCAAAAAAAATCTGTTAAGGGTATGTTTTAATTTTGACTGAAAGCAACTAAATTATATATGATGTTTCTATCCTAGCTTCTCTGATGGAAACTGTCAAAATCAAATTTACTGTGAGAATAAAACCACACAATCAAGATGCTCAATGATAAGAATGAATATGTATATATTCTGAGAGAAGGAAGGAAGGAAGGAAGGAAGGAAGGAAGGAAGGAAGGAAGGAAGACGAGATTTCAACAGTAAGTGTGTGCAATCAAGAAAATAGATTCCTGTTTCCCATATTTGTAATGCACACTCTAATAGATCATCGGCCAACATTTTTCAGAGTCTAGTTCTCAGCTACATACTTTGGATGTTCGCTCCAAATTGGACACAGCAGCATTCAGAACATAGTGCTTAACCACATCTGTTACTGCATCTCAAACACAGACAGGGTAGGTACTCAACTGTTTTATGGAGACCGTTTATGAACAACTATACAGAGACTAATCCAATTTTCCATCAATATTACATTAAGATTATTCACAGAATGTATTCTCACTAATGGTTACAGACAGTAAGCAAAACAGGTACTTCTAAAAAGGCAAAATAATTACTTATAGTTAAAATAATCTGGAAAGTATCAATTAATAAAACATTGGAATGGAAATCATGTATTTTTTGGTTTCTCCTGCATCAAGTTATATCAGTCTCTATGAATACACATAATTCTATTCTGGCCTGCTTTAAAAATAATCAAATGCAGCTTTCAAAATACAAAAAAGATGTAAAAACAGTTTAAGATACAACCTTTTTCATTGCAACATTCATTAGTAACTCAGAAGTTATTTTGGTGAAATAAAATCTATTGTATTCGCTTGCTTTTATACAATAAATATTACCACCATTATGTGTACATATTTTGCATTATTATTAATATGTCAAGTATTTTACAAAAATGGATATTAGTCAAACATGAGTGAGATCACAACTATTCAAAACCAGTTATAATTTTTAAATCCAAATAATAGTAGATTTAACATTATAGTTTGGATTTTGTAGTCTTTTTAGGTTTTAACATATATGGATGTCCACATACTAAACAATATACTTTTGTCACCTTAATATGAAAGTATAATGAACTTGCTGTGATTTAATTGCAAAATAAAATTGTGTAAAGTTTTTTTAATGTAATGATTATATAATATTAAAAGAAGAAATGCAGAAGAGCCCGTGTACTGAAATAAATTCAACAGCCACCTAAAAAAATAATATAGGTGATAGGTGATTTCCTCCTGAAAGGAACTAAGCTAGCATATTGTAGACTCATACTAAGGTTATGGTAGTTACGTTGTGCCTGTATGCAACATGCCACAAGATGCTATCCAAACTATTCAAACTACCAACAACTTATATTTTCTTCTTTATTCAAATGGGGACAAATGACACAGCCAGAAAAGTCCTTGAAAGAATCTCAGGAGAGTTTGGGTAAAAAGGTGAAGGAACTGGAAGCACAAGTATTTTTCATTAGTCATTCCAGTTGAGGATCATGACAAAAGGGAACTCAAGATCCTGGGAGTCATGAATATGACTGAGTATGTAGATGGTGCTACAGAGAAGATTTGAATTATATGACAATGACATGTTTATGAGGGATTTCTAGGAAAAGTTAGGCTACATTTTACATAGACTGGGAAAGAAGTGTTTAGCAGGACTCTTGACAATCACATAGGAAGGTGTAAAATTAGAACAAAGGGGAGCAGTGACAAAAGTCCAGAATTAAATACGCCGTTAAGGATGGGGGCCATGAAAACAATAAGCAAGGAGAGAAGCTAGCGTCAGGGTGGGAGATCAGTATTTCATAGGAAGCTACACAGATTTCACCAGGTGGTCCCTTCAAAACCTTTGATATTTCTACACTAGAACAAAGTATAGAAATTAAATAAGGAAACATCCTAATTCATAATGACAAATATGATAGAAAAAGAATCACTGAAACTTAGTAAAATGGTATTCAGAATTAGCACATAGAAAAAAGACTACAACTTATTGAAAAAGAAAGCCCAATGAAAAGGATGGGGATGTTTACATAACAGAGAAAAAAATCCCCCTGCAGAGTTCAAGAAGTGGAACATGGAAATACGTTGACAACGTTTGAGTAGGAATAAAAGGAGAGAGAATTATCATGGTAGTTTATTATAGACTGGACATGCATAATATACATAATGTAACATACAAGTCTGTCTGCATCAGACTAGGCCAGGGGTCGGCAACCTTAAAAACTCAAAGAGCCATTTGGACCCATTTCCCAGAGAAAACAAAACACCCGGAGCCACAAAACCTGGGTGGGCGTGGCCAACTCAATGTAACTCACTCCCATCGAGTCACATGACCCCCCCAGCCATGCCTACCCAGGTTTTGTGGTTCTCTATGTTTTCTTTTCTATGGGAAACAGGTATCTCTCTTTCTCTCTCTCTCCATCTCTCTTTCACCCTCTCCCATTTCTCTCCTGGCCCCGCCACAGCCAGCCAGGGAGTCACAAGAGGGGGAGGAGGGTCACCCGACGGGAAGCCTCCACCGGGGGT
>QLTV01003663.1:749293-761093 GCA_003457575.1 Thermophis baileyi
TCATGCGGCTCTTTGGGCCCTCACCTGTGGATCCCATCCCTGACTGGCCCCGCCCGTCATCCTCCCCTCCCTCAACTGGCCTGAGAAGGTAAGGGTGATGGCGGGAATGGAGAAGCGGCCGGGACTGATTTCTTTCTCTCTGCTGAGGAACGATCGCCACCCCCGGCGGAGGCTTCCCTTCGGGAGACCCTCCTCCCCTCTCGTGACTCCCTGGCTGGCTGTGGTGCACGCGGGGAGACCCTCCTCAAGCAAGCACCAAAGCGCAGCAAAGGCGCGCGCAGGACGGGCGGCCGCTCATTTAAGGAGGGTCTTAACAGGATGCAAAAGGACGCGGCTTCCCTCTTGCCCTAAGGATCCAGCCATCGCCTTGCCGTGTCCCCCCCCTGCAGCTTTTCGGCCGAGCGGGGACGGCGTAAGCTCCAGCCCAAAGCGGCAGGAAGCAAAGGCTGCCTTACACGCAAATGTGGCATGAAGACAGCTTCGCTCCTGCACTAACGCTCCGGTCATCACCTTATTGCAGCAGCAAAGCGGCCCTGTACCTGCCTTCGCGCCACATTTGCACATAAGGCAGCCTTCACTTCCTGCCACTTCTTCAGGCTGGAGCTTACGCCCTCCCCACTCGGCCAAAGAGCTGCAGGGGGGGTGGAAACGGCAAGGCGATGGCCAGATCCTTAGGGCAGGAGAGAAGCCATATCCAATGACCCTCCTTAAGCGAGCAGTCGGCCGCCCTCCGTGCGCGCCTTTGCTGCGCTTTGGCACTCACTTGAGGAGGGTCTCCCCGTGTGTGTGCACTCTCCTGGCCCTGCCACAGCCAGCCAGGGAGTCGCGAGAGGGGGAGGTGATCGTTCCTCAACCAGCACCGGAGAATCAGCCCCGGCCGCTTCTCCATTCCCGCCGTCGCCCTTATCTTCTCAGGCCAGGTGAGGGAGGGGAGGGCGAGGCCAGCCAGTGATGGGACAGGGAGCCACAGCAGGGGGCCCAAAGAGCCGCATGCGGCTCCAGAGCTGTGGGTTGCCGACCCCTGGACCAGGCTCTCAAAGAAAGCAGTGAAAAATGCAAGATTTCAATTATTCAGATATCTACTATTATAGCACTAATGCTGCTAAGAATTAGAGATACAACCAATTCTTGCCCTGTCAGAAAATAGAAGAATGAAAAAGTCAGTCTGCTATCTTCTTCTCTTCTTAGCTTCCTCTTTTACCACTTTGGGTATTAAGGCAGATACAAAGTTCTGTCTCTTGCTCTTCTGGCAGCCTCAACCATTGTTAATTGATGTCGTCGTAATGTGTCTTTGATGTTGTCTCTCCGTCTTTTTCTGGGGCTGCCTCATGTTCTTTGACCTTCTCCTCTTTTTGTATATCCCTTGTTTGGTATGGAATCCAACAATGTCCTCTCTAGGTGAGCAAGCCAGTTTATTTGCTGTTTCTGTATATAGTTTAAGATTGGTTCTATGCCAATTGTCTCAAAGGTGCTTTTTTTTTTTTCTTCAAAAGGCAATCGCTTTTTTTTTTCCTTCAGGAAGAAGAAGAAAATGTTTGATATTTGCCATCAGAACTGATGAAACTTCATGGATGAGAAACGAAATGTTTTCTTCTTCCTCCTCAAGGAAAAAGTAGCCCAGTTGTCTTTTGAGGCAACTATGACCTGGATGACTGAGAATCTCCACAGACATTCTATGCCCATTCTTTCTCTTATGGTCTCATTTCTGATTTTATCTCTTCTGGTCATTCATTCAGTCTGCTATGCTAGATCTAATCCTCACCAACAGGGTGGAAATAGATGAAGGAGTGAAAGTGACTGGGAGATGCACAGCAAAAGTTCTGCAGAATCAGAACAGAAGCCAGATTTGATTTGATTTGATTTATGAACCTATTTATTTAAAGTTTAATTAAATTAGATGCAGTTAATATAGTTACTACTCATGATTTTCCCTTTCATTCACTTAAAAGTTACAACTTTTTGGAATGGTTTACAAAGCTTTCAAAGAAGAAATTTAGTTCTGGAATATCTTTCCAATAACAAATTAAGTATAACTGAATTTTTGATAGGAATGGGTTTAATACTAAGCTATAGTTGTCTAAACTAGAAGGATTTTTTTCTAAACTTTTCCTCAGGTCTTCAGTGGAAATCTTGCAGCTAATCTTATTTGTAATTCTATATTATCTTTTAAGGAAACAAAGTCCTGGGATGTAGAAAGGCAGGGATGACTGTAGTATAAACAGTTATCAGTATCCATATGAAAAGGTACTTTCATACATTATTATGAATTTAAAATATTATGATGTGAACTATCGTGTCTTATGATTTGAAATTTACATAATTGCTGCACTGAATTGTCAAGCATTGCTTATTAGTATATGCCCTTCACAAGATCAAGACGCCCAATTCTCATTGTTTACTTTTCTTTCTGAAAGAGCAAATGCTTTTTATTATATTTCATAATGACATTACATTTCGGTAAGATTGATTGATTGGTACTCAATTAAACTCTGCAGAAGGCAGCTATTTCTCAAGATTAATTCATTACAATCTAATGGAAATGTCATGTCCATCAAATTAGAGCTGAATCTTAAATTGGGTTTTTTTGTAGGGCTTGCTTTTGTGTGTGTGTGTGTGTGTGTGTGTGTGTGTGTGTGTGTGTGTGTGTGTGTTTTGTTTTGTTTTGCCCTGTGTTTTGCTACTGACAAATTTGTTTCACAAGAATATATCTGGTGATAGGTTATACTATGTATAAAATAAATCTTGTTTTTGCTGAATATAAATTCAGTTTTTCCATCTAAATATGTACTGTATAATTTTTCTGATATATTTTAGAGATGGACAGATGAGAGATGGAGGGAGAGATGGGTGGAGGGAGAGAGACAGATAATATCTTATTATAAATGCAGAACTATGTTTTTGGTTAGGGGGATTGCTTTTGACAGGATAATCAGTACCTATGCAAAGGCAATTATAACATTGGTTACTAGGGTTTGCCTTCCTCCTTTGCCTTCACTTGTACTAATGTTTGTGGTTTGGAAAGTACAGTACATCACATGTATTTAAAAAATGTAGTTCCAGAAGCATGCCTGGAAAAAAAATCATGCCACACAACAAATATCAAATAATCTACACAGAATTTGAAATCAGTATGTCCAGGACTTTGTATTATTCCAAGAATAAGATGTTAAAAGAATAAGAGATTCCAAAGGAGATGTAGACTCCTCAAAAGCACAGAAATTTAAAAAAAGAAAGAAAGTAGAAGAAGAAAAGAAAATTGGAAAAACAAAAAAGGAGTGGGTGAATTGGCCACATGAGGCTATTTCAATGTACAGTGCCTTGGAGAAATACAGATCTGAGTAATTGACTGGTTAGAAACCTGTCAAAGTGCCAGCATATACTGTGATGCTTAGATCTATTTATACAAATCTTTACTTTATAGTTCTTTTTTGTAAAACCTTTCCACTTAGGAAACCTATCTTAAGGGTGGAAATCTTCACAATCTACCCCTACCAGTCAGACATCCATATGAAGTATGTACCTTTTTTTTTTGCCTTTTTTACTATAGCTTAAGCTATATGCTTGTTAGTTTCTAGGCAATTCTCAATTGCTTCTCCACTACAAAACTTTAGACAAATATACACAGGGAGAGGATATGAAGTTCCCCTTCATCAGTCAGACTACTAGCTCATCCAGCAAAATCACAACAGCACAAAATTGCTAAAATCCCCACTAAAATACACTGACAAAGATACAGCCCTCCAATTTTCAATTTTCATAGGACTTCTCCAGGCAGTCTCCAGGAGTCAATATTAACTTAAAGTCATTTAAAATATCTGAATAGTAGCTATCATCAGAGATTCAAACAAATCTTTCCCGGTTGGATCTAAAATGCTAAGAGTTGAAGAGCCGAATGTAGAAACATCTTCAAAATAAGTGGTCTTCTCATGACTAAAATTGTCTAACTTCCAACTGAACTTACTAGTTCAATAATGTATTGGATTATTAATATTATTGATTGATTAAACATGCTTTTGATTTTATATTGTTACTCGGTCATTTTGGATGTCCTGCATATGTTGAGATTCTTGCAAACTCATTGGAGTTAGTTCTGCTAGAAGTTTAATAAGGTGAGAAGCAAAATAATCTGCTACTGAATTTGCATCTTTTATTTGTTGTGTTCAGAAGACACAACAGAGGCAATACCCAATTTAAGTCTACAATGTTTCATTTTTAGATGCAATCTGGATATATTACATAGACAATATACAGGGCTAAGTTGGAAGTTAGTCATATTTCTCTGCAGTATATTAAGGTTGCTCGCATTTTCTTGCAATTTTGACAACAGCGGTCACAGTGTATGTAATCACATATAAATTAATTAATTAAATATGCAAGAAACATACAAGCAATAAGTTGAAACTATCCAAAGGTTTTTTGTAGCACTATAGATGTAGGCATAAGATATTTTCTGATATTTAATCTTTATTTGTGTTTTCCACTCTGTCCATCACCAGGGCATTAAAAAAATAATAATAAAAAAAGGACAACACTCTGAATGTTCAGAACCCTTTCAAATGAAGGGCAGACCTTGTGAGCCTTAGTTAGCAGGCTTCTGGTTTTTTAAAAAAAGTTTATGGACAGCATGAGAAGTGACTAGTGAAGGAGTTGAAGCTGCACATATGGTCCAACTATTCTCCATGTAAACTCAATTTCATGGATAGAATAATAGTTGTAAAGGATGTTGTAGACTGCCTGATTTATCTCACATTCATTTTGACTGCTTCTATCTTAAAACATATTTTTATGGCTTCACCACATTTCAAAACATAATTAAGGATATATAGTATTATATCATTTTGCTGGATGTGAGATGATAGTCATACTCTACGTGGGTGGTAGTGATGTTTGATTTATATAGCACCCTCAATGTACACATTCATTTACAGTAATAAATACAGTCCCCACATTTTTCCTCCTGCTATATTTTTCACTGTGTTGTTCAGATGAAGCTTTGTTCTTTTTTTATTTTTGTTTTTATCATAGGGGGGTTGTACCTAGTGTTCTATCTTGCTTTTTATTTGTTTGTGTTTATTTGTTTATATGTGCTTGTGCATAATGTTGCATAAATAAATACCAACTAGTAAAAAAAAAAACCCCTTTCTCAGTTTTGTGTAAGACACTTAATCCACATTGCAAGCTTTCGGTCATTGTAATTGTCAGATCTGTTCTAGAATAGAAAAATCTATGACATATGTCACCAGGGATATACAAGTGCCCTTTATAGGATTTGCATTGTATATATGAAGAAGCTACAAGGATTTAATAAAATTGCTGTACTGACAGCCTTAAAGCCAGCTGAATATCTATTGCCATTATAGATGATATGGCAAAATACTACCACACCGAGGTTAGCTATAGAAAAAGTATGCCTTGCATTTTGAATAAGACATCATACAGCATGATTTATATTCACTTTTCTTGTGGTTTCTTTAACCAGAGGATAAATAACAAAATCAAGCATGTCCCATTCTGTTTATTCATTTTTAGAGCTCCCAGCCAAACATGTCCTTAGTCTGCAAACATTTAGCATTTTAACAAAAGTGTTTTACCACAGAAGACATCTGACGGTTATCCTGTTCCCTTTACTCTAATAAATTATATAACACACAGGCCTGATCAAAGTACTCTCTTCAACTTGAATGATGCAAAGGCTGAAATTGTTAAATTGAAGTCATTTCAAAATTCCTCAGTAGTGAAAACTTCTTTTTTTTTCTTTCATTTTTATACAGACATAGTAAGCTTTCTTTAAAGTTACAAATAATTCTTTGTTTCTTGAGGACGGGGCAGCCATCTGGAATAAAATTCGCTTTGGAAATTCTGTGTTTGCATACCAGCTGTATGATCATTCTTACCACACCAGAAACTTCTTAATTAATTGCAATCTGCATCACTATGCTGAACAGATGTAAATAAGAAGTTGGGGGGTGGGGGTGGGATGTGTGTTAGCTTTCCGTAACCATCAGTTTTCACAGTAGAACCTTCTCCCTATGCATACATGATTGAATAAGAGAGGCTGTCTAGGATTTAGCTAACAAAAGGCATCCTAACAATGATTTCCCCCCCCCCACGTGCACTGAGACATACTGCACACGGCATTAGACAATGTCAAAGTGCCATATGATACTAAGGTCAAGAAAAATTATCAGAGTAGATGTGGCTAAGTGTTAGTGATGGTGATATTTTGTAAATAAAGCCCAAGGTTGAGTTCAGCTGGGAGAAGCAATTGTCACTAGCTGTCCTCTCAACGGAAACTGTTGTCAGGGTTCTATGATTTGTAGGAATAGTAACATATCATGAGGTTTTCTTATCTGTTTTTATTCTTATTTTTAAAGATTTTCATCCCAAAATATTGAAAAAAAATTCCCTAAGGACATGCATCCAAGGAGAAGTTTGAACATCAGTATCTCATATTCCTAATCACTGTTATTCCTCAAATTCCTACCAACTGTTTATTAGCGGCTTGAAAATGATTTTTCTCAGTTGGACTCTTGAAGCACTTTTGTTCCTACTGAATGTTGCAAAAAAATTAATCAGAAATTCCTATAGGCTTTCACTTTGCGGTAATAATCTGCAGGTTGACCATAGATTACAGCAATAGGCCATTTATGAGACAATGACTGTCTATGAATTTAATCCTTCAGATTTCAGATATCTTAATGAAGACAACGTTCAGCCCTTTTTACTGGGTCATAAAACTGTTTTTTCAAGAAAAGTAATACAAAAACAATGGTTCAGAAAACTTTTGAAATATAACTGGGTGATGTCACAATGTTGGAATAGTTACATTTAAAAGTTAGGGTACCATGGAGAAAATTCAGGGTATCATAGAGAAATAAATTAACAAGCTGGCCATGAATATAAAAAAATATAAACAGAGCCAGTCTGTCATAAAACAGGGAAGAAATAAGTTGCTTCGCTGAGGTTGAAACATTCATACAGGCAGGTCTGTTGTATGAATATTGTAGCAGCACTGAATTATTAGCCCTAAGGGAATACTGTAATTTTGGCAGGAAAGTGCCTTGTTTCTCTAAATCATTGGAAAACTGGAAAAAATGGAAATGTTAAAGTACTATGAATGAAAACAAATACTAAGTTTAGAAGTGGATGGATATCAGAATGGAAGACAGGGAAAGTATTCAACAGGAGAAGTAGAAAAAAACTTCAGATTTTTTAGCTTTGCTTTTTTTAGTTTGACAGCACAAAGTTACTTTAGTAGTCACTTCTTACTTTCTCCCAGGCTTATGGATTGCAATCTATTGTATTGCTATTTGAAACCTATAGTAGGAAGTTTAGAGTGCTCCTGATTTAACTGGAGAAGTTAACATAATTGCCCAGCCTTCTACATATATGGTGCCACTATATCTTAAATGCCAGTTTAAGATTATGAAAACCTAATATAAAGGAGAAATACATCTTATAGAACCAGTCCCATAATAAACTATGAAAGTTAGGAAGTTCTGCTTCTGAAAAATGACACTGAACTATACAGAGAGTCCTCGATTTACAACCACAATTGAGCCCAAAATTTCTGTTGTTAAGTGAGACACTTGTTACCGTGTTTCCCTGAAAATAAGACATCCCCCAAAAATAAGCTCTCCTCTAAAAATAAACCCTTCTCCAAAAATAAGCCCTCCCCCGAAGATAAGCCCTCCCCCAAAAATAAGCCCTCCCCAAAAATATTTAAACGCATGCGCAGCTGGTCCCCGCCATTTCCTCTGGTTAGGGTTAGGGAGACAGAGCTGGAAATCAGGTAAGATGGCAAGAGGAGCCCCGTCTTGCTCCACACGCCCCAAAATAATAAGCCCTCCCCAAAAATAAGGCCAAGCGCTTATTTCGGGGTTCAAAAAAAATATAAGACAGGGGGAAACCCGGTAGCTGATTGAGTTCCTATAGAACTAAATAATTTGTGAGATCAGTTTTAAGCCACAAATCTGTCTTGCTCCACGCGCTCCAAAATAATAAGACCTCCCCCAAAATAGGGCCAAGCGCTTATTTTGGGGTTCAAAAAAATATAAGACAGGGTCTTATTTTCGGGGAAACATGGTAAGTGTGTATTGTTCCATTTTACGTCCTTTCTTACCACAGTGGTTAAGTGAATCACTGCAGTTGATAAGTTAGTAACCCAGTTGTTAAGTGAATCTGGCTTCCCCATTGACTTTGCTTGTCAAAAGGTTGCAAAAGGTGATATCGTGACCTTGGGACACAGCAGTGGTCGTAAGTAGGAACCAGTTGCCAAGCATCTGAATTTTGATCACACGATCATGGGGATACTACAAAGGTTTTAAGTGTGAAAAATGGTCATAAGTCACTTTTTTCAGTGTTGTTGTAACTTTGAACTGTTGTAAGTCGAGGGCTACCTGTATTAAGTTCCTTGCTTTTATCCAAGATGAGTGCTCTAGCAAGCTTCTTGGGAGGTAAATAAAAATGATATAATTGTTTGGGAGGGATGGCTATATGTTTTGTTTTTCCTAACAAATTGTGGTGCAAAGTGTGAGTATTTAAAACAAGGAATTCAGCATGCAGTACAGCAAGTATTCCTTGCTTATCAACCTGTCACTTATAGACTTTTCAAAGTTAAAATGGACCCTCCCAAAACTACTAGTTCCAGAGTTCTTAGGGTGGCACACACACACACACACACACACACACACACACACACACACTCACGCACACACAAAACATAACTGCTTCATGCACTTGGCAATTGGCTCACCTTTACAGCCAGTTGCAGTGTTCCACAGGAATGTGACTGCAATTTACAACATTTTTTGCCTGTTTCTAGCCGTTTCAGACAGTTGTCATCAAAAAATGCCCATAAGAATTAATGGATTTGCTTAACAACCAGAGTGTTCACTTAACAACCACCGCAAAAAAAGTCATACAATTGGATCTGTCACATAGGTGTCTCGACTTACGACCATCATGACTTATGATGGAATTTCCAGGGTCTATTACAGTTGTAAATTTATTTATTTATAAAATTTATTTGCCCGTAAATCAAGCACTACCTGAATTCATTATTACGTAGGTGTTTTTTTTCTCTCCAGTCCGTCTTACCAGCAAAAACAACCAAGTGATGTTCTGTATCCAAGAATATGTGTTTAAAGCCTCTTTGCTTTGACTACCATCATCACATATATGTGTCTGTATCTGCATCCATATTCCATCGCTGCATATTTCACCAGTCTCTATGATCAGAAATAACCAATCATTTCAATATGCAGCTAAACAGACATATAATAATTGCAATAAGAATAGAAACAGGTCCTGCTCCTGTAAGGTATTTCGTATCAATTTTCTTACACAGGGGTGTCAAACTCGCGTTGTCATGGCGTCGTCACGTGACATGTCGTGACTTTTTTCCCCTTTGCTAAACTGTGTGTGGGTGTGGCCAGCACGTGACGCATCTGGCCTGTGGGCCGCTAGTTTGACACCCCTGCTCTAACAGTATGGTTTGGAATAGTTGAAAAGGAAATATAGCCAGGCCAGCTTTTCAAATTTGATACTTCCCAATATGGAGAATTCAATGCATATATTTTTCTGATGAATTAACTATTGTTATGGTTCTTACTGCTATTGTCTCACTTATTTTATAACAATAATCACCTATCAGAAATTATTAATTTCTGTTTAAATAAAAATTGATGAAGAGTCAGCAATAATATGAGCTTTTCTCACTGATGCATTCTATCACAGACCTATGAGTCTTTTTCTTTCTTTTTCATTATCTGAATGCCAAGAAAAATAAAGATATTCCGAATGCTATTTTACTGGGCTTTAGCCAACGGACATGTGTAGATATAGGTAGGTCCTTTTCCTCCATTCCATTAATTTTAAATTGGATGACAGTTTGAAATTCATTCTACAGGGCAAAATGTATGTTTGTGTGTGTGTAGAAATGAAGAGCACTAGGCATTCAAAAATCAGGAATGTTGACTTCTAAAATACATACTCCATCCTTAGAGCCTTAATTTATCCTCACTATATCAATCGAACACTTAAGTCTCCTAGACTCCAAAAATTTTATTTTTAAAAAAGATCACCCAGTATTTTTAGAGTGTATCTCGAGGTATCTTTCCTAACTTTTAAGAAGAGAACATAGATCAAAGATTGTCAAGCGCCAGGGAAATCAGGAGCGCCAGGCAGTTCAAATGAGTATAAAGATGTATTGTAAGCTTAAGCTCTCTACAAAAATCTGACCAACTGGCCATTATGGGAAATGTGCAGGAGATAAGAGAGGCATTCAGGTGGGCTGGACTTAGATCTCTTGTAGGTGTGCAGGGACTCGTGACTTATGATGTGTTTGACCCCTCCCTCAGCTTCAATCTGATAATCTTCTACAAAGATATTCCTATTCAATTTATTCCCTAACTATTGGTGGGTATCTTGAAAACAAAGAGGATTGTTTTTAATAGATTCATCAACTTGCTTATGTAGGAGAATTTCAAAGTTCAAAATTTCAAAGATTTCATCCAAAAATTAATTAGTTGGAGTACTGATCTTTAGGTTCTTTTATCTCGCTTAATATATGGGATGGGCACTCTGTCAGCAAAGCTTCCTTTAGTTGAAAAGGTCTTGTCAATGTCTCTATATAACAGAAACTTATACAAGACATCTGGATTACGACAATCCTGGTTTTTTGGTTGTCAGCCGTAATTCCATTTTAAAAAGTTATGTCATATTTAGTAGGTTTTACTAGATAACTAATACCATAAGGTCAAAATGCAATTAAGATACAGTATAAGTAAGACCATCCAGCTGTCTTTAATATGGAAGAAATATTTTGATCTTCAAATTTCTTTTAGAAATTTGTATGTTAGTTTTATCCTGAGAAGAACTGCAAGATATTCATTGCCTATTGTTGCATATTTCAGTTAAATATTCAGTGCAAAAAAACCAGACTAAAATGTGGACAGAAAATTAGAAAATTGAAACAAGGCACTGTCAACCCAATTTAAAAATATAGATTCATGTTTGACAATCTAAGTTTTTTTTAAAAAAAAAAACAGGCAAATGAAACAATGCTAATTTAATCCTTTCAGTATTCCACAGTTAAAGGGCTACCAGAATAAGTTTATTTAGTTATTTGTAATTTTTTGTAGGTAGGAAGTGCTATTTTCTTACCAAAAATACAGAAAACTATCCGGGATTTAATCCTGGAGGAGAGAGCAGATCTGGCATGTATAACCGAAACCTGGCTGGGACAGGAGGGGGGTGTTCCCCTTTCAGAGATCTGCCCAGACGGGTTTCAGGTGCTGCACCAGTCACGACTCCAGGGAAGGGGTGGGGGAGTGGCTATCATCGTCCATAAGAGTCTTTGTCCTCGCAGGATCCCTGCCCCTGAGATTGTTGGGTGTGAGTCTCTCCTTGTGAAGTTGGACTTAGGGGTGCAGGTGGGTTTGTTGTTGACGTACCTACCTCCCAGCTTCGTCAAAACAACCCTGCCTGACCTGCTGGAGGCAGTAGCCGGGATGGCAGTGGAGTTCCCCAGACTTATGGTCCTGGGGGACTTTAATCTGCCGTCCCTCAGCGAATCCTCGGAAGCAGGTCAGGAGTTCATGGCTTCCATGACAACCATGGACCTGACCCAAGTAGTTCAGGGTCCGACCCATAGGGGGGGACACACGCTCGACCTGGTATTTCTCTCAGGGCAGTGGAGAGATGATCTGAATTTAAGGGGTATAGTGACATCTCCCTTGTCATGGTCAGACCATTCCCTGCTGAAGTTAGACTTTATGGCACCACTCCCTCATCGCAG
>QLTV01003663.1:764593-778259 GCA_003457575.1 Thermophis baileyi
TCTCTCTCTCTCTCTCTCTCTCTCTCTCTCCCTCCCTCCCTCCCTCCCTCCCCCCTCTCTCTTTACCTACTTACCCTTATAATGACTTACAAGGTTAGATCTTGGCTAACTACTATTGAAATGTGCCCTTGGCTTGGCAAGTTACACTATTCATACATAGCTTTTAGCAATTAAAATCTATTTATAACTTAATCAGCCCCATGTGTGTTGATTATATTTCATAAAATATAAAAATTGTTCTGGGTATTTTGATCAAAGGATCAGGCAATCCAACATTCTGATAACCAAACATGTAAGATCAGGTCCAAATGCCTTCATGTTTATTAAGTATTCTCTAGTAGCATCTTCCATGGTTTTCTAATAAAAAAATCTTTGTTGTATCCTAGAAACATCTTTCCTATTGCTTTCCTTATGGACTGTATTAATGCTATTCTTATTTTTCAACTGTCAATTCTTTGAAGTACTGCTTCCTAGTATTTCCAATGTGTTTCTTTTGTATTTTAAACAATATAACTTTACATCTTTTTATTTAATAGCCATACATTACAAAACTCTAACTTGAACCTAAATTTCTTCAATATACCAGTGGTTTCCATGTTTACAAAAAGACAATAGTTGGAGAATTAAAGTTCTAACTGAAGGCTCATTTTCAAAGGCATGTGTGCCAAATCCGTTGGGAGTATATACAGAATACTAAAATGTATTTATAAAACAGGAATTACATTGACATCATTTTTGTTTCACAGCTGGGAACAAAACTTAAAAGTATCATATTCACTACATTCTGTAGAAGTTGAAGGAAGACTGTCTTGTAAGTCGAATGCAATTCCCTCAAGTTATAATTTGAAACAGCACTAGAATTATGCACAACAGTATTTTCCCAGTGTGACAGCTAATTGGTTTAAAAGTATCCCACTGGCCCAGGTTGTTTCTAGGTCAGCAAAGTGTAATAGAATTTGCACTGGAAACCCCAACTGACAAGAGCCATTGAAAAATTAACTAACCAATGAAAAGCTATTGTGTTTATATGGAAAACCCATTCCCCTCCCACCCTTTCCCCTGGCTTGGGTTGTAACATGGAGAATCTCTCTGCCCAAATCATCAGGTTTTTTTCAGCACAGGAAATGTTTCAATGTGTTGTATGCCATAGCTATCTTATTATATCCAGGGTTATGTACACACTCCAGAAATGCTGCTTTTCTAAAGGAATGGCAAAGTAGGAAAATTGATATAACATTAAATTAGAATGATTCAAATAATATGGCAACCAGTTCTAGTTATTTCACTTGGCACATAATTAACAGAAGCATGATCATAAAGTAATTAACAGAAGCATGATCATAAAGTACATTGTAGCAGGTTCAGAATAGTTTTTTTATAAACTTATTATACATATCATGTCATGTTTATAAATGCACACCATCCACCTGTACAATGATATATCCTCTGCATACTTTTTCTTTTCGTTTTTTGAATACTTGTTACTTTTCATATTTTAGCCTTTGCTATGGCAACCTACATTTGTGGATGGCCTTTCTTTTTGTTTATAAATTATATTTAATTAGAATGGATTATGTTTTTCTTTTTGTGCTTATGTAAATTGCCTGAAAGCTTTGCCAATTCACAAGTTCAATCAATAAATAAAATAAATGGAAATAAAAAGAGGCAGGTAAATGTGTAAATACTTCAAATTCAACTGCAATGCAAGACCATAAGCTTAACAAAGAAACCAGGCATTCTGTATTTCCAACCAAACATGGAAGTCATAACACCTCAGATTGTTTGGGTAAAAAAAAAAGAGTGGTTTTCTGAGGATAAGCTCTTTAATTTTACCTGAAAAATTATAAACCAATACAAAGATTAAATATAACCTTTATTTGAAAGTTGGTTTGTTTTTACACATTCAGACACCATCAGTTAAGAAAAAACATTTTTTTTTTGTTCTTTGCTTGCAAAAACAAAAAGACTTGGGTACAATCCCATCAGATTTTTAAAAGATATTGCTAAGTCACCATTTTTAATGTGACAAAATGGATGAAATATTAAACACATGACTGGAGAGGTTCAACTAAGTACCCTTTTAATTAAATTAAATTAAATTAAATTAATTTAAATTTAGGTTTTGGCCTGGCTCCACTCAGAATTTCTTAGAACGCAATCCCAAACATGCTACTCAAACATTGAGTGCAACTTGAATTTCATACCCTTGAACTAAAGGGACCTTAAGGAGTAACTCCTTGCAAAAAATAAAAGCCCAATAGCCATACAATGTTAATTATCAATCAGAAATGAGATTATTGTAGGTAAAATGACAAACTGGTCTGCTCAAAGAGAATAAGGGTAACTGGTTTGTACTTATTACAATAACATTTATATTATTCTAACATGAATATTTCATTTCAGGTGCTTTTGTTTTTAGGTAACTCTATGAACTGGTGTTCTAATTAAAGTAATACTTAGAAGGAAAGACATTTTTAATATTTTTTCTATGTCAGAACACAATGTCAAACACAAGAATCAATCAGTTTCAGAAGATAAACAAGAGTAGATTGAAATCTTAGCCTACCTATGAAAGTCTGTCTTTAGATGATTAAAATGTCTTTTTCTGATTACTAATTAAATCTTGGCTCCTGCATAATTTATAACAGTAAAATGTTTCCCTTTGGAAATGGGCACAGAATAATTTATTCGTATGGTGGTTTGACTTTAAAACTTCTGACACTTTTTTTTAAAAAAAATACTTTGAAAATCAATACTTTAATTCAGTGTGTATTCTTGCCTATTTTATGTATGAATTCTATCATTATCGTGTGAAACATCTCCAACAATATCTTTATACTCTAAAATGTAATTTAAGTTTCTTACCTAAGATCATCCATGATAAAAAAAATGATCACAGTCAGCATTATTTTTGATATCCATGAAATACTTCAGGTGTACAAAGTAAGGGGTGTTTTGTTCCTACTGAGATGATAGGTCTTTATTCAGTGAATAATATGTAATTATGCAAATGCTGACCCTCAGAAAACAGAGGACGATTTCTGCATCATCCACATGATTTCTATATCATCAAAGGTCACTCAATAGCTTGATAGGTTTTACAACAGAGTCTATGTGCTTAAAGTCTGCCATGCAATTTCATATAAATTTGTAATAAATTATCCCTGGTTAGACCAAAATGTAAAAAAAAAAAAATCACATTGTGCTCTGAATTAAAAGTCTAGTTTCAATTTTTAAAACTATATTTCATTGACAAAATGCAGACGGCTGGAAGGTAATTTGTCATGTTATAATAAAGAGATTACTTATCTATAGATTCTTTGTCCAGTATGGTTACTGGACAAGAGATAAAATTGATTATATTTAATGTGTGTGTGTGTGCATGCATGAATTGTATGTTCACAAGTCAAGGCAGTGAACATACCTGCCAGAGATGGGTTTCAGCAGGTTCTGACCAGTTCTGGAAAACCGGTAGCAGAAATTTTGAGTAGTTCAGAGAACCGGTAAATACCACCTCTGACTGGCCTCGCTCCCATCTATTCTCTGCCTCCTGAGTCCCAGCTGATCAGGAGGAAATGGAGATTTTACAGTAACCTTCCCCTGGAGTGGAGAGGGAATGGAGATTTTGCAGTATCCTTCCCCTGGAGTGGGGTGGGAATGGAGATTTTACAGTATCCTTCCCCTGCCACGCCCAGCAAGCCACGCCTACCAAGCCATGCCACGCCCACCAAGCCACGCCCACAGAATCGGTAGTAAAAAAAATTGAAACCCACCACTGATTACCTGCGTCCAATTTTCCCCACAACAGCCCTGTAAACTAAGTTGGACTGAGAGAGAGTGACTGGACTAAGGTCACCCAGCCAGCTCTAGGCCATCACCTTAACAACTACCCCAAATTGCTTAATCTTAAGAGTGGGGACTGATAGAATGCTGAATAATTACACAAGCATGTATCACCAGAGTGCTATTATTTTGAAAGTGAAATAAAAGAACAAATTATTAATTCTTTTGCAAACTTGTTTTCAGAATAACAGAGTTGTAAGGGACCTTGGAGTCTTCTAATGCAACCCCTTGCTCAGGTAGGAAACACTATACCAACTTTTTATCAATTTTTTAATAAAGTAACTGAAATTATTTTCTTGGTCACTCTAATTTGAGATTACTCATACAAACTAGAGTTTTGCTTCGACAATGTAATGATGTAATGGTATGTGGGAAAAACCTTGGGAGATGGGATGAATGCAATCTAGGGAACAGCCAGATAAGCAGATAAGAGACAGTAGAGGCCATAGCTAGATAGTGGGAAGAGCAAGAGACTCCTTAGTTTCTTAGGCTGTAGAGGAGATGATGGGAGAATTGTACTTTCAGACTTGAAAGATTCTGCTAGTGTAGCTTTACAATAAAGTAGAATTAGCTCATCTGGTTGTATTTCCTATCTTATCTACCTGGTAATGCTGACAGCTCCATAACATTTAAAAAAATATTTTTTAAAAAATGACCTTACCTTCTAGGACCGTGATGGCGAACCTATGGCACACGTGCCAGAGGTGGCACGCAGAGCCCTCGCCAGTGCTCTTCCGGGTTCTGTCGCACGCATGCGCACCGGCCAGCTGGTCCGATGCGTATGCGCGCCAGCCAGCTGCTCTCTTCCAGGTTCTGGCGCGTGCATGTACGCCAGACCAGCGCTCTTCCTGGTTCCATCGCGCATGCGCACCGGCCACTGGACTGTCATGTATATGCACCGGACCAGCTGGCCAGCGCACATGTGTGTGATGGAACCCGGAAGAGCAGCTGGCGATGGCGTGCGTGCCCACAGAGAGGGCTCTGCGTGCCACCTCTGGCACGTGTGCCATAGGTTTGCCATCAAGGTAAGGTCATTTTTTAAAAAAATATTTTTTAAAATGTTATGGAGCTGTCAGCATTACCAGGTAGACAAGATAGGAAATACAATCAAATGAGCTAATTCTATTTTATTCTGCCCTGGAAACAGTGAAGGACTGGCCCATGGTGCCTCTGTCAGTGAAAACAGAATTTGGGCAGGCCGCACACGACCCTGCCCGAGCTCTGTTTTCACTGCAGATGGCTGCAGGAGGCCGTTGCAGCCAAAAATGGAGCTTGGGAGCCCATTTTCGCTGGCAGAGCACTCAAGCCACCACAGCAGAGGTGGGTTCCTCCTGGTTCAGACCGGTTCTATAGAACTGGTAGTAACTTGGCGGCCTGGGTCACTAGAACCGGCAGTGACCAAGGCCTGCCATGCCCCCAAACCGGTTCTTTCGGCGGCGCCATAGGCGCTGCCATCTTGTTTTTTGCTTCTGCGCATGTACAGAAGCGTTTTTTAAGCACTGTGCATGTGTGAAGTGCATGCGAAGTGCACTGCTCATGCACAAAGCGCGCTGCACATGCACAAAGCACATGTGAAGTGCACTGTACATGCGTGAAGCACGTGTGAAGTGCACTGCACATGTGCAAAGCATGCATAAAGCATGCACAAAGCACGCACAAAGCACACGCAAAGCGTGCTCGCGCAGCGCGACACTGAGCAAACCAGCAGCGAAGAAAACCAGAACCCACCCCTGCACCACAGGTGCCCCCAACATGAGTGATGTCAACCTGGCCATGCCCACCCTGGCCACACCCACCCCGGTCCCCTGAAGTCAAACACAACCCTGATGCGAATCAAACACAACAGTCAATGAAATCGAGTTTGACACCCCTGGTCTATGGCATCAACTAGCTTTTGATGGCAGCCCTGTAACACTTTATATTATCCTTTACATGCATTCTGTCCAGGATATTTGCAATAAAACTCTGATATAAATATCCTTACATTTTGGCTAAGTCTGGTATTAAGACAGTTATGGACACCACACCTGGATCAGGTGATCTATTCAAACCAGAGGCTTCCTTGCTAATTTGAAACATTGTCATCCAAAAACAAAATGAATTAGGAACTGGAATCGTTATCCTATGCTGTAGTCTGGTGTGTGAATTATAAAGTTCAGGCCATGACTTATAAAAAGACCAGTGCTGAAAACTTCACATTTCATTTTCATTACGGCGGTGAACATGATATTTCTCAAATGTAGTTCCTACATTCTGCTGATATCCATTTCATCTCCTATTTAATTAATTTATTATTACCAGTGTATTGACCTACACAAATGCCAGAGCATAATATTTAACTATATTTAAATATCTTGAGTTTGACAGGAGCCCAGGCTTCTTGTGAAAAGGAAATCTAATTTAGTAACTCATATGTAGAAATTGCCCTTAGAATGAGACATCATAGAGTTCATTGCTGAATTTATTATACTGACAAAGTACATGAAGGCTGATACCTCTGCTACTGTCAAGAGATATGAACAGCTGGTCATTTATAATTGGACAAGAACAGGGATTATAAATAGACTCTAAACTCTTTTAAAGGTATAAAGGACAGCTTTTTGACATAGATGGGTAGAACAGTGAAGATGCTGGTATTTAAATGTTCTGCTGTCACTTTATTTTCTCACCCCATTCTCCAAACAAACAGTTACCCTAAGGAAAACAACAATTATGGATTTGCTCTCAAATCATCTGTGGATGCACCTATGATTTCAGCAAAGCACCAAGTTTCCTATTATTATCAGTTACAGTTAGAAGCATCTATGCCATCTCTTATGCAATTAGAGATATGTGAACACAGAAGGACTTTGACTCTTGGACCATCCAATGCCTGTTCTTTGGCTGTTTTGGAGAGAAAATTTAGGAAGGTCCTGTGTTCAATACAGGGAGCCATAATCACCCATGTCTGTAGAATTCCTTAAGCTACATGTGCTCCCTGGGTGGTGCTAAATGGATGGCAACAAAGACAATGACCAAATGCAGCCCTACTTCTTGAGCCTTGTGGCCATGACAAATAGAAGTGCATAAATTCAAATATATGTATATATATATTGGTATGGATAACCAGAATCTATGCGTCAAGCACCAGGGAAATCAGGAGATCCAGGTAGTTCAAATGTGTATAAAAATTTATTGTAAGCTTAAGCTCTCTACAAGAATCAGAACTACTAACAGTCAAGAGAAATTAGCGGGAGTTAAGGATAGAAGGGAATTCAAGGTGGGTTGTTCTTAGATCTCTTATGGGTGTAAAGGGACTCATGACTGATGACGCATTTGATCCCTCCCTGGATTTAGCCAGATCATGTCCTACACAATGATGAAGTACCACCAATAAGATAGCAATGCTAATAAAATCAGAATAAAATACATAGCAATAGCAATAGCACTTAGACTTATATACCGCTTCATAGTGCTTTACAGCCCTCTCTAAGCGGTTTACAGAGTTAGCATATTGCCCCCAACAATCTGGGTCCTCATTTTACCCCCCTCGGAAGGATGGAAGGCTGAGTCAACCTTGAGCCTGGTGAGATTTGAACTGCCGAACTGCAGCTAGCAGTCAGCTGAAGTAGCCTGCAGTACTGCACTCTAACCACTGCGCCACCTCGGCTCACATAGAATAATGAATAAATGAGTGACATATGTAGAAACTAAAAATATATCCATAAATGTTAATATAGAATTACAGGTAGTTCTCACTTAATGACCAGTCACTTATTGATGTTCAAAGTTACAACAGGCTCCAAAAAAAGTTATTTACAATACTTCCTCAACTTACAATTATTGCTCAAATGCTTGTAGTCACATGATTGTCTTTTGGATGCTTGGCAACCAGCTGGGAAAAATCTATAGCTCAATCTTTAACATTTTATTAAATTTAGCCATATAAATCATCTATTGCCCCATCTTCTCACTTTTAGTACAATGTATTATTTTTATAAAATAGTATTTATATAATATGCTTAGATTCCTAATATTCTATTATATAGATGCCTTAGAATATTAAGTGTAGATAAGAGAGAGAAAAGACAGGAAAAAGTAGGTATTATTCTATCAATATTAATTATAATTTTTAATGTTACATTTTCCCACATCAGGTAGGTTGGACTAAGAGAGTGCTATAGAAATGAACATTAGCTTCATTAATTCATGAAGTTAATGAAGCCTGCAGTACTCATCATGACATATTTGGCAATATACAGTGACTGATTTATTTATTTATTTTTTACTGCTGAAGGAAGGAATCCTTCCAGGATTCCTATTCATATTCACCCCCAAATACAGATTGTTTATGGTAAGGAGTTTTTGAATTGAACTTTTAATAATTCTATCCAAATTAGGATCTAGACTTGAAAATTAATATTTATTTGAACGTGGAAGCTTTTTACACATATTACTATAGTTTTCCCAAAGAAGTGATCTTTACTGGACTAAGATCTACAATTCCTAGAATTTCTTGCGAACGTGTCTAATGCTCGACAGGAATTCTGATGCATGACAATGATTGATGACAGTTTTTAGATTCATGGAAATTACCAGTATTAAACATAGATAATAGATAATGACACTGATAGAATTTCAAGGGTACATAACTATTTACTTCAAAGAGAATTATGAACAGACTTTGGAAAAGTAGATTTGTTTCCAATTAAATTCAAAAATATCATTCATTATATTCTAGAAAACAGGAATCTATTACTGTCTAAGCACATATATATATATATAAGAGTAGACCCTGCTCCTCATTTATAGAAGGAATTCCTGATGAAATATTAAGGGTTGCAACAGAATGTTAGAGATATAAATCTTCACATTCCAATGTCAGCCAATCTATCTGAGTATTCATATTTCCCAAATATTTGTCAAAATTTTAGCATTATTCTGGTTTCTTCCAGCTGTTCCATTTCAGTCTCATTTTTCAAAATGATTAAATTTGGCGTAACTTGAATAGTCATTCATCAACCCCAAACATGGCACTAACAAAGAGAACTTGTTGCAAAGTCTGGTTGCCCTGTTCTCTCTTGCAGAAATTGGCTCTTTGTAGAATTGTTCTTCCTGGAAGGACACCAAGCACTATTTGGAGAAAGGAAAACTAATTTTTACCTAGATGGGCCAAAAAAAAAAAAAAAAGCCTGTCCCTTAAAGGAAAGTAAGGAGACATATCTGTCTAAACATGAGAAACTTTTAATGGGACACATTGTTTCTCCTTCCAGCAGCTGAAGCTCCTAAATTGAAAATGAAAGTAATTCATAGGTGAGCAGAGAACAATAGAACTAATGGAAATCCAAGCTCTTGAAAGAATAGCTGAGCACTATAAAATAATTTCTTTCTGTACTGTTCTTCTTGGAAGTAAATAGCTCTAGATACAATGCAGAATCTTCTTGATGACTACCTGTCATACCAATGCTACAATTACTGGACAGTTATTCTCCTGAAAGGGCCTTTGGAGAGAATATTTGGGATTCACGTTAATTCTTTTATTTAGAAATTTCATATGGCAAGCTAGCCAAAATACAAGAACAATCTTGTACAAAATCAAAGGTTATCACAAGATATGTAAGTTAGGGAACCACGTTTTGTTGTGTGTATAGTATACAGTGCCAGGAAGGCGTGGGAGGAAGGACATGCTATCATGGAGGGTTAACTTGTTAACTTTTCTATATATCACCATTTTTGTGTATAGAAACAAAGAGTTCAGAGTGTTCCATATTATAAAGTGCTATTCTTTAAAACACAAATGTGATCTGCTCTGAGGACTCTCTCTATAAAAAAAAATGAGCATTTTTTTTTATTACCGTTTATCTTTGAACCAATTTTACTTCTGTATTTGGTTTTCTTATTCAGAGACATTAAACTAATGCAAGATGTCTTCAGTTATTAGGAGCAATTGCACCCAGCAGCCCAGAGGTGGGCTGCTGCCGGTTCAGACCAGTTCGCCCATACCAGTAGTTCCGACCACCGGCTGGGCCCGCACGCAGCCCATTTCCGCACCTCGACTGCTCTACTCACCGCGGCTGCCCAAGAAGATGTGCTGGAGGCCGCACGCATGAAATTGCCGTGTGTTTGAAGCCGCCCGCTCACATTTTCAGTTCTGCACTAGGCGAACCAGTTGTTAAATTATGTGAAGCCCACCTCTGCAGCAGCCTAAGTAGCTTCATTCCTGTGCTTGTCCCAGCTGACTTCAAAATTCCACTCCAGATTTCAACAGTTGAGTTGAGCCAGGTTTGTCCTCAGTCCAGACTATCACAGGTCTTAATTAGTCAGTCCCTGCTTCTTGCCTTTCTTCAGAGGCAGGGAAAGTTTAATGACTTAATGACCATTGTTGGATCAGCCACAAGATAACTGCCAGCTATCAGTGAAGAATATAGGAGCCTGGTAACCCAGGATAAAGTGAGACAGACTAGTGACCAGCCCCTGGGATGTGGGGTATGGAGGGGGAAGAAGAAGGTTTGCCAGGCTGGAGGCTGGGATGGAGCAAGGCAGTTGCTACATTGAAAGGAAATGCTACAGACCATCCTTAAGTAGATTATCAAAGCCACTAACAACAATTTGAACTAACACAGTCTGGTAAATGACCTTACCCTGTGTCATGCAAAGCCATAGTATAATTTAGCATAACATGTTTTCCTGGTACAAACTATGAGTAAGATGTGGATAAGAATACATTAACTGCAATTTATACCCTTAGTTTGGTTTTGGTCAGCATTACTTCACCGTGAGAAGCTATTAGAGTGGCTACAAAAACAGTGGTCCTACAGATTTGTTTTTTAGTCTCAATGACTTTGGAGATAAAAAGCCTGAGGAACAATTTTCTTTCTTCTACCACACAAGTGATTCTTCTCTCAATCAAATCATGCTAGGAAAGTTACACACACATACACAAACAAAACATCAGATTACTGCCCACCAATCAAAGATTACTAGGATAACAAGTGAAAAGGAGGGTGCATTACTAAACTATGGTTAGCTATGGTATTGACTCATCTAGCCTTTTTTCCTGGGTGAGTGTATTAAGCATGGTTTATTTTTAATTCAAAAGCACAAATTCTATTGTTTGCTATTATATTGGTTTGAATTAGATCCATACAAGTGAGGCTATTTAAATAACTAAGATTGAAACTTATAATGTCTGTTCTGAAGTCAGTCCCACAGTTTAAAAGAACTTATTTCCAGAGAAGAAGGTATGGAATTACAGCTTAAATGCAACACATTTATGCATAAAGTGATTTTCTTTCTGCAAAACCAGTTCTTTCTTCTTATACATCAGTTTTCAAAATGCCCAAATGATCAGTAAAATAGTTAAAACAAGGGTTGCCTTCCTGATCAGAAAATAGAAGGATCTTGTTTTATTGACATCTCTGTTTCATATAAAATATCTTTCCAAAATGTTCTAGGCAAACATGATATTGCTTTTTGCAAGATCCCCTTTGCTTCAGAAGTATGACTTCCCTGAGGAAATGCTAGATCTTGTAACAGAAATATCTTTGAATCTTTCAGATAGTCAGTCCACAGGGAAAGGTTTAAGAAAGGATCAAAGCTTGTCCTTTCAGCTTGAATTATTCCATTACAGCCGAATGTGACATAATTACAAAAGATGCTGGATGTGGAATCTCATCAGGATTATCTGACACTCATCTTTGTTGAAAAAGTCTCCCCAGCTGTTGCTCTGATAGCACAAATGTGACAGAAGTGTGGAGCACAAAGTACTTCTAAGTGACTATTGCTTTGGAGTCTGGCTTCTGTTGCCTGAGCTGCTTTGCCAGTTGCTGTGAAGATCAACACTGAATAACTTCCAGAAATGCAGGAAAATGTTGACTATTGTCCCGTTTCTTTGGTGAATAGCAGTTAGTTGTTCTAAAAATTAAAAATAAAATGTCCGTGACAACACTTTTTCTGATAAAACAAGTCTTACCTGCATCTACCCAGAAACTTTTTACTTACACATTGATGAACACAAGTGTGTGCCTGGTCCTCATATTGCTTATTTATATTAATTAACACGTGCTACCATTCAAAACTAGGTGCACACATAGATTTCTGTGTAACCCTGATTTTAAAAAAAATGGATTTAGGCAAGATTAACATAAAAGAACATACTAATAAGGGATTTGCTTTTTAACTTTAATTAGGCACAAAAGAAAGGAATGGGACCCAATCAGCATTGTGATAAAAAATAAATTTGAAAAATATTGCGTTAACAATAATACGTTGGAAAATGAACCGAATCGAAACAGAAAAGGTGTTGTTTGTATTGGGTGATCTGCCAAAATTTAAACCATTCTAGTTTAATATAAATATATCAGAAGATAGTCTAAACAGAACATCTAATCATAAGAATTTGTATTTAGAAATAATACTGAATTTGTTAACAGAAGAAAAAGGTGTTGGTTGAAAAGCAAGAAATTGATTTTGAATTATTATACTAAATAGTACTTTGTACACATGAGTACCTGCTTTGCCAGTATACTGTATAAGAATTAAATAAAGAGAATAGAAAGAGAATTAAATTTGCTTATTATATGGTGGACTGGAGGGAAAGCCTCTGGCAATGCAAAACCAATAGATTTTTTCCCTTTCTTTGTTAATTCTCTTATGCTTTAATCATACTTAAAAGACAATCGCATGTAAAATAACTACGGGAGAAAAAAAATCCTAATCTAGAGTACCTGGCATACAAAATGAAAGAAAGCAATTTATAAAGGTTATTGCTGAGTTAGAGAATTTTCTATTTATTTACCCGTCCAGCTACGATCAGTACTGTAACAGTTATGATAGCAGCAGCTTGGTGAGATCAACAACATCAAATGCCTCCTTTCGAATCATGACTATACCTTTGCTGAGATAATTGTTGGTTGGTTAAAAAGGAGAAGAGGGGGGAAAAAAACTTTTATTTTCTTTCCCTTGTCATGGATTACATTTTCTTCATACATTATTAATGAAGTTAAACTACTAGTAACATGCCAAATGTGCTGTATGGGAGATTTGTGCCTAATCCAGCACAAAACAGGCCCAGTCACATAATGATAGGTGAAGGGAGAAAAGAAAAAAGAACAAATGTCAACAGTTTCACATTGGGACTAGATTAAGCGGACCATACTTACTGATTTCTTACACAGGGATTAAGTTGCTTTTACTGCTAGAGAAAAAGAAGCCACTCTTCTACATTATGCACATGGCCGCACATCAAAATAAAATAAAAATAAATGAAAGATCAGAATCCTCTTTCCTGCAGAAAGGGCTAATATTAGGTAAATATCTTTAGTTATCATTTGAAAAGGGGCTGTAAAAGAGGGGGGGAGAGTGAGATTTACTTCTAGTCATCCACTGTTCACGTATTTCTGTTTTGAAACAGAAGGGAGTACCCTCTTGTGTCCTTCTCAAAGCTTATTAAAACTTGGCTGTTTCAGAAAGCTTTCAGCGATTCAGTAATTGTGGTTTTTAGCACAAATAATTGCTGTGTTGTTGCCATTATGGTTAATTGTTTTATTTTTGAACTGCAATATTTCAATGGTTTGATATCCTCTTGGCCTTTGTATATCAGTCAGTTTGTTTAAAGCGGATACATTAATTCTATAAATAACTAAAATTTATTGCCATCCCTTCCCTTTGCACTTCTTCCTCCAAAATTAATCTGGACAAAATTTTCTGTAAAACAGCACCAATACTGGGGGGAAATGCAAGGTCTTTTTTACACTTGGGGAAATTATACTGAGGTTCCAAAGGAACACTCCAAAAAGGCAACTAAATGGAAAATTTGAATGTGTGTGCATTTAATGTAAAGATA
>QLTV01003663.1:778345-797043 GCA_003457575.1 Thermophis baileyi
GAAGTATGCTTTGTCCCATATTTGGGTATACCAGGTGATTTAACAGAGAAAAAAAAACATATATATATACACACACATACACCCACCACACACACTATCAAACATGATTAAACAGAATATATTTATGTGTGTGTGTATCTTATATATATATATCCTTCCATGATATGTCTGTTGCTTATTACTGTTATTATTACTGTTATTGTTTATAAATTGCTTTATTGTTTCTGTACATTGCACATTGCCAATAAACATCTAGACAATTGAAGCAACATATACATTGAAAAAATATATAAATATATAGTGATATATTTCAAAGAAATTATTATGTGTAACTTTTCTTGGCTTTCCTGCAAAACATCTCATTCACTTAGCATCCTGCAAGAGGGCTACAGTTATTTCTCTAGGAGTGAAGATTACGGTGTCTGCAGCTATTCAGTTTAGAGAGCAGGGATGGGAGAGATATCAGCAAGGGAGAGAGACAACAGAGGCTTATAAATTATGCATGGCATGAAGAAAGCGGATGGAGAGATTTTTTTTTCTTCCTTAATATTAGGAAGTTGTTTAACATTTAAAATGGGGGGGGGGGTGTTTCCAACATTGTTGGTAGATGTTGATTAAGATGAACGAGTCATAATACATATATAATGAGTTTCTTCTCCAATGTCCAGGTATGATTAACTGTTTGAATTCTTCATAAAGATAAGAAGAGATTCTCCATAGCCTAAACTGGCATTGGTCCTTAATTTCCTTATGTTTGACTATTCTAGAAAGGATGGCAGGCATTATACTCCCGAAATCCACAACAACAAACAATATGAGTGAAGTACATGAATAAACACTGTTGATCATAGCTATTTAGTGCTAACCCCAAAATATATTACTGTTTTTTCCTTATCATGCTCTCATTCAGCTTGAATGCAAAAGAGTATTTTCCTAAGAGAAGAAGAAAAAGGACATTTTCATGGGTGAGTACAAAGTCTTCTCACTTTTTTATATGCAGGATGTATGCCTTTCATTTTACAATCATCATCCATCTGGTGATTTGTAGCTTCTCTAATTTCCCAAACAAATCCCAATGGAAAACAGTTAGAAAGAAACAAAGGCAGCTAGGGGTGCTGCAGAGTTATGGATAAATGGAAGGAAGAAGAAGATAGAATCTTCTATAGTTCACAAGAATAAAATAAGTTCAAAAACTTTGTTAAAAGCAAATATTTAAAAAAAAATCTAATAACTAACTTGTAGAATACAATAGGAAAAAAAGAGCTTACTTCATAAGGGAAGAAATCCTCTGCTATACTTGACTTTTCAGTACAACTCTTACACATTTGCAGATTTTCAAAAGTACTTAATTGTACTGTGTTTAACTTCCCATCTAATATTATATACAATCTGTAATCATTGTCACTACCAGCGAATGACCAACATTGGTAAATATCAGAAAGTATAGTCAAGTAAGAAATTCAACAGAAAATTCAAAGTTCCACTTAAAAAATTACCATTCTGTAAAGCAATCAAGAAAAGCTTTCTTTAAAAAAAAAAATCTAAATTCAGGTTCCAATCCTAATGGATTTATGTCATCTGCTATTAAGATATACTAAGATATATTAAGATAGGTTACACTCATAGAGAGTGAGCGGTAAAGAAACAAACAGTCTACATGTAACCCAAAAGTGGAATCTGATCTTCTAGTATCCTTCTTGTGACTAAAACCCCTGTCTTCTGAGTAAAAATGTATGCCTTTCTTGCATTTTTGGATGGTTGGTTGTTTTAAAAAGGTTTTTAAAAGGCCTTGCAGATATTTAAAGCATCTTTTTACCCTTCAAACACTGAAAACCCTCTTCTAAAATAAGCTTGGTTCCACCTTCTTCTTGAATGCAGGTTTCAACGTGCTTTGCAAAACTGAATGTCACCCAACCCAGTAACTTTTACGGTCCTGTTTTAAAGGGTCTCATAGAGAGCTCCCTTTAAGAAATAATACAGATGGAATTGCTGCGGTTGCAGAAGGAACAATAAGGCTAGAAAACAAATAACCTGCAAGTACATTATAAGGGCTCCTATTTATCACCCTGTAGATCATGGGTGTCAAACTGGCGGCATCACATTGCCGTCACGTTATGTTTTGTGACGTTTTTTCCCTTCGCGGAGCTGGGGTGGGTGTGGCCTGCACATGACTCATCTGGCCCGCAGGCTGCTAGTTTGACACCCCTGCCATAGATGTTCTTGGAGACAGGGAAAGTCTGCCAATTAAAATAGGCCAAGTATATCATAATAAAGCAAATATCAAGCTTTATGTAAGCGTGTCACTAAGACATGTGCATCATCAGGCACTGATAATGGGGGGGAGCCCAATTTTATTAGTTAGATACTTCTGAAAGTCAAAAAGGTATCTAAGCTCCACATAAATCCTAGATTCTGTGTTTGTTCTTTAGTGTTTTTTTAAAAAAATTGCAATCAGTTATGCAGTTGTATTGCTGAGTCAATATGCCCTAAGTTAGCCTTCTCTAATCTTGTGCATTGCAGTTGCAGCATATAACAATTAGGAATTCTGGATAATTGAATCTGACTTTTCATCTTTAATTGGCCTATCCCAGTTGTTAAAGCTGATGAGGACACAGCTAATCTTTGTATTTCAAACAGCATTGTACAAATAACAAACATTAGAGTAAGAGTTGCACAAAAATGAAAGTAAAATGTTTGTGGGTTTTCTTGAATATTCGCAGCAAAATACAGAAATGTGAAAGAACAGACTTATACCTAAACACGGAACATATGTAAAACTGATCAGGAATAGAATAGAATTAGACTGATTCCTATATTGTGGTTTTCCATGTTCATCATCATACTCCATCAACATGCTCCATCAGTTGCTCATCAATAATCTAAAATGTGTTATAATTATAATATAGATTATTTTCATTTTGAAGGAGGGAAGTTGATTGCTAATTATCTTTTGATGCTTGCTAGTTTTTTGCTTGCTTAAAAACCTAGAAGACATTAACAATAAGAGGGGAAAGTTCTCAACTCCCTCCATCGTTTTTCTTCTTTAAGACTTTCTAGTACTTTGTAGATTTCTATACAGCCTAATATTTAACTAAATATAGTTCTATTAGAACTAACATTCTAATAAATGTTAGTAAATGAAACCATTTGGATACTCATTTCAGATGTCCCGCTAAGTGGTACACACATTTGTAGAGACACAAAGCTTCATTTAGACTTCTCTGTTCGCCTCTCTTTAGCATCCTCAGTCTTCATGATTCCCAGCCCAGTGAGGTTGTGGGAATTCAAACTCTCTTGTGATCTCGTTGGCCCATCAATCATTTATCAATTAGCAGCTAGTAATTTCTGGTGTGCATATGTTAAACACAGGCTGTTGACAAGCCTGTCCCTTTATTAAATACATGTGCAGAAATCAAAGAGAGTGATTTAGCTGTGGAAATGTTAGAGGGAGCTAACATCACTATAGAAAGCATTTCATTTCCCTGCCTCGAATTTTGTACTCAAACATGGTATGAACTATGAATGTTCAACAGATCACCAGAAGCTGGGGCAATATGCCTTAAAAACACAAAGTCATTTATTTGTTCCTTTTTCAAGTTAGCATTATAAACAGAATGAGTCAGGCTGTGACATATTTATTGCTTTTGGTAACTCAGGAGCCAAATACTAGAATCATACCCAGTGCTAAAGTAGAAGCATTGACACACTGCAGGTGGTACCTCCAACTTATTTCAGCATCTCTGATAAATGAGGACATTTCCTGCTGCTAGTCTTCACTCTCCTCCTACATAAGAAGATGTGATTCCAAGGCTTCCACTCATCAACATCTCTGCTTGGTCCTGCTCTAAAGAAATGTTCACCACAACAGTAATTTCCAACTATTTGTGAAGAAGAAAAACATGCATAACAATGAACCTCTTGAGTACAGTTGGTTGGTATGGATTTTATCTATAAATGAATATTATCTAGAAATCACTAATAGGCTTAGAAATGTTCTGTACTGCATACTCCTGTTAAGATTATTCAAGTTAATGACTGGAAGGTTTATTCATGGGTCTGGTGTACTTCTGGACTACACAATGTTAGGACTGTGTAACATGGGGGGGAAAAACATTTCTGGGAAAAGATGCAGCTGTTTTGAAGACAGGTGCACCATTCTACAAAGCACCTTTCTGGAATGGAATCTGGAGAGTTTCATAAAGCATTTTACAAAACAAAATAAAATATGAGAACCAATGTAGAAAGCAATGACAGGAGCAAGACAAAATCAAGAGCAGTAGGAGACATAACATCACTGAATGAAATAAGTTACAGCCATTTTTTTTAACTCCCAGACAAGAAAATCAATCAAATTTGCTCTGTACAATAACAGAAAAAAAACCTAATGTGGTAGTAGAACAGGTGATAGGTATGCTGCATAAATTATCTTCTAGTCCAAACAAATTGGTCTGGGAAGATTCTATGATTCTGAATGCTAAAAACTCCCTTAATTGGTTTTACCATCAGAACAGCTATGGTATTTACATAAAGATTTCTTTTTAGTAAAGTTTAGCCAGACTCTGTTTCTCTACTATTTGTATCACTTGGGTATTCTAAGAAAATTAAAAACACATCTGCACTATATTGTAGATGATAGCCTTTCAACTGTTTCAGAACTGATATGTTTTCCTTAATCTTCACTTTTTCAGGCCAAATATCCTCAACTCTTTCACGGCTCAGAGGACATTTCAGGCTCTTCATCATTCATATTGCCCTTATCTGGAGTCACTCCACTGTATCGATGTCTTTCTTAAAATGTGGTGCACAATACAAAGAGAATGCTCTAGATTTTCCTTGACCAGTGCTGTAGAGAACTGAACTGAATCAATCTCTCTTAATTAGAATACCATGTTCCTATTAACATAGCTTTATATGTCATTATATTATTTAGCTACTGTATTCAAATGTTGCAACTTCCCACCAAGACATTTATATTCTTTTTAATTAACATGATCTAGAAAGGTCTGATCAATTCAAAGCTTGGAGGAGGAAGTAAAACTGATGTTTTATTCCAATTGTTTTCATTCAAAGACAATCATTGCATGCTTTGATTCTACAAACTATATCTGCTTCCAATGTTCAAATGACAAGTTATTAATTGAGGAAAAGCAAAAACTGTCCTTTCCTGGTTAGGAGTAGAATATGAGATGGGTGGTTTGTTCTCTTGCAACATTGAGATAGCACTTAGCAATAGCACTTAGATTTATATACCACTTCATAGTGCTTTACAGTCCTATCTGAGTGGTTTACAAATGTCAGCATATTGCCCCCAACAATCTGGGTTCACATTTTACTGACCTCGGAAGGATGGAAGGCTGAGTCAACCTTGAATCTTTATTCTATTTAAGATGCCCTTAAATAGAATATAAGAATGAAATGATGAGTGAGATTATGATATAAATTATATTGTAGGCTGTAATTATACTGTATGTTTTATACAGATTTTTTTTCCCCAAATATAACACATCCTCTGTTAGTATTCAGTAAAAGATACTCACCCTTTAAAAAGCTGGGCTCTCACAATAGCTTTGGAAGGACTAATAAATTGGTCCATGTGTTAATCAATAAAGTGAATGAATAACCAATGAAAAAGTGTCACTGGTCTGCCAAAGGGGAAATCATCCAAGAATGAAACCAATGTAATAACACAGGTGCATTGTATCCTTCAGCAATTAGATGTAAAACATATTGAAGCAGCAATTCCCAGTGCTAGAATGCTTGCTCCTCTGACAGCATTAAAATAGTCATTTTAATAGGGTTTAATGTACTTTAGGTATAAAATGTGGATTCAAGATACTCTTGCAATGACATTCTATGTAATAAGTGCTGAACATTTGGAAAGGGGTGCCTTTTTTTTCCCCTCAATGTGTTGTAAATTTTAATTACTATTTTGCAAAGCCTTTTGGCAGAGCTTTGAACTCTGGAGAAAAATCCCTTGTATATTTGCATATAAAAGCTGGCATCCCTTCCCTTTTGCCTATTGAACTTGCTTCAGAGAGATTTTCAGGCTACCATAGGTAAAATTGATCGAATTCCCAACCCTGCCTCGGAGCAGTTAAACAAAAGCCATTCTCGCTTTTGCTTTTTAAAGTAAAAGTTAACGGAGCAATGTAGAACCCTGCATTTTCAACAAACTGTCAGAGAAATGAGAAATGAAGAGTTCTTTAAAGGCAGTTGAGACTTTTCAGAACTGTTAGACTTGCTATTGTTTGCCAGATTTCTTTGCCAGCTACTAGACTTCTAAGCTTGTGATCCTTCCCTTGGCTTCTTCATTTAATTTTCCTAGGAAAGAGGTTATGCCAAGCTGAGTAGCTTTTCAAATTTATTGCCAATGTGAGATGGGGAAATCATTACTGGATATTTACTGGGTTATTTTTTTTCACTGTAAAGACATGTATGGGCTTCAGGGCTTTCATCAAACCATTGTTGTTTTAAAAACCCTATGCAAAAAAAGATTTATGCTCTTTTTCAAATGGAGAAAATATTCACAAAAGTGACAGAAGTGCAGCTGTCTTCAGAGCACCTTTTGAAGTCTTTCTTGCATCCAAATAATTTTTAAAATAATTACAAATGTGAATATGAATGTAAAGGACTATGAAGATAATTTCTTTGAGTAAATAACCTCTCAAAGATGTATATTCATAATTTCTGGCAAATTACTGCATAGAAATAAAATGTGTCTGCTGCCATTAAAAATATGTGATGCCGTTTTTCTGAAAATATTAAAATCTTAAGATCTGAACATCTATAATAAAAATATAGGATGTCACGGCACTGCTGCAGGAAACCCAAAGAGTGTTTAAGTGTCTTTGCAAGAGCAGATTTAGGCAAGCAGTTTGTAGAAACTAATATATTTTTTGTATTACAACTGCCATAAATTCCAATCAGAGTAGCTTTCTGTAGTGCAACTACTACCTGGATTTGACCAGCCCCATTGTGATATGGACCACACTAAACCAAATCCACACTAACCATGGTAGATGTGCTGACACCCTTTATAAGTGTGGCAAAATGCTATCACCGAATTGTGACTGTGGAGCCGAAAAACAAACTATCTAACACATAGTGTCAGAGTGCCAAAACAGAGCCTATAATGGACACTTTGCTGATTTCCTGGCTGTGACAAATGAAGCAAAAAAATGATATCTGTGATCTAGACATATGTTTATAATATTTTAGATTTTATATTTTAAATAAAAAATAAAAATTCAAATATTTTGCATTTTTATCTCTTGTGTTTTTATCAAAATGTGATGTGAATATGCCATAGGATAAATAATTATAAAAATGTAGTGCAACCCTACTAGACTACAACAGAGAATACTTTGCCACTGCATATTTGCAGGATTTTTTTTTCAACTTCCCAGGCTATTATGCCCTGTTATTTTCTGTTGGTCTCCTATCCAATTACTAACCAGGTCTGAATCTGAATTTCTGAGGTCATCCAAGGCCACGAAGATGCTACCATCGAGCTGAAAAATACAGTATGCCTAGATAACATTTGTAATTTAGTATTGGGCTAAATTACTCTACAGAGTAGAGAAGTACAAAAGATTATAAGCTCCAAACATTTTGAACTCTATATACCACATTTTAGTTTGAAACATCAGTTTTTCTTTAAAACAACTTATCAGAAATACAGTATTATGTCATTTTGGATAATTCTGGAGATGTTTGGATTCCAAAATGCTTTGAGCTCAGGATATTTCGAGGAAATACAGAACACTGTTTTATGCTCAAAGTACTATTTCAGATTTGAAGTATTCTTGAGTTTTAAAGGGATCCAATGTTGCAATTTTTATGTTTCTACTCCCTCCATATATAAGGCAAAAGGTTTATTTGTAATACGTTTATGAAATTTCAACAACTACATGACCAGTTCACAGTTTCCTGGTCCTTAATATAAAAAATATTACCGTAAGTATCTTTATGGCATAATAGTTAGCCTGAACTGAACATATGTATTATTAATTAATCAATATTTTCTACCAGATATGAAAAAGCAATGCTAAGCGAGCAATAGAAAAATTGTTTTCTAGATTGCTGTTGTATATTCTGAATCTCAGGCTTATTAAACAGAGACATCAAAGACAATGGATCAGATCCAGGTATTTCATTTAAAGACATTGAGACAGCTCAACTAACTCCTGCTAGAATTAATATTTTTTTTAAAAAAAATGTATATTACATTACAAGTCTAAATGATTTATTTTGTTGGCATAAACTAACCAAAATTCATTCTATCCAGTATTGGTATTCTTATTAATATAATGCTAAACCAAATACCCTCCTTGAAATTTAGATATAACACAACACAAAAGCACCTTACCCTACTGTGTCAACAGTCCCTTCTCTTAGTTTTTCCTGTTCTAGGATTAGGATTGTAATGCTGTACACTACTGTTCCTTAAAATAAATCCTCAAAGCAGCAGATTTTTTAAATCACATATTTTAAAAAATCAATATTTCCATCGATATCCAATATTCAAGTTATAAATAGCATTTTGTAATCAAAACCATCCCACTCCATCATAGGAATTTCGAGTAGGTCAGTGAATAGCCTAAAAGTTGCTGCAATGTAAAAAAAGAAAGCTTTTAGAACACTGAAAATAAACAAAAACTAAGAAAGAGATCAGTAAAATTGTTTTTGGCTAATGGCTACAAAATCCCGGTCAACTATTAGAGTGATATAAAAATCATGGGGGGAGAAAAATAGAGAAAAATAAAAATTCCAGAATACTGATTATCGGATATTCAATACCCACTTGTAAAATGCAAATAAATAATCAACACAGACAGCAGATAATCCTATAATTAAGCAGGTTATGAACATAAAGGGCTAAATATTTCTTCAGAAAGATACAGTACTTCACTGAATAACTGTTATAACTCAGAGTCACAATGGAACATTCTTGATGCAGAGTTTTAGATATGGCCCTGGTTTCCAACTGTGAGATCTACACAGAAGTTGATTCACTAACTTGTTCCCTTGTTTTTTGGGGTTGGTTTTTTTTTTTTTTTTTTTTTTTTTTTTTTTTTTTTTTTTTTTTTTGTTTTTTTTTTTTTTTTTTTTTTTTGTGTGTTTTTTTTTGTTTTTTTTTTTTTTTTTTTTTTTTTTTTTTTTTGGGGTTTTTTTTTTTTTTTTTTTTTTTTTTGCAACTTTCAGAGTTTGCTCTCACCATGATTGCTAGACACTAACAGAACAGTTTCCCACTTTTTACCTTCTAAAACTGCTTCCACACTGCAATCCAGCCTAGAGGTATGATGTGCTGGACTCACCTAATGTGGAACTTCCCACTTTCCCAAAGAAAGATTAAGTACAGCCCTTGGGCATTTGATAACGTCTGCAGTAGAAAAACTCAAAACATGGGGAAGATTACATGGAGAAGAACAGCCTGATTTCATGTGAAACAAAGAAGTTCAAATTAAATTAACTTGAAAAAACACAAAAATAGCAGCCCACTGGTATTGTTTGCCACTATCAGAGGGACAATGTTGGAATAGAGAATGATGACTATTATAAATAATAGGCTGCACAAATCCTTTAAAAAAAATCATTAGGCATAGCAACTCATGCCAAGCATTTCACTTAGAATTATTAAAGCAGCCGCATCTTTTTCCAAACTTATGCAAATGTTTTGGTGCAGCTACTTCCACTTGACACATCTGGAAAAAGATGCGGCTGCTTTAATGATCTGAGGAGAAGTCCATCTAAAGTGGTTTTACCTATTGTGAAGAATCAACTATCTTGAAATAAGTATACAGTCTTAATACTGTATATTATTGCAGTAGGGACATAATGCTACCGGTATTATCCAAGATTGGCAAGAATAGACATTTTCTAAGATCACACCTATCTATGAAACTTAAACCAGTTTCTTGACCATTGGAACTAGTTAATTTACCTTCCTCTGTCTCTCTTCTCAAATAGCGATGATGATGAGAAAGAGAAAGCTTTTTCCTATTTGTTTATTGGTTCTTTGTTTAATTAGGAACTTTCTGAATTGAGGGTGGGGATGGGAAAAAAAAACACTGCAGCAGCTAACAACAATATTGGGGGGAAAAGAAAGAGAGAAGGGTCATTTAAGGTGTTTTATTCAAGGATTTTCAAAATCTATATCTAGCAATTAATACTGCGATGTTGGAAAAGAGAAAATGGAGCAATGTTTACCAAGGGTGATGGAAAGATATGACACTTGTTGTAACTATTCTCCATGATTTGCTCAGCATTATTTTCATGAATTGCTTGTGTAAATCATTATGATGAATCAGCTATGTAAACATGACTCTTGATATAGAACAAGAAACTGGCAAAGGCTTGTTCAGGAATGACACAAGCTTTTCCCCATCTGTTCAACAGTCTTTCTGGATTTATAAAGGACAGAGGATAGAATATATTACATGATTGTAATACTTTAAAATGATGCCAAGGTTAGCTTCACCGAGACCTTAAGATTACCTTAAATTTTCAAATTGCTGCTATTTTATGTAGATTTGTGTAGATTATTGAACCCAACTTTACTGCATATCAACTTGAGAGGGGGGAAGCTAATTTTCAAATGCTTATTTTTGTGGATAATTCTTAAGTCGCCATAACTGAAATGATTAATAATACATGGATGCTGATTAAGTGGTAAATGTCTGAGATTCTATAATAGTAAAATTTTGACTGGCACAAAAAAAATAGCATGATGTAACAAAATGATTCATCCTTATGATGATTAAGCAGTAATATTGGAACTCAATAATGCTAGAGCAAAAATATTTACAGTTCTAAAATTTCAGCTGGGAATAAATTAGGCACACAAAATAACTTTAATAGATTTTCCTTTTAATAGTAAATTACCTTTCTTTTAAAAATCATGTAGCAATAGCAATAGCACTTAGACTTATATACCGCTTTACAGTGCTTTACAGCCCTCTCTAAGCGGTTCACAGAGTCAGCATATTGCCCCCAACAATCTGGGTCCTTATTTTACCCACCTCGGAAGGATGGAAGGCTGAGTCAACCTTGAGCTGGTGAGATTTGAACCGCCAAACTGCAGCTAGCAGTCAGCTGAAGTAGCCTGCAGTACTGCACTCTAACCACTGCGCCACCTCGGCTCTGCATGCTCATTTATTTCTGACCAATCAAGGGATGGCTTGCATATGTAAAACAAATTTCACTAAACAAATACATTGATCAGAAATATCTATCACTTGAAATGCGATACTTCTTTAAAAAGTAGTTCTTTCATCAAGTTGTGTCACAACTGTACATGTACATCAGTATAATCCTGTGTTATCCCAAGCTGTTGTCCTCTTAAAATATTATACGGAACTGAAGTCTTGTACAATTGCTTTTTCTATTGAAAGTGAATTATTCCTCCAAAAGAGAGAGTAAACTTCACTGGCAGTGGTGCTAAAATTTTAATACCTCCTAGGCTTAATTAGAATATCTTCATTCACCCAGCATATTTAAACAGTCCACATTGATTGTTAGTGGATTTCATTTATTATTGTTAGTACTAGTGTAGCTACTGATAATACTCTAATATTAGTACCATTAAATAATACCAGCTGCTTCAGGAAGAAGTTTTCTTTTTATTGAATTGGATTCAAACTTTTAATTCAAACTAGTTCAGTCTCTACCAATTTTCTACCCGAAGGCATTTAACCCATTTCATCTATTCTGAGTACTGCTAAGTCTGCATTCAATCTAGAGTATTCTTACCACTACAGCTGTAAAGGAATTCTTGTGGGCTTTCAGTCTTAGAGTGTCTATCTACCATAATTGGCAGTGAGCTAACTGTATTGAACCTTGAAGTTCATATAATATAAAATAGGATTATATAAATGTATACATACAGTTGTATACACAAGTAGAAACACTGATTTTGAATTTATTTTTGTCTCACCATGTGTGTGTGTGGGTGTATGGGTGTGTATACATATACATATATACACACGCATACACATACAGCTCTGTGAGGCGGGTTGGGCTGAGTGAGAGTGAGTGGCCCAAAATCACCCAGCTAGTTTTCATGTCTAAGGGAGGCCTAGAAACCTGGAAAAGGTTATACTATTCCTAGTATGTGCCAAGGATGAATAAGCTCAAACCAGCATACTGCACAGTGGCTGTTCCTAACCCTACTCCCACAGAACTAATTAAAAACATTTAATAAATATGTTTATTTGTGATATATTCCAGATTTTGTTTTCTTTTGTCACAGAAAAATGCACAACATAATGGAGGATTTCTTTTAAAAAGACATAACTATTATTAGCAGATTTGTAAATCCAACCATTTTGAAAGAAAAATGTCAAAAAGGATAGAAGAAATATGTATTGACTTCCTTCCTCTCTTTCTCCATTCCTATCAATCTGAAGAAATGTTCTACCACCTATTAAAATTCACCTCTTTTCTTTTTTCCATTCCCTATCTAACCTTTTATAAAGAGAATGATAACTTGTTTGCACAAATATTCATCTTGTCTTCAAAAGGACTGAGCTAATCACCCTTGCTTCCTTGTGTTTCTTATTTTAGCAAATAATTAATTGCTAGTATATGAATGAGGCCAAAGCAGCCACTTAAGGGATTGTGTTATCACTTCAATATTTTAGACATTCTCTGCTGCCAGATTTATGTTTTGCTAAATTGATGTTTCTCTTAAATATTCAGCTAATGAGAGTTCCTCCTATTTTCTAAATCGTATACTGCTTTAGCTAGGAGATATACCCAAACCATTAAAACAGTTTTGGACTCAATATTTCTCTTATAATACAATGAAACAATTAAAAAGAACAACTGATATAGTTTTGCCTATAAATCTACAGTAAAAAAAACTTCTCCCCATTTGCTTTATGACCCAAATCTGGAATTTGTTCTTTGGGTCTGTCATCTTTGTCAATATCAACCCACAATAGAATAATTTTACATCATTCATGTAGGATTCACAACTGAATTATGGGAAAAACAGAGTAGCATTTTGAAAATTATTTTCATAATTGTCTGCAAAGGGTCATTCATCCACTGTCCCAGTTTTGCAGGCACGGTCTTCTTCTCACTGAGAAGATTCATAAGTTCTGATAAGGCATGCACAGATATCTCTAAGGGTTGCTACATATCTTTCCTTCTAACTTTACTTGAAAAGTCTTTCCACTGTCAGACTCCCATTTCTTGTCTCTTTTGGCTGGCTTTTCTCAATCACTCCCTGCATCCACTACCAGTCACAGACTTCCACTTGCTCCTTACCCAGTCTGCTTTGTTTATTGTGTTATTTCATGGCATGTATACATTCCTACTCAAACCCAGAATGCATGAAGAAATAACAGGATTTTGGTGGAAATGGGAATCTTAATTGGCTCTAGGATTGTATCAATCATTCTTAATCCAGCTTGTGTGTAAAAAAAAAAATGGGACTACTTTCTCAGAATTACCTCAACATCTTATTCATCCTATTAGTTTAGAGAAGACTAAGATAAGGGAACTACTCCTAAGTTTACTGTATAAGTACACTACAAAGCTTCATTATACTAGGAAAGAACTGGATTAAGCTATATGCATTTAATTCCAGAGTTCAACATATATAAAAAAAATTCACTGATCCAAACATGGTGACAGCAAATTCTTCATATGTCATTAGAAAGATATTGGGAGGCAGATTTTGAGGGTAGGGAGTGAGAAGAGTATAAGAGGATCACTGTCCCAGTTTAGGTTCCTAACCAGTCCTATGAAGCAATCAATAGCAATAGCACTTAGACTTATACACCGCTTCATAGTGCTTTACAGCCCTCTCTAAGCAGTTTGCAGAGTCAGTATATTGCCCCCAACAATCTGGGTCCTCATTTTACCAACCTTGGAAGTATGAAGGCCTTGAGCCCCATCAGGATCAAACTTCTGATGTGGCAGTGGGCAGAGTTAGCCTGCAATACTGCATTTTAACCACTGCGCCACCACGGCTCCTAATCATGCAATTGTACATGACTTTATATGTGTGTCAAACCATGAACAGCACATGGCTTTTGGTTGGTTTATAACAGTTATACACTGTTTAGTAACACTGTATCTCACTGATTCCATACGTACAGAGGAGTATATACAATGCACCTATTAAACCATAAATCAGCAACATATCTATAAAACAAGATTCCATCATTACATATAATCCTATGACATCAATTACCAAATGCTCTCTGAAACACTTCTGTCTTGACACCTTTGCAAAAACCAGCAGAGAAGATAGTATCTCAGTTTCTAGGGTTAAGGTAATCTGGTAGGTAAATTACTCCAAGCATTGAAGAACATTGTCTCCTTGCTCACAAAGAGGATATTTCAAAATCTGTAAACCGCAAGTATTCACTAGACAAGTCAACTCTACTTAGAGCAGGCAATTTTCAGGTATGAATATATATTTGGTTATCACCAGCTTATTTAGGATACCCAATGAGCCACTGTGGTGCAGTGGTTAGAGTGCAGTACTGCAGGCTACATCTGTGACTGCTGGCTGCCTGCAATTTGGCAGTTCAAGGTTGACCAGGCTCAAGGTTGACTCAGCCTTCCATCCTTCCAAGGTGGGTAAAATGAGGACCCAAATTATTGGGGGCAATATGCTGACTCTGTAAACCACTTAGAGAGGGCTGTAAAGCACTGTGAAGTGGTATATAAGTCTAAGTACTATTGCTATTGCTATCCCAAACCAGTGAATGACTTCACTTAGTAAGTTTCATGTAGATACCAAGAATCAAAGCTGAGAGCCATGAAACCTGCCACACTCCACAAGGAAATAACCAACAGGATGACTTTTTCTGCCCTGGCATCACCAACTAACCTCTTCCTTCATTTAGGTAGAAGTAGAACCACTGAAACAAAGTGACCCCAATTCTGAACCCTCACTATCGTTACTCAAAGTAGAGTAAGAAAGAAAAAATAAAAAGGAAGGAATAAAAGAGAAAGCTAAAGTGCGTAAAGAAAAAAGAAAAGGAAAATGTAGAACAATAGGAAAGAAAGAAAAAAATATAAAGAATTGGCTTCTGATATTCCTACGATTCATACTACTATGAAAATCTTGTCTTCTCAGAAGAAAAGTAATATTAATATTGCACTTTAATTGGCTATGAATGAAATAAAACATTTGTTGGAACTGTAGCATTCTGTTATGAAGGTTTTTTTTAAGTGCTTGAATTTGTTCCTGCACTTTTGTTTAATGTGCTGGTAATTATGATTTTTTAACAGTTCTGTCAGTTGGATTAGAGTATCTATAAATGTACTTGCCTCGTGCTGATCAGTTATGGAAGCATCAAGCAGATTTTGTTCTCCCAGTTGAAAGATCAATTAACATATAATAATGTCCAGTCATCAAAACTGTTCCTTTGATGACAATGCATCCCTACACAGCTCCAGGTTCAAGGGAGAGATTGGCAGTTTGCTTTCCCACTGGTAGATGATGCTGGGTGAGCGAAGGAAGGAAGGTACGGCTTCTGCCAGTTGCTGTCCTAAAATGTGCATATCTCATGTGTGTGTCAAAACATCAAGATGACTGCCACAACCATGTGATCAAAGTGATAGCAGGACTTTGATTGCATGGTTATATCAGCCATCTTGACTTTTTGGATACCTCTGGTAGTCAGCCAGTATTGCTGTCCACATACACTATAATGCAGAATATTACTCCTCAACAAGGTCTTTCCAATGACCTCAAAATCTGGCAGTTGCATCTACCCACAAGAGACAACATAAGTCTCTTTCCAACTAACAGATTTCCCATCAATCACAACCAATTGAATTGACGGTTTGCTTTACTATTAAAAGCAGGGGGGTCACATTGCTTTTGAAACAGCTTTGAAGGAATCTTTGCTTAAAGCATTGCCAAAGCCAAGCACCTTTTGAAGTTTTGCACAAGACTGATAAAATAATGCTTTTACCATTCAGATGTAAACCACAGTGATGTCCTTCAGCAGATCATCAGACAGATCCTTCAAGAAGAATGTGGATCATTTATCAATTGTTTATTAAACCGTTCTGTATAAACATTTACTCTTTGCCTCATATGAACTTTCTGTAGCTCCATCATTTTTTGTTTGTTACTTGCTTCAAGTGCCCTATTGCTCTGTCACTTTCTTTCAGCCCTTTTTCCTCTTTAGCTGCTAGCAGGTGTGAATGTTTTATGGTTGCTAGACAGCCATGAAATGCCCCTGGACACACAAATTATGTTTCTGGTTTAACGTTCTTCGTTGGCCCTCACATTTTGTTATGTGGCCATTTCTTTCTATAATAGCTGATCTTCTGGTTTTTGCTGCTTTTGTTATTTTCTTCCTAATTTTAGGACTTTGTCACATTGCTTAAATTGAGAAAAGTCATGCCAGTATATTCTATATATAGACATAGAAACTACTGTATATTGTATCAATTGTATCAACCATATTGAACGACTATATTCCATCCCTATTATGAATTATTCCTGTTGTCACTGTTGTTGTGAGAGAGAGAGAGAGAGAGAGAGAGAGAGAGAGAGAGAGAGAGAGAGAAGAAAAAGACCCATATTCTGAGTACCCAGTAGTGCATTGTTGAAATCAAGAGAGATGGAAATTACCTGGATTTCAAATGTCCAATGTAAGACACTCTAAGAAAGCATTAGATATAATAGAATGGACACATACATGTGTATACAGGACAAATCCCTGTATAATCTTTATACAAAAGTATTTTAGATATTTAATAACTATAAAATTATGTTACAAATTTTTGCCTTGTCTTAAAAATGAAGGGTTCTCCTTACTTCTATTAACAGACAGTTTTCTGGGGCTTAAAACATTCACTGAACAATTAAATCAGGATATATTGAAGTAACAGCCTAAAGTGAACCTTCAACAGATACTGTATGGAATCTCCTACTGTCAGGGGGAATTAATCCTGAACTCTTCAAATTTCAAGCAGGTTTGTAGTTCTTCTTCAAAATGTTTCACCTATTCACATAATAGTTTGAGAAGTCCTGATGAAGTCATTTGGCATGCTGAATACCTCCCCCATCAAAAGACAAATTGGCATAAATTGTACGTGGAATAGCAAGTCCTTACAACAAAATAATGTAGAATATTTTCCAAGGACAGTTCAATTGTTTGACAATTAAAATATTTTCACTAGCTTGTGTTTTTGTTTCATGACTCAGTGAGATTTAAAGCAAAAATGGTGATTATTAAGCTGAGGCTGTATCCTTTTAAATGTGGGTAATATCCTAGGTACAGAATACAGTCAGTTTATTACACAGAAATCCCAGGGACATGGTTATCTCTTCCTTGCCATTTGCCAAGATGTTTTGCACAACCAATTCTGTCTGGAGATAACTTTGGTTTCTAAATAAGCTCCTAAAACAGATATCTATCACTGCTTGACCTCTATTCACAATTCACAGATCAAGAGCAGACTCATTATTCATATCACAACATATTGTTCTAATTAGTGCTTCTTTTAGTATATTGCACTGTGTTCTCATTTTCAGCTCTGTCATTCTCCACAGGTACCTTGTCTTTGTTTCATTATGACTTCCATATGATTTGTATACCTCGTAGGACACTATGCTCTGCTGCAAAATTACCACAAAAAGTTCACATTGAAGCTGAAGAAGACACAAACCACTTCTCTTCAGAATCTGTCAACAAACTGCGTTGAAAATTTCCTACACTGTCAAAACAAGGTTTTGTTTTCCTACCTCATTCTTCAAGTCATTTCTTTAGAATTCACTGTGAAAGTGTATTTGAATATTTTAGAGCTTGTGAGGTATCAGAAGGCTATTGCTTTCTATTTCATTGTTAAACTGTAGATTGCTTGTCTCCTTTTTTAAAATTTTATTTATTTGTTTGTTTATTAAATTTATTGGCTGCCCATCTCACCATAGGGTAACTCTGGGCATCTTACATTATTGAAAGGATAAAACTATACAAAACCTATACACAATACAAATAAATTAGTATAAAAATATAAATACACAGGTCCTTTAAAAAGATAGGAAGGGAAAGAGTAGGATAAGTGGGGATGTGGTGGGATCAGTTACCACCCCCAGTGTGAATGGAATGGGACAACTTGCCACAGCCAACTCGCTGCAGCCAACTTGTCGTGGGACAACTCACAACCGGACAATTTAACAATTCAGTTTAATTGTTTAAAATAAATAAAAACATATTTTAATTTTTGTAATTTCATTTGGTCCCTCCCTTTGCATCCTTTCTTTAATGATTCCATTCCACCATTTCTTTGATATTAGTATAACTCTTGTCCTGAAGCAAGTTGCCCTGTGGTAAGTTGGCCATGGCGAGTTGTCTCACAGCAAATTGGCCGTGACGAGTTGGCCATGGCGAGTTGGCCGTGGTGAGTTGGCTGTGGCGAGTTGGCCATGTGAGTTGCCATGGCGAATTGTCATAGACGCCAATGTGAAGCCTTCCCATTGGAGTCCCAAGCCAACTGACAGAGCCAGGTCATCGAGCTCTTTGTTGTGGCCCACCAGCATCCCTTGCCGGTGCTCATGGATCCCGAGGACGATGAGGCGGTTGTGGCATGGTACCATTGGCCCGTGCACCTGGCGCCTGAGTCAGAGAGCGAGGAGGACGATGAGGCGGTTGTGGCAAGGTACCATCGGCCCGTGCACCTGGCGCCCGAGTCAGAGAGCGAGGAGGCCGATGAGGCAG
>QLTV01003663.1:797060-813686 GCA_003457575.1 Thermophis baileyi
TTCTATTCTATTCTATTCTATTCTATTCTATTCTATTCTATTCTATTCTATTCTATTCTATTCTATTCTATTCTATTCTATTCTATTCTATTCTATTCTAAAATGTATTAGCCACCCATCTTACCACAGGGTAACTCTGGGTGGCTTAACAGTCTTAAAAAGATTTTAAAAACTACACAAAAGCTAAAAGACATATAAATAGATCCAAATACTGCATCCCAATTAAAAGATGGGGAGGGCGGCAGTAGGATGGGAAGGAGGTGGGATCTGTTGTGAATCTATCAATCATCCCCTTTGTGAAACTCCCTCCGTTGGAGCCCCAGGCCAATTGGCAGGCCCAAGTCTTTACGCTCTTGTTGAAAGTCAGGAGAGTGGGAGCTGACCTCACTCCATCGGGCAAGATATTCCAAAGGGCAGGAGCAACAGCAGAGGAGGCTTTTCTCCTGGACCCCACCAGCCAGAATACCCCAGCCGATGGGACCCGCAGCATGCCTCCCTGGCTGGCCAATCTTACTGGGATGAGACAGTCGCTCAACAGCAATAGCAATAGCACTTAGACTTATATACTGCTTCACAGTGGTTTACAGCCCTCTCTAAGCCATTTACAAAGTCAGCATATTTCCCCCAACAATCTGGGTCCTCATTTTACTGACATCAGAAGGATGTAAGGCTGAGTCAACCTTGAGCCGGTGAGATTCGAATGGCATCCAGGAGTAGCTTGCAGTACTGCATTCTAACCACTGCCCCATCACTGCTCAAGTGACATGGACCCATGCCATGAAGGACTTGAAAGGTGATTACCAACACCTTGAATTGCACCCAGAAGCAAACCGGCAGCCAGTGAAGCTCATGGAGCAGTGGTGCTACATAGGTCAATCTTGGGGGGCCCAAAACTGTCCATACCACTGCACTCTGCACCAGCTGCAGCTTCCGAATGCTCTTCAAGAGTAGCGCCATGTGGAGCTTTTCCCTATGTTTAAAAAAATGTGTGAGGCATTTCCCTTAGATATCTTTTTCTGGGGTTTATATGGAGGCATAGGAAACTAGGGTGGCTTGAACCATTGGATCGATGATTTCACAATTATCAATACAACACTCATGCACACTGTAGCTCTGTACCGGTTTCAGTGCAAGAAGAAGATTGATATTGGATATTTTAGACTGCTAAATATTACTCAAGAATCCATATCTCCAAATTCCCAAATGCGGATAAAAGATTAGATTTAAATGACATTCTGGTTGTTATTATTAATCATCAATATCTTCGTCTACATCAGGGGTGTCAAACTCAAGGCCCGGGGGCTGGATCCAGGCCACGGGGTGCTTAGATCTGGCCCGCAGGGTCGCCCTGGAAACAGCCAAGGACTGGCCCGTGGTGCCTCTGCCAGCAAAAATAGCACTCGGGAGGCTGCAACGGCCTCCTGCAACCCTCTGCCAGTGAAAACGGAGCTCGGGAGGACCCTCCCAAGCTTCGTTTTCACTGGCAGAGGGTTGCAGGAAGTCATTGCAGCCTCCCGAGCTGTTTTCACTGGCAGAGCGCTTGGGCCACCACAGGCACCCCCGACACGTCAAGCTGGCCACGCCCACCCAGCCCCCAAGGTTAAACACAACCCTGATGTGGCCCTCAATGAAATCGAGTTTGACACCCCTGGTCTACATGAAACTTTGTAGAGACACTTCACTTAGGCCTTTCTTTTTTTACTTTGTTTCTACAGGATGGCTTATCCAAAATTAAGCTTAAATATTAAAATATAATACAATAACTGCTAGGTGGTTTTTTTCTGCTGCTGCTGCTGTTGCTGCCTTTTATTTGTTTTTATACGGAAAGATGGGTCTGAATCTCCTGTAGGAAAATAGCGCAGATTCCATAGTTCCTCTGCACGTGCTCTTTGTGGGATGCCATTTGTCACAGCAATCTAATGCATCTTCTCATAGGTCTAAATTCTCCATTCTGATTCAGTACTTATTCTGAGCTCATGGGTTTATTGATGCTGGTGAATGTTCCACACATGGAACAGCACAAAATACGCAGCGGAGATTTGTGATGAGGATTAGAGGAAAGAATTTTGATTGACAACTTTCATTACAGCAGGCAGCAGAGAAGTTGCAATGTGGTAGTTTGGGAGGGAAGGTCTTCCCCGATTCTTCTCCTGAGGACCCCGTTTTAAGAATTTCTTATGGGAAGCAGAAGGATGGTGTATGAAATGGGGAAAGCACAGCGAGCTCAGACATTGGTGTTGAAGAGGGAGAATGGCATCTTCTTCCTGGTTAGGTCTGCTGCCAGCTATGGAACAAAGCTATCTTTGGTCAGACCTTGTATGGCCCAAACCCTTTACCTCTCCCTTTCCTATTCTCAGGTTTCACCAAGGCAAGGGCAAGCCTGTCAGTAAGGAGTTGTGGAAAATAACATGTGCTACTGGACAGCATGTCCCCTTTTGACTATAATATGGCTACCCATCATCTGAGTTTAGTATGAAGCCTTACGGATATTTTTTTTTTCTGTTAAGAAAGATGGGCATAATATTAGCCAGCATTATCGTTCTCTTCTCAACGCAAGGTACAAAATATCAGGCTCCTAGCTGAGCTCAAATCCTAAAAATATCTAACTTGTCTTTCTTGAGGACAAGGGTATACAGCTCTTTCTTTGCCGTTTATTTATTTATTTAATTTATTTTATTTTATTTATTTGTTTGTCAAACATGTACAAGATAGCAGGTATAGGTATAAACATAAACATAATCAAAGTGAATACAGATAGATGAGGACAATAGGACAGTAGGACAGGGACGGTAGGCACGCTGGTGCGCTTATGCACGCCCCTTACAGACCTCTTAGGAATGGGGTGAGGTCGACAGTAGACAGTCTAAGGTTAAAGTTTTTTGGGTTTGGGGAAGAAACCACAGAGTCAGGTAGTGAATTCCAGGCATTGAATTCACTTCTTATTCACTTTCCCATGCCTTTGTGCTTGGTTCTCTTTGTTCTCCGTATTTATAAACTGAAGAAAGGAAATCCAAGAAGCAAAAAAAATGACATAATGTTGTGCAGGCAGTAAATCATCACTATGTGCCAAGCAAGTAAGACAGGAAACCAAAGGCTACCTGTTCATGTGACTGTCCCCCAGGTGCTTTTTCAAAAGGCAACTGGATTTTCTTGTTTTCCTTGAAGATGTTTCGTTTCTCATCCAAGAAACTTCTTCAGTTCAGTCACAAGTGAAGGAGCTTCTTGGATGAGAAGTGAAAAGTCTTCAAGGAAAACCAAGGAAGTCCAGTTGCCTTTTGAAAAAGCACCTTTGGGACAACCATGACCTGGATGACTGAGAATCTCCATAGACATTGTTTATGTGACTATTTCTAACGATTGGTGCTTCTTATTCAATGTGCATAGGTGACTCTTCTAAGAATAAAAGCAGACATTAATTTCAGTTATAGGACTCTCTTTATAATTGCTCTCATCGAAGTGTCTAGTTTTTAAAATAAAGGATTATAAAAGAATTCCAAAACTCGGCATCTTTCTTTTATTTATATAGTATTTTCTAGACTTCATTAGTATCTAGAAATTGCAAATTTGTTGTAGTTGCAAATCATTGTTTTTTTAAAAAAAAAAAATCAACCTGCATATCTCGAGCTTTGTGTATGTGTCCTCTGAGAAAAAAGGAGAGTGAAACTGAAAATCACAATAAATTTGCGAGCAATGTACCCCCAATGAATTTTAAGTATTTTCCCAAGTGAAACTAGGAGGCAGGTGGAGTGTAATTATGGGCAGAACTAACTAATGGAACAATAATGAAACAAGAGACACTCGCTAATCCCTGTTGCATTGTAATGTGCTTGAAGTCTAGGTGGATGCAAAGATCAACCAGTTTCCAAAGTACAAATTCAGTCACATGAAAAGTGGCTTGGGCTAACCTAAAGGACCAAAGAGTTTATTTTAGGATCATGTTTATTCTGTGCTATCATACCATGATAATCCCATTGTATTGTTTCAGGTCAGCAGAGGAAATACCAATCCATAATCCTGATGAGCATAGATCAAAGATGCAAATAAAATGGACTAATTTTCTATAAGGAGGTCTGCAGATGTGATTATACTTAAGGAAGCAAGGAAAATTCAATCCAATTCATCAAGGCACAAATAATGGCATAGCTATGTGAAAAGGCTACCTCTTTGTCTATATGGAGAAAATAAAAAAATACTGTAAAGAAGGTTTTACAGGTAGTCCTCGTCTTACAACAGTTCATATAGTGACCGTTTGAAGTTACAACAGCATTGAAAAAAGTGACTTATGACCATTTTTCGCACTTATGACCATTGCAAAACCCCCATGGCTATGTGATTTATATTGGGATGCTTGACAACTGACTCATATTTATGACGGTTGCATTGTCTTGGGGTCATGTGATCACCTTTGGCAAACTTCTGACAAGCAAAGTCAAAGGGGAAACCAGATTCACTTAAGAATCGTATTACTAATTTAACAACTGCCATGATTCAGTTAACAAATGTGGCAAGAAAAGTTGTAAAGTGGGGCAAGACTCACTTAACACATTTCTCACTTAGCAACATAAATTTTGGGCTCAATTGTGGTCGTAAGTTGAGGACTACCTGTATGTAGTCCTCACATAAATTATTTCAACATTCCACCAAGTTTCAGCATGATTGATAGTATGAGCTTGAATATGACTCCCACATTTTACCAAATATTGTATTTCAATCTGCCAGAAGAACACTTATTTTGGGGTGTTTTTGTTTCAAAGTAGGAAAAATGATATAAATCTCGGGATGAATGTGGAATTCTTGCACTTCCCTTAATTACAAGTTAGTTGTCAGAGAAACCTAAAAACATATGGACATGTTACAATCATCTCCAAAGCATCCTACAGCTTCCATGACTGCTTCTATTAGAACTAAATCTCAAGAAAATCCACCAAAAGGAAAGTGGAAATAAATATTCCCGTCTTTACTATTTTACAATACTATGAATAGCTTAGAAACTCCAGCAAAATAGATTTGGAAGAAGAAGAAAAAGGAAAAAAAAATCCTAAAGTAGAAATGATTTGGGAGAGGGAATGAAGAAAATCCAAAAAATTGGAAGATAGATTTTGGCACAAGATTGTATGTAATACTGTAGTACATACTAAACATATGGTTTATTTACTGCAGAATTTATTAAACCATAGAATTTTAGTCCTGCTTGCAATGTTGCCATCTATGGACTTGTGTAATGTTCCTTGGCTGTGATTCCTTAACTCGCATTTAGGCAATTGGTGTTTATTACCCCATTGCAAATACTCTTTTCTTCAAGTTTAGTGGGCATAAGTTATAAGCATGTTTCATTGAAGCCAATTACTGAAATCCATTTCAGTCTGATTTCAGTCCTAGATGTAACAGCTTTATAATAGATATAATAAAAGCTGGTTGCCTGCATTGGCGAACTTTATTGGGAGACAAATAAGGAGACTCTCAGATGGATTCTTTTGCAGCTTTTGACATAGCTGTTCATGGGATATTGTTGGAGCAGTTCAATTTAGTAGATTGGTAATTAGAATACTGTTAGAGCAGGGGTGGGTTCCAACTTACCTCGCTGCTGGTTCGCTCCCTCCTGCGCCACGTGGGCACGCCTCGTGGGCGCACGCATGCGCAGTAACAAAAAATCCATTTTTTTTTAAAAAGCCAAAAAAAAGATGGCGACCGCATGCACAGTGCCAGAAGTCAGCTTCTGCACATGCTCAGAAGGAAAAAAAAATTCAAAAAAATTCAAAAAAAAGATGGTGGCCCCCACAGACCGGCACCGACCGATCCGGTTCGGCGACGTCATCGTGACATCACCAGCGGGCCGCTACCGATTCGGGAGAACTGGTCCGAACTGGGAGGAACCCACCCCTGTGTTAGAGTGATTCAGGGGTGGGCTTCAAAAATTTTAGCAAGGGGTTATCTGCCCGGTTGCTGGGTGGGCGTGGCCATGGTGGGCGTGGCCTAGTCAGCCTCCTGCACCATGGTGGGGGGGCGTTTTTGCCCTCCCCGGGCTCCGGAGGCTTTCCTCAAGCCTCCGGGAGGGCTAAAACGGCCTCCCCAGGTTCCGGAGGCCCTCTGGAGGCCAGAAACAGGCCCGTTTCTAGCCTTCCCGAACTTCCGGTAGGCCTGTTTTTCACCCTCCCCGAGCCTCTGCATGCGCCCTGCACTTACCTGCATCCAAAACGGGCCGCGTGGGGACTCCTGGGAGGGGCAGGGTGGGAGGGGCCAGCCAGGAGTGGGATTTGGGGGTTCTCCAAACTGCACAGAATCTTAGCTAGAGGTTCTCCCAAACCCCCAGCAGCCCACCCCAGGAGTGATTCCTTTGCTACTGGCCAAACCATCTCAAAAGTATGGCAATGGAGGATTTCTGTTCAGTTCTACAACATTGAGTTATGGACTCTTATGGGACTTTTTCCCTGTTGCTCAACAAGAAGTCTCTGTGGGCAATCATCCAAAGGTTTGAAGTTCTGTGTTATACTTGGGACACTCAACATCTCCTTTCCATCTGAATTAGAAGAGTTTGTGCCATGTACTTGACCATTTGCCTTAGGACTGTACCAGACTGGAAGAGGTTAAGAAATTAAACTGGATCCAGATAGATGTCCCCAAATATAAGTATAAATACCTTAGTGAGCATATGTGTGCTTATGGGTTTGTGAGTCTATTTACTTTTCCATTTTAATGTATCTAAATTAAAGATGGTCCCACCAAGCATTTGTAGTGTTAAAGTGAGTGATTTCAGCTTATTACTATGTTTGAAATGTGGTTTATTTGCCCAGGAAAATGATTTTAAAAACCTTAGCTAATGTGGCAAGAAGCACTGGAGGCTCAAGGAAGTGGCAGGAAGAAACTTTACCAATTCCTTCTGATAAATGGCTGTTTTGAAATTGGCCACCCCCCCTCCATAGTACCTACTCTCTGAAAGTGTGGATAACATGTTTTCAAAATTCCTGGGCCTATTGGAGAGTCCTGAAGTTAGAGGCGTAGGACATTAGCTGAAAGTTTTCATGTTCAAAAATTTAGAACAAAGTCATTAACACCACAGATGTGAAATATGTCTATTCAAACATAAATTCTATTAAGTTCAGTAAGACTTCGTAGTATCAGCGGATAAAGAGAGGATATGAGATTATGAACTCCATGACCTTAATAAGTCACCCTCCCTCAGCTTCTTCCTGTGCAAAGTCATAAGAATCATTATGTGCCTTACAAAGTAATGTAAAAGTTATTGTGATCAAGTATTCAAAGCATTACATTAGTATTTCTTATACAACTGACCCTGCTCAAATTTTATGGAATACTACGAACAGCTGTTTATTCAGAACAGAACCTGCTAACCATTCTTCTTTGATGACATTGATGGGGGGGGGGGGCTTTTGATCTTATGACCTGCTGTGCAACCACATAGGCTTACTGGATTTGACAATAGGGTACCAGTATTAATGCAAGGTTACAGCTGCTGGCTTTACACTGGCATTGGGATTAGCTCCTGGACTAATTCTAAGGTGGCATTCTCTGTGCACTAAGTAATCTAGTCCCTACAGTGGATCAAGAGAATGGATGAAATCCATGGCAATCTTTGAGCCCATTAGAATCACAAAAGGTGATGATGAAGGTTCTAGGTCAGGCAATGGTCATTTCATACATTACTCATCATCCTTCTGTGGCTAAATAAAGCATTTATATATATTTTTTGCCCCATTTTACGACCTTTCTTGCCACAGTTGTTAAGTGAATCACTGCAGTTGTAAAGTTAGTCACACGGTTGTTAAGTGAATCTGACTTCCCCATTGACTTTGCTTGTCAGAAGGTTGCAATCATGTGACCCATAAATACGTATGAGTCATTTGCTAAGCATTTGAACTTTGATCATGTGACTGTGGGGATGCTGCAATGGTCGTGAGTATGAAAAACGGTGATAAGTCACTTTTTCAGTGCTGTGGTAACTTTGAACAGTCACTAAACGAACTGTTGTAACTCGAGAACTACCTGTATGTTTCTCTACCCGTACAAGGTATTGTGTAAGACATGTATTTTCAAACATGGGCAAAGAAACTCTTGCAAAATTGGCAAAAGATATTCCACAAAGAGAATCAGAGCCATTATGTGTTTAACGTTCTTAGAAAATAAACATTACCTGCTTTCAGTATTGCAACTATGACTAGGAATAGTATTAGAAGTTACACAGTTTATTTCAGAGCCATTTCTAATGTGCCTGCTCTTTGGTTGAACCAGTATCAGGGCTATAGGCTAGCCTGGGTAGTAGCAATGGTATGTGGAAGTGACCTTGGGAGTCATAGACTGGAGAAGGGAGAGCCACAGATTGGACAACCGGTATGTAAAAGATATCTCAGCCCATAGAAACAGGAATGGTGTGGAAAACATTTCAGAAGGGACCTTCCCAAGTTTTCTGGAGAATAAAAGGAAAGAGGGGGGAGAATTTTTTTCCGTCTTGCAAAATTTTGTCAGTATAATCTAACAATATAAATAGAGTTAGTACTCCTGCTTGTGCTTTTTTGTCTGGATTACCCTAACAAAATATCCTGGAAAAAGGAAGTACCAAAACACTTTTGGATATGTCCATAAAATCACCCTGAGTCAGGTTGGAGACTTAATCTTCTATGGCAACCTTCATGCCACAGAAAATGAGTTCCTTAACTATTTCTTCAGTGTCAAAAGATGTTATTTCAAACACTTTCATTATCATTTCCATAAAGCTATGACAAATGTGAGTAGATAAATAGGTACCATTTTGGTGGGAAGGTAACAGTGTTCCATGTGCCTCGGCGTATAGTCCTGCTGGTCACATGACTACAGAAATGTCTTTGGACAACACTGGCTCTCTTGGCTAAGAAACGGAGATGAGTATCACTCCCTAGAGTCAGACATAACCGGAGAAGGGAAACCTTTACCTTTATGACAAATATGATGCAATGAGACATCTATTATATTTATATCTACCGTACTTAACGTGAACATTGTGGCAATATCAAAACAATATTACCAGGAAGGTATGTAAACAAAGTTTGGCAGTAGGTAACTGTTGTTGGGCCTGATACATTTACAGGACAGGTATTATTTATAATAACCAAATCACATTCTTTCCAAAGGACAGCAGATCAGTAGCAAAAGAATCTTTCAAAGCATTACCCCAACTCTAAAGTTGTAGCCAAGTTCACAGATGCTGGCAGGCACCTAAGAACAGCCTAGAGCAAAACAACCAATTGTTAAATAAAGCAGTCATGCTTGGGTGTGACCATGTGTTCAGCTGTTGAATGGAATACATGGTTTTATATTTTGCTGGGCATTGTCCAGATTTCTATTTAAAACAGGAGAACTCTAAATAGGAACATCGAAAAATACCATCAACAAATACTACAGTTTCTCTTCTGGGCCATTATTTCTTGCAGTCAGATCCAACTATCATTTAATTGGATCCTGATGTTAAAACCTGAATTCCACTTTGGAAGCTTGAAACTGAAACATACTGAATAATTTGTTCTGCTGAACCATTCATCCCAAATGTCACAGGAAAAAATTAATCTCAGATGAAAAATGACCTACCTTCCGTGAAAGGAGAACGTTTCTAATGCAAAAAAAAAGCCAATATTTTTTGTTTGCAAAGAAAGAAAAGCTTAGTTCATACACAAATCATTAAATAACTTCATTTCTATCTGTTCATGCCTTGCTAATGAAAGTGTGAACCAATTCTGTACAAATCTACTATTTATGTCACACACAAGTTCTAGGACAAATTCCTCATTCATGTATGCAAAACAGCAGTTCATTATAAAGTATCGAAGTCTATTAGCATCCTCAGATTGTGCAAATCCAGATATCATTTCAGTTTATTGATCAGGTCACTTTTTTCATGATTAAATTTGACACACACACAAACAACTGATATACTGTATCTCTTCACACATAAGTTCTTACCCATTTGGTAAGTCACTTTGAATTACCACATCACTGTAAATTAATTGGATTAATTGGAATCATGAAGTAGAAATAGAATAGAAATGAGAAACAGGGAATCATAATGTATCTATAAGATGTAATAATATGTTTGGAATGCTGAGTGAATCCTCACTTAAGGCTACAATTCAGCAAGCATTGTAGATAAGCCCACTAAACCTATTAAGTTTTAACTCAGGGATAAAACAATACCTGTCCAATGTTTTTTTAAAATTTGAAATTGTATTCTAACACAAATGTGAATGAATTCTTATTAAAAATAAAATAAAAACTCTCTAGTTTGCACATCATATTTAACAGCTGTATTGTAATAGCTGTACTTATTATAACAGGGGTGTCAAACTCGATTTCATTGAGGGATGCATCAGGGTTGTGTTTGACCTCGGGGGGCTGGGGTGGGCGTGGCCAGGATGACGTCACTCGTGTCAGGGGCGCCTGTGGTGGCCCAAGCGCTCTGCCAGGCTCCTGAGCTCCGTTTTCGGCTGCGACGGCCTCCTGCAACCCTCTGCCAGCGAAAATGGGGCTCAGGAGGGTCACTGGCAGAGGCACTGTGGGCCGGTCCTTCGCTGTTTTCAGGGTGGCCCCGCAGGCCAGATCTAAGCATCCCGTGGACCGGAAACAGCCCGTGGGCCTTGAGTTTGGCACCCCTGTATTATAAGCATGGAAAAGAGACTCTCACACTTAACTGTTGAAGATAAGAGTCAACTGCAATAATTCATAACCACAAACTACATAGATATTCAAACAAATATCAATTTTGCTTTTCTGCCACAAACAGTTTTAAAAACCTCAATTTTTTCCATCCTGTTTACTTGCTTTGTTTTCAATGTTTCAAAAGAAAATTCTTGTCTAAATTTGATGCAGTAAATGAAATGAAATGAACTGCAGTTTTATAGTTTACCATCCCAGTACAAGAACAATCACCATACTTTCTTTCTACTATTGATATAAATGTCTATGGAAATTCTCAGTCATTATTCCATACCCCATTGCACTATTCAGGTGATCCTGAGGGCACAGATAAATCTCCAAGTTGTCTCAACAACTCTCAGAAAGAGTGTTAGCAACCAGATGACTGCAAGGAATATAATCCTTCCATCCTCCACCATTCAGTCAGAACTGAAGAAGCTTCTTGGATGAGAAAAGTAATGTCTTCAAACAAACAAACAAAGTCCAGTTGCCTTTTGAGAAAAGCATCTTTGGGACATATTGATATAAATGTATAAGACCCTCAGAAAGAATTAAAGAAGAGAACAATGAAAACCAGTTGAAGAGAAAACCCCTTTGTTAAAGAGAAATGTTTATATTGTAGCCTGTTTCCAAGCTGAATTGAAATTCCTGGCACTTCCATTTTAAGTCTAAATGGTTTGGATCTTGGATAACTAAGAGATTGCTTCCTCTTATATAAATCTGATTTTGTTTTTTATGTGTTAGAGATGCATGTGGATTCCCAAAGCCACATGCAGCTTCCAAAACATCAGTGCAGCCCCTAGGGTCTCTTCAAAAGTCAGCTCCAAATATAACTTTATAAGAAAATTATTAAACACAAAGTTAAGTCTTGGATGATGTAACTTACATCAAATCCAATTTTGTTTACGTCTGGCATCCAGCCTAGCTACAATATTTTTTGTTCTGGTCACACCTATTTATTGAAGTTGGTCCCCAGCACACTTTCAAACGCCAAGTGCTGCACCTGGACAGAAAAACATCTGAAGGAGCCCAATAGCACGTTTTCTGAACTAATAAATTTTGTTAAGAGGCATCAGCTTTGGTGAACTGCAGCTACTTCATCAGAGACAAAGACTTGCTAGCTAGACTGATGGAGAATTACTCTCTCCCCTCTGATGAAGTGAACTGCAGCTTTCCAAAGCTTCTACCTCGTATAAAATGTCTTAGTCAGAAAAGATGCTACTGGGCTTCTTCAGATTTTTGTTTTTGCTACAATACACTAACTAGCCCTCTTCCCACAACCTACACAGAAAGAAACTTATGACTTCCTCTTTACATTATTCGGATACAGAAAAGATCTATTGTTAGCTGAAACACATGAGGCAGTGTTCTCCTTGTCAACACCCAAAATAGAGCTCTCACACTCAGCTGGAAATAAACCTGGGTCCCTCTTTAATGGCGCTTAAAGAATATCTATGTAAAGTCTCTATTATTTCAACAAGCTTGGGCCTAATTAGCTAACGACATATCATCTCCCTAGACTTATTGGACTACTATTGCTGCTGTTGCTGTTTTATCATATTGTATTGTATTGTAATATTGTAAAAGGGACGCGGTGGCTCAGTGGCTAAGACGCTGAGCTTGTCAATCAAAAGGTTGGCAGTTCAGCGGTTCGAATCCCTAGTGCCGCATAACGGGGTGAGCTCTCGTTACTTGTCCCAGCTTCTGCCAACCTAGCAGTTCGAAAGCACGTAAAAAATGCAAGTAGAAAAATAGGGACCACCTTTGGTGGGAAGGTAACAGCGTTCCGTGCGCCTTTGGCGTTTAGTCATGCCGGCCACATGACCGTGGAGACGTCTTTGGACAGCGCTGGCTCTTCGGCTTTGAAACGGAGATGAGCACCGCCCCCTAGAGTCGGGAACGACTAGCACATATGTGCAAGGGGAACCTTTACTTTTTTATTGTATTTCACTGTGTTAATATTTACTTTTTTTATGGGTTGGATTTTATTTGAGGAGAAAAAGGCAGTGTTCATCCCCTGTGAGAGGACAGATAGCAATGTTATGTTCAAAAAGTGAAGGCACAGGCAACACGTTCTCATTCTCCATCACAGGTAATTTAAACAGGACTTTATTCAAGCGCTGGCATTCTACAGTCAAGGAATTGATATTCTAACCCATACCTTCTCCAAAAGGGTTTTTCAAACAGTATGTGACGAATTAGCACAATCCTTTCCTTTCATTCCAACAAGGATATGAAGACATGCTTTAGTCTCCGAAAAAAGAAAATTGTCAAATACTTAAAATTGATTCAACTTCATAATACCTCCAATAAATACAACAAATCAATGATTTAAAACTCTAAGCTTAAGGAAAGATCTTTTCCAAATCTGAATGCTGTTTGAGTCTTACGTTACCATAAAGCTCAGCGATAGACTAAAATTGAGATTTACATTGAACAGAAGTCGTATTTCCTCACATTGCCGCACAGAGTGACATCAGTTTAGCCTTGATGATAGAAGTATTAAAGAGAAACAAAGGGGAATGAGACGTTTGAAATATCAATCCATTGCAAGAATGCAAAGGATGAAGTTTGAGTTACCAGCAGTCTCCAGCTGCAAACCAGCTGACCCATTTGGTGCAACCTACTAGCACTGTTGCTTAGCAAATGTGTTCCTTACAAGAGGGATATGGGGGGGGAGTTCCTCTTCTGGAACAGCTGGAAATTAGCAATAGTGCTTCTGAGATCATCTCCACTGAGTTTCATGGAGAAAAATACATTTGCCATGAGCTCAACCCCTGCCCCCAACACACAGACACATTACTGCTATACATTTCTTCCTTTATAAGGCAACCTTCAGAGTCCTTTGGCCCTTAGATATTATAAGTCTTCCTAGCCAAAGCAAGGTGTGCTACAATAAGTCCAATTATAGAAATGGAAATTGTCTCTGCCAGCATGCTACAGCATTCAAATGTAAGCGAAAGAGTGGAGGAAATTTGCATGGGATGAATTGAGAAATGGACTTCTCTGATTCGATGTACGTAGTATAAGCAATTCAACCATTCAACTTATAATAAGATTTTGTGGCTATTTTAAAACTGAGGAATGGGTTGGCCATGTTCTCTGTTGCATGCTTTAGGGCTTTGCTGGCTGAGGAACTCTGGGAATTGAAGTCCACAAGTCTTAAAGTTGCCAAGGTTGGAGACCCTTGCTTTAGGGATAGCAGTAGAACAAAGAGAACTTGATCTCTAAGCTGATGTCAGTCAAAAAAGGCAACACAGCTTCAACCGTGACAGAAATTGGCTAGATTTTCTGTTTCATCACACAAATACAGCGGGGAGTTTTTTTTTTTTTCCTCTAAGCCTAAATCATCTCCAACAACAACAACACCCATTTTCACATACTGTGTGACATTTACCATGCTCCATTTCCAATAAAGACCTTTCATGTCCTAAACGGAGATTGTATGTCCTATAATCAAACAAGGATACTTTTGCATTTTTCCTGTCATTAGTGTGCTTCAAACCTTATTCCTCAACGGTTAGCTGCACAGTTCTCACTTATATTAGGTAAATTAAAACTTTGATAATAAAATAGTTTTCAATCCTACTTGAAGATTCCAAGTAGAAATAGAACCTGGTAGGCCAGCTTCCTATTTCTCCTAGTTTCTTTGTACTGGATGAATGTAACAGACATAATTTATTTTGGAACTCCTTAGACAATAAAAGACTTTGCAATAAAGCAAACTTTGAGGAAATTGGATATTGCTGCTGTTAACCTCTGAGATAGAGAAAAAGAGAATTTTCCTTCCAAAAAAAAAAAAAAACCCCACCAGCTAAATGTTGATTTCACTAAGTAAATTCAACTTTGTTATTTAGAATAGAATTGTGCAAAGCTTTGATGTGTGTTTTGATTTAACAAAACTTTATGTAATACATTCCTTTAAAACTGCTTCAGAAACAATGCAGCTGCTTCCAAAAGTGAAAAAAAGCCTTTTCCAGCAATTGCAGTAGCTAGAAAAGAGTTCCATGCATTTGCTACATAGGAAAGAGGAATTCTACTAACCGTTGCAATCAGCTTCTGGGAGAACATTCTCACATGCACAGTGAATGCAGAGAAGTTTCTTCCAATTACTGAAACTGCCAGATGAAGATTTGAGACCATTTGAAGTGCCTGATTTATGAGAACCATGTCATCTTTTCGCTTTCACCAAGTGATCTGAGGTTGGTGAAGGATATTATGAACAACTAAAAGGTCTTCTTCTAATAAGATCAAAATATGAAAGAACTGACAGAGTGCCGGGTGCTCAATGAATGTGGCAAAAAAAGGCTGACAGATAACAAAGGAAAAGCAAACCTATTCAACTTCTGTTTGGTTCAGCCTTTTCTTACAAAGAGTTTGCGTTCCATCAGGCAATTGTGAAGAGCAGGATGAAGTGTCGCGACTGAAAACCAACTGTGGTGGAAACATGATTAAGGAATACTTATTTACTTTGAATTAGTTTAAATTTCCAGGGCCAGATGGAGTATATCTCAGTGTACTGAAAGAATACGTTGATGGTTTATGTATTATGTTTGAGAACTCCTGGAAGTTTTTTTCTGGACGGCTAGATTCTATATAAGACAGACAAATCCCAGCTGAATGTTAGGACAGAGTTCCTAACAATAAGAATAGTTCATCAGTAGAACAGGTTACTTAGAACTATTGAGCTTCCTTTTACTGGGTGTGCAAGGGGTTAAAAAGTCATGGTTATAACTCCAGCATTTTTTTTCCTTTGATACATCAGAGCAAAATGAGTTTTCAAAGAAACTAAAGTAATGAATAATATTTGGTCTTCCTTTACACAAGGGATAACAACAGTTTTTAAATATATTTTTTAAATTTGGGGCCCTTCTAGCTATTTTTTTTAAAGCTAAACACTTTGTTATCTCATCATTACATAAAGACCTACTTTAATACTTTAATAAACCATATGTATGTATGTATGTATGTATGTATGTATGTATGTATGTATGTATATCTTGAAACATAGCCAGCCAATCTGAGGGTAGAAGATAACTCTCTTTTCTGTAATGACAATGATAAGTAGGAATATTACACAAACTAACAAAGAGGCATAGGCCAGATGCAACAATATGGATAAAATAATGTGAATGTGATTCTCATTAATGCAAAGTCTACATTGGGGGAAAAGAAGTTTTAGAATTAAAGCTGTATTCACTAGATCACTTTTTTCATATTACCTGGGAATAACAATCATTATATTCAGTATAACTTCCAAGCATAATAAATTATGGGTACAGTACATGACACACCCCAGATAGTTTTAGATTACAATCCCAATAATTTCAACCACCATGTCCAATGTTGGGGTCAATTTGTCCAAAACTTGAAGAGAACCAGTTTTCCTACCCAACTGAAGCAAAAAGGTAAAATTATCATTGTTGTTTTGAATGCTTCACACCAGGGGTGAAATTCAGCAGGTTCTGACAGGTTCTGGAGAACCGGTAGCGAAAATTTTGAGTAGTTCGTAGAACCGGCAAATACCACCTCTGGCTGGCCCCAGAGTAGCAATAGCAATAGCAATAGCACTTAGACTTATATACCGCTTTACAGTGCTTTACAGCACTCTCTAAGCGGTTCACAGAGTCAGCATATTGCCCCCAACAATCTGGGTCCTCATTTTACCCACCTTGGAAGGATGGAAGGCTGAGTCAACCTTGAGCCGGTGAGATTTGAACCGCTGAACTGCTGAACAGTCAGCTGAAGTAGCCTGCAGTACTGCACTCTAACCACTGCGCCACCTCGGCTCAGAGTGGGGTGGGAATGGAGATTTTGCAATATCCTTCCCCTGGAGTGGAGTGGGAATGGAGATTTTGCAGTATCCATCCCCTGGAGTGTGGAGAGAATGGGGATTTTGCAGTATCCTTCCCCTGGCGTGGGGGGGGCATGGAGGGTTTGCAGTTTGCT
>QLTV01003663.1:837749-849878 GCA_003457575.1 Thermophis baileyi
CCCCAATTGATCGAGCGAGAATTAAGGCGTCTTCCGTCAGTCAAGCGCTGTCCTGGACGCTTGTTCCTCTCGGGGGTTACAGCCCAAAACTTCGTGGCTCGCGAACTGAAAAGAACCGCGAGCCTTCTAGCCCGGGGCAAAGCGCCCTTGCAGTTTGACGGCCCGGTTCGCCTCGTCGCGAAACTCGAAGCCCAACAGAGGAGGACAAGCAGCTCCTTTGAGAGGACGGGAGGGGGGTGGAGAAAGAGGGACAACGGAGGTCCAGGGAGAACTGGAAGGCTATGGGCTCCTCCAAGGGGACCAGCGCCTCCTCCTCCGCCTTTCCCAGTGGCGTCGGGGTATCCCTCAGGCCCCCAAGCCCCATTATCCCCAGCCAGCCTAACCTAGCCAGTGAGGACTTCAGATCCCCACACACGTACGCACCCCTTCCCTCTGCGGAACAAACAGTCGTGGAGCTCTCGCCTCACAACCAGGAGGTTGAGAGTTCGATCCTAGGTAGAGGCAGATGTAGGGTCTCCTGCTTGGGCAGGGGGTTGGACTAGATGACCCGCAAGGTCCCTTCCAACTCTGTTAATCTGTCCTCTGTCCTCCTCCTCTTTCCCTCCTAGGGGTGCAACCTTCGACCGTCGAATGTCTCTTCTCCAAAGACTCTGATATTAAAAAGGGGGACTTCGGCGAGGCTCCGGAAGGCAGGAAAGAGGCTTCCAGCAGCAAACACTTCGGCAGGCCCCACCCCAGCGCCAACGGTGAGTCGAGGCGGCCCGCCTCTGCCTGCTCAGACGGGGGAGGGGGGGAGAGATCGGCGCCCCCCTCCCCCCCCGACGCCGCCGTGAAATCCCCCCCCCCGGGCTCTAAGGACGGCGGTGGGGGCGAGCTCACGGCTCCCACGGCCAAGGCAGGCTCTTCGCTGAGCCCGGGGGGAAAAAAATCCCGGGGGTGGGCGCCGCCGTGGGAGAGGGGGGCACGCGGTGGGAGAGCCAAAATAAGGGGGGGGGTCTCCCCTCTTTCCCAAAGCTTTCTGAGCAGCTGTTGGCTCGTCTGCGGCGACCCGGGCGAGGGTTTTGCGCGCTCTCCCAGCTTCCCTCGCGGCGCAAGGGCGGCGAGCTGAAGGCGGTGCAAGGGCGCCCTCTGCTGTTGAGGATGGGTGCGGAGCGGAGAGCGGAGAGCGGCTCGGTGAAAATGTGCTTTGGCAAAGGGAATTTTTGATCGGGGGTTTTTTTTACCCTGGGAAGGGGAAATATTTGTATTGAGCACGCATATTTGCCAGAAAATGCTACTGGCGTGCCACCCTTGGCGATTTTCTTTTACCAAAAAAAAAAAAAAAAACCCGGTTGATTCGTCTGTATCCCCACTGAATTCGAACCGTTCGTCGTCTAAGATACAACACGATGGCTTACACGGGCTAGCAATAATGGTAGGTGTAGAAAGTAGGACCAAAGGTTGTAGCGGCAATGATAGGTCTTTGCTTTTTGCCATCCTCGGGAAAAGGCAAGTGGCATTTTCCTTGTTTCTTTCAGTTAAGTATCGATGTTTATTAAATATATATATATGTCCCAGTATATTTTTTTTAAAAATCTCCGTAATAAAGCGAGTTTAGCAGCCTGAATTGCTTCCCAATCCAAAATGGGAAAATAGGGAAAAGGGGGGGGGGGGAACAGCCCTTTTGCTTTTTAAACCAACAACCTGGAAATAAAAGCAAACGAGACCTTTTTCTTTTTCTTTTTCTTTTTCTTTTTCTTTTTCTTTTTTTTTTGCAGTGGTATACAGTATATTACAATCCTAATAAGATGGCTCTGGCTGTTCTTGTTTTTAGAAGGCAGTTGTGTTTAATTAGCAGAAATGCCATTTCGTTAATACCCCCAAGATAATAACAACTTTCTTGCGGAGCGTTGTTTATGCAGATGGGCACGGCTGTTTATGAGAAATCGCACGAGTTGTTAAATCCAATTGCTTCCTAATTGGAAAAGTTCCACTGAGTTCCAGTGGCACATCCTCCCTCTCAAGAAAGTACCCGGGCAGAAGTGCCACTCAAGTTGTTTCAAAAGCATCGCTACACACAATGCGTACGAAGGGGATTTTAGGCATTAGCTCGCAATCCTCCATCACGCGCGATTGCCCCACTGGCTTCCTTCGGGTGATTTTAGCACAAAACGAATCTCTTTGGCACATGCCCGCGGCGGGGGGGGGGAGCCATGTTGACGTGGGGTTGGGGAAGCCGCCTTCGATATGACCCCCTTCACCTATATTACAGCTTCTATGATTCCCAGCCAGGGGGGGATCCATTGCCGGGAGTTGGAGTGCAGTTGACACTGCCGATTGGAGATGATCAGAGTGGTAATCTTTTGCACGGAGAGTCTGGCACTCCCCTGGTGATCTGGTCGAAAGAACAATGTTTGCCATAGAGATTTGCTGAAAAGGAAGTGTGTATACAAACGCGCACCCGTTCGGGGCAATTCCGCTGAATGGATTGCACCGGGGCGAGGTCTCAGCTATTCCAAGGGATGAGTAAAATTCGACTGGGCGTGAACCTCATATTTCCCCGCTGAACGCGCAGGAACGGTGGCATTTGCTGCCGCGGAGTTGAGCCCGTGCAAGAATTCGACCTTGAAAAAACCCCTTTGTAAGACAATAAAAGCGAATTGGCTGGAGGCCTGGATCTGCGCCGAGCTCACCAAAGAGATCTCCAGCCTAAAGTGTATTTGACTCGAAACAAGGGGACATAATTTCCAGGCGAAAGATTCCTCGGTAGGGAAAAGATCCCTCCCGTGCAAAGAACGCCTCTTGAGAATGATGAGTTGGGAAATCACATTGAAAGGTACGTTATGGAGATGTTTATAAAAAAAAAAAAAACCGCACACCTTTTCCAGGAAGAGCCAAGTGTTGAAAAAAGCCAGTTCAGGGATCAGGGTTGTCTGCTGCGATCAGATCAGATCCAGGCGCGGGATCTGGGATCCTCACACAAAAAGGCAACCTTGATTTAGGAGGGAGAAGGGACCCACAACAGAAAGTTACCTCCATATTTTGTGGATGCTCTGAATCGACTTAGGTGGAAACTTCCATAAGCCTAGCAGAAACGTTCTTCTCCAGAGCGGCTCATCCAACAGAAGATATTGGCTGCAGAGCCGCGACTAGATGACTTTGACTTTTAGCTAAAGAAAAGTTGAGGATTTTTTCCCCCCCCCCCATCACGACCTCCCCTGGAAAACAAATTGTAATTTTTCTAACTATTCATTCTGCCTCACCAGTTTTGTATCCTATTCATTTCCTGTCCTATGCTATATGCCACAATGTCTCTTTTTTTTTTACTCTCTTGAATTAGAAAGGAAATGGCCAAAGGTTGTTGTTGCTTTTTTAGAAAAAAAGAGGAGAAATCAGCTTAAACTAAAGATGGAATTTAAAAAAAAACCGGTTTTGTGCTAAGCTGAGGACCAGGTGGAACAATATTAGGGAAGAGACTCCAGGGCTAAATATATCCTAAGTGAGAATGATGCAGTTGTCAATAGGACTCACCTGCTTTTCAAACCTTCAGCTTGTTAAAATGCTATACAACGGAATGAGAAAATTAAGAGACTTGTAATCCCACCCATGGAAGGATTGGGGCCTTGGGTGGGAACAGGCTGTATTTTGTATTTTAGAAAGTGAACGCAAAGCCATGGGGAATTTAAAAGACATAAACCGATCAGATGCATCTGTCCAAATGCCATAGATGTCAAGGAAAAAGGCTTCAGGAAACGTTTAACACAAGTGAATTTGAAATGGCTCAAAAGTGTGCCTTGTAGCCTGTATCCTTCCCCAGTTCCTGCTTTCCTTCAAATAGTATAAATGGGACTTACTACCTATGTAGACCAATCTTATTCCCCAATAGAGTGCATAAGGGTTATTGCTTTCAGCAGCTATTCTATGTTTAGCAAAAGGGGCCTCAAAAGCAGGTCTGAAAAAGATTTTTGATAAATGCATTCAGTGAAATGAATGACTATCGTCCCCAATAAAATCATCTTAAGGAGTTAGTTAGCCAGTTAGTATCAGGGAGAGTTGTGTGTCCTTTTCATTCCAAAACCTATTTGGCAAAGTGAGAAAGAGAGGTCGCTTCCATTGATGGGTTTTAGGCAACCCCATTGCCTCCTCTTGTCTGCTTGCATTCCTGGAATCATCACCAAAGCCTTCATCATCAAAATGAAGGATTCGTTTTGTTAAAGAAGATATTTTGCAGTGGAACTCATACCTCTCCCTCCAGCTTGTTTGTTTTAAATGCAGTGAGAAAGTTTTAGCAAAACTTAGAACACTTTGCAAATGTCACAAAAATGCCCATATTTTGATTTCACTAACCAAATATTCAACAACCTTCCTATCCCTGGACGCTCCAGACTGGCTGGACCACACATCTACTCATAATCTCTAGGGTTTTTTGGCCAATGGTTGAGGATGATGGTTGCTGTAGATGAGATAATGTGTTGTTCAATACATTCTCAACAACCTCACTGGCTGGGCAATGGGCAGTTTGTAAAACTAGACATTCTTCTTCCATGCAATGGTTCAAATAAATAAATTGGAATAAATCTTCTTGAGTTCAGTGGGGCTTACTTGTAAATAAATATATGTATGATCTTGCTATCAAAATAACTGAAATGCAAATGTTGCTGACTAGTTTAATTCAATTATTTGGAATATGTTGAAGAGTATCCAGCACGTAGCTCTATGATCAATCCAATGACATTTGAGAACTCTAACCTTAAGATGTATTTCATCCAAAGGTCTTGGAAAGACTTTTTGACTTTCTGCAATCCTTAAAACAAATTCTCCAAGCAGATGCAATTCCAGGCAATGCTTTACTTAAGCAGGAGGGGCTGAATTCACTGGATTGGGGTTTTGTTGTTGTTTTAAAAATACAGAGGTGGGGGGGAAGGGGTCCAGTTGGGCCAGCCCTGTTTGTGACAAACTGGTTTTTCTAAGTCTGGGTGGGATGTTTGCTAAACAGGCTTCCTAGAAAGTAAACTGCCCTGAATTTAGGCAAAAAAAAAATGGTGCTATTCTGGGCAGTCCTTAAATTTAAGCTGACAAGCATTTAATTGAAATCTTAATGTCCAGGTAAGCCAGGCAAATGTGAACATCACTTATTTTAGAAGTCTAATTCAAAGAAGTACTGAGAAATGTTTACAAGTTAAGTTGCCTATTTATCCTTCTTTCTTTCTTTTTAATGGAGACATGTTGCTAAGGGGATTAATCCTTCATAGATTTTAAATATGTTAATTGACCCCAAACAATTCCTCAATTCAGCACCACCTAGCTTAAATTTGGTGTTGCTTTTATTGTTGTTTTAATGCACACCTTCGAAGAGGCATTTTATTTGTAAAAGACAATTAATACTTAAAAAAAGATAATACTAGTGACTGCCACACAGGTCTAAAATCTATCTATCTATCTATCTATCTATCTATCTATCTATCTATCTATCTATCTATCTATCTATCTATCTATCTATCTATCTATCTATCTATCTATCTATCTATCTATTTATCTGATCCTTCCTTCATCTATCTATTTATCTATCTATCCATCCATCCATCCATCCATCCAGCCATCCAGCCATCCAGCCATCTGCATCCAGCCATCTAGCCATTCTTGTATTCATACCAGTACATTCTTCTTCTTGTAATATTGTTATTATAGACTATATAAAGATTCAACTGCTTCGAAATTAAAACTATGTATTTGTGTATGTATTGAATTATTGATTTATATCCCAATGTATACAAAAGTCTCTCCTCAAACTTTCCCACAACAGCCCTGATAGGTAGGTTAGACTGAAAGTATAATTGGCTCAAAATCACCTAATGAGCTTCCAGGGTTGGGGGTAAACTTTCTTCTGAGTCCCCTCAATCTTGGCCTTTACCTTCACCACCATGCCAACAATATAGAGTGATTCCAATCGATTCCAATCAATTTGGAATGACAAATCATATTATGTCAATCCAAATTGATGTTGGTAGTTTTGGCGTAAAAATGCATAGAACCAATGTGTAATGATCCAAGTGAGTCCCAAACCAAATAAAATGGCTATTTGAACCCATTTCATTTCAAAATCAACCTTAATCAGATCAGATCAATTCATAAATGTGTAACATTTATGTTTTGCTTTCCAACTATAGTTGATACATGTTAGCATAAGGATATCAGAAAAGCTAACTGAATGAGACCAAGGGTATTTTTTGTCAGTCTTTGTTTCCATGTCAATGGGGTGCCTTAGTGTGGTGCACCTGAGCAACTGATACTCAGTAGGAATTGAACATTTTTATGCACTAATCCTAACTCATTAAGTCATTAATAGTGTTATTGTACTCACCTTCCAAGGTGTCATTAATCTTATTAATCATTAATAGTCTTATTGTACTCCCCTTCCAAGGTGTCTAGGTGCACTACATCTTTTAGGACTTTTTTTTAATGTTCTCCTGTATAGAAATTCATTTCATTTTAATGCAAGCACTGAAATGTGTAATTTATTGAGCAACATTTGCTAGGTCAGATCATGTATTTTTCATTTCAATTCATTTAAAAAAATCCACAAGACAATCCACAAGATTTAAGAGCTCTGTGTGTCTTAGAGAAGGAGTTGAACACCTTCTGAGTAGATCTCCCTACTGAACTGGGACCTTTCTTATTGTGAAAGTCAGCTATCTGAGTTGAGTGGGAATTGTTTCCAGAGAAATGCTGAATTACCATAGGCATTAAGCAAGCTTTGGGATGCTAAAACTCCCATTGAATTCAACTTGCTTATTTTGGATGGACATACATCCAATACAGGACATACAGGTTATCTGAGGGACTCTCTCACCCCACTGGGCTTGGCCCATCCTATTCGTGCTGTCAGAGAGGCATGCTGTGGGTCCCAAGTCAGTCCAGGAAGAGGTCCTTCTCTGCTGTTGCTCCTGCCCTCTGAAACATCTTGCCCCTCCCGTGTGAGGTTGGCCCCAATCCTCCTATCCTTTCCTAAGCCTAAAGACCTGACTCTGTCAGTTGGTCTGTGGCCTCAATGGGGGAAATGGTTCAATGGAGGTGGTTCAATGGAGGTAACAAGAGATCCCACCTCCCCCATTCTGCCCCTGCCCTCCCCATGTGTCCTTGATTTTTAATTCTCGCTTTTAATTTATTTATGTTATATAGTTACCTTATGGTAGGATGGGCACCCAATACATTTTTTAAATAAATAAATAAATGAATACATATCTGTATATATAAGGATGTTAAAGGGCTTCGTCCTATATAGTCGTAGTTTCCAAAGAGTTTTATTCTTCAAAGGGCTATACATCAGTTTCCCATAGGCATAATGTTAGTTTATCTCAATTCACTGCAGAAAGGGCACGCCCATGTCCCAATTGCTTTAACTCAAAATTGTCAAGTGATGCTCTGGATAATTTATCAGGGTTCTCCTGTAACTGGCCTATGGGTCTGCTTCAGATTTAAGAAACAAACAAAAAAATACTCCTTGGATTACAGTTTATAACACAATATAATACACATCTCTTCTGAATTCAATTTGGAATCAGAATTCCGATTCACTAAATTCCAAATAAGTGAGTCCAGAATTGCGAACTTAAACATACTTCCTGCCCTAGATTTATCATATATTTTTGTTAGTGCATTCAGCCTTTTAATACGGGAGCAACTCTGTGGGACTTTCTTCTGAGTTAAAGGTGTTTAGAATAATTTTAGCAACCAGAAAGTCATCTGGGCCATCCTGGCTACATTTGAACCACAGACCTATTTCTATACCATGTTTCAAACCTGAAACCACATCAAGCAATATGGAAAACAATGGGAGTTTTCTTACATGTGTGGAATCTCTTTTCCAGAATAACCTTTATGATGAGGAGCATTAGGCCTCAGATGTCTAAACCATCTTCAGTTTTGTTGGTGTCTTGATAGTTTTTATAGTTTGCAGGGGAGTCAATGTCCATGAAGATTTTCTTCGGAAACAGGAATATTTCTTAAGTATGCCTATCATGCTGAAAACCTAATGAAATGATATGGTTTACTTCTGAGTAAACTACTTAGGCACAGGAATTAATCCCTTTAGAATTAATTTAATTAATAGGATCCCTTAGGATCTTCAAAAGAAGAGACTACTTTTGAGTAAGCTGCATAGGATCCAATTACTCAACTGATTTTGCAGGGAAGAATGTATTATTGTGATATTTATATATCCCATTTTTCAAGATACGTTGGCTTCCAAAGTATGTTACAATTAGGATGCTAAATAAATTGCCCCAAGTGGCGTATGAATAGAAGAATCAGAAGAACATTTACAACCCAACATTCTTTGGACCCACGTTCTTTTGGTTTTCACAAATTAATTATACTTGTAAATAAACTGGCTTAGAAATTTCTCTCTCTGAATTCTTTATCCAAGAATTAGTAGACCGCTTTTTACCAGTTAACACTTTTTATAGGATGTTTTCAAGAGACTGTGAGATAGGAGGAATGGAAACTGCCAAGCATTGCACACATAAATTAAAGTTAATACATTTGTATCTGCCTATACATTTGTACACTGCCTGGTTTAAGGTTTTTCTAAATTTAATAGCATAGCAGTTTCCTGGGCCATGTGTATGGTTCAAGTCTTTAACTTAGTATGGTCATGTCACTGTGGTGGTGGTGGTTTTTTTTAATAAAATGGTAGATTAACTTTTAACTTATTCTGCCATAACCGGCTCCCTTTTTAAAGCATTTTCAACTGTCTTAGTTTGTCTGGTTCTGATTCACGGGCATTTTTTAGCTTCAGTGTTTTGTTTTAAGAATGCATTGGCTACTGTAGCACTTTTGGGGGGTTTGCTAGTGGGGGCCTCTGCCAATCCAAGTAAACATTCCATTTACAGTATTCCTCAAAAAGCCAGAAACCGTGTTCCTAATGAAGAAGGAATGCGGTCTTGATTTTTAAGGAATGGCTAGTTGCCCTCCGCTCCTTGCATAAAGAGAAGTCCAACCAAAGCATGAAGCGGGATTTGAAATGATCAAATGAATTGATACTTTTCCTTTGGGGCATTAGATCAGATAAGTTAAACATAGTTTTCTTTTCGTATTTGGAATTTTCTACACTCCTGCTGCTCTCTTGGCTCCAAAGGATCATAAACATGGAGGAAACAAAATGTCCTGACTTAATGATGACAACGACAATAACACTGATGATAAAAAAGGGAGGGAAGCTGTGGTGTATATGCAATCCTGAAAGCTTTAATAACCCCTGCCTCCAAGATGTCTGTACTCTCTCAGTTCTTCCATCTCTCTCTCCTAGATGTGGAGAATGGGCCAAAATGCCCTCAACTGCTTTGATCAGCTTCTGCAAACTTTCTCTAACAGGCTGTCCTTAAATCTTTAATTGCATCTCCCATCATTTCTTCTGGCTTAGCCAACCAGTACCCTGGGACCAAACTTTGGTCCATGGAACCTTTGGGAGGCTGGAAATCCATTGCACGTCAGTTCCTAAAGTGCTGTAATTTGGACAAATCAGAATGTGGAAAGGTGCAACATATAGAAAGATAAAGTGTATTGGGCAATTGTAATTAGCTTCCTTCAATCTGGTGTCTGGATTACAATTCCTATAATTATCAAACAACGTGCCTCTTATATTCAAGAACAATTGGAAAGACATCAGGGTAAGGAATAGCAATAGCACTTAGACTTATATACCGCTTTACAGTGCTTTACAGCACTCTCTAAGCGGTTCACAGAGTCAGCATATTGCCCCCAACAATCTGGGTCCTCATTTTACCCACCTCGGAAGGATGGAAGGCTGAGTCAACCTTGAGCCGGTGAGATTTGAACCGCTGAACTGCTGAACAGTCAGCTGAAGTAGCCTGCAGTACTGCACTCTAACCACTGCGCCACCTCGGCTCTTAAGAGAGCATTGCTCACTCATTGAAATATAAAATAGTGAAACCAGAGAGCTGTGTTTGACACACACACCCAGAACAAAATTTAAATCCCATCTCCATTATTTAGCTGATAAGTTGGTCTGGGGACATGACATTAAAACCTTTTTATATACTTTTCTCCAACGCATTCTTGGTCAACCAGCTAAAACTCAAACGATCACAAGCAGTCCCATTTATTGTGCAGCATATTGCTGTTGAAGTTTTCAACAACAACAAAAATATTGTGGTGGAGTTTTCATTCCACTTTTTAGAACCACTCTTTCTTGGCTTTCTCAGTACCGTCTTTTTTTTACAAAGAGCTCTCAGAGCAGAGCTGCTGAAGGATTGGGAGGAATGCAGTAAATGAAGGGCAGGAAGAACCTGCAAAGAGGCCCAAAAGCCCAAGGACCTGTTGTCCAAAGCGAGACACTTCCTTTAAAGCAGGGGTCTCCAACCTTGGCAACTTTAAGACTTGTGGACTTCAACTCCCAGAATTTCTCAGCCAGTTTTGCTGGCTGCGGAATTCTGGGAGCTGAAGTCCACACAAGTCTTAAAGTTGCCAAGGTTGGAGACCCCTGCTTTAAAGAACAAGTAGATTTGCCTGACTTGTCCCAACCCATGGAGCCAAACCAACCATTCCGCGTTGAATCCAGTCGCAGTCTTTCTGCAAAACGGCGGCGACAAGGTACTTTCGGCTCCTGGGGCAGACACGCATGCAAATATAGACCACGCATACACACACACACACACACACGCTCTCCTACGGGCTGCGCTTTCGTCATTCTCGGTTCCTAATTTATGCAACCTGGTTCGATCGGCCGTGCGGAGAGCGCGCCGCGCAACGAAAGCTTCGGCCGTGAGCAAGAATACGCTAAACGGGGCGATCTGGGGGTCTCCTTAATCCTACCTTTAAAAATAAAATAAAATAAAACCCCACCTCCGTCGCCTTCCTAATGTTGACTGAATGGGTATAATTAATGGTTCTTCATCAAGGCGACTCGCCGGTAATCCGAGAGAGGCGAAAGACAACAAGCCACCCTTCTCTGTTTCGCACTTTTGTTTTTGTTTTAAAAGGCAACGGGTTCTTGCCGGAAAAAGCTTGCGAGCCACCTAAATCGAACGAGGAGCGAGCGTCGCCCAAAGGCTTGCGCATTTAAGGCAGCGTTTCTCATCCTAGACCATTTAGATCAGGGGTCTTCAAACTTGGCAACGTTAAGACTTGTGGACTTCAACTCCTAGAATTCTCCAGCCAGCATAGCATAGCTGGCTGGAGAATTCTAGGAGTTGAAGTCCACAAGTCTTAACGTTGCCAAGTTTGAAGACCCCTGACTTAGATAGATAGATTAACAGAGTTGGAAGGGACCTTGTAGGTCATCTAGTCCAACCCCCTGCTTCCACACTTGAAGATGCGTGGACTTCAGCTTCCAGAATCTCCCAGTCAGCTGAAGTCCACACATCTTAAAAGTTGACGAGGTTGGGAACAACTGATCTAGGGAACAGTGAGGGAAGGAATAGGAAAGGCATGAGATCTCACCAGCGCTAAATTTAAAAAAAAAAAAAAAATCAGGAGGGGGCGAGGGAAACGTCCACTCCTTTTTTCTTTTTTGCTTGCTAGCTATTATTTCTCTATCGACGTTTCTCCTTTCTTCTCTTCCTTCCCTTCCTCCCTATTTTCTGTTTGCTTGTTCTTTCTGTTCTGTTCTGGTTTTGTTTTGTTTTTAATTTTCTCTTTCCCACCAGCTAAATTGGTTTGGCTTCTTCCTTCCTTCCTTCCTTCCTTCCTTCCTTCCTTCCTTCCTTCCTTCCTTCCTTCCTTCCTTCCTTCCTCTTCTTCTTACGCAACCTAGGAACAGGGCCCCTAAAAAGAGAGACTGCTCTGGGCTTCTCCTAACCTGAATCCAGAACCTGCCTCTTTCCTCCCCTCCCCTGGCAGCCTTGAAGTCGGGGTCTCCCTTCCAGCCCCAGAGGGATGGCTGCCAAACCAAGTCAGAGATGCCAAGGGAGAAAAGAACAGCCTGGCCTGCTCAGCGCTTTGAACGGAGTTGGTGAGCGCCAGCCAGCTCAGGAAGTTTTTGTGGCATGAAGCAAAACACGGTGATGTGCTAATTGCTCCACATTGAGCTTCTGCTCAAAGAAGACTTACATGCTCAAAGGTTGGGAACCTTCAAGTGAAGAACCCTAGAGTGGAAGTGAGGAAAGGAAGAAAGGAAGTGAGGAAAAGAAG
>QLTV01003663.1:849936-861042 GCA_003457575.1 Thermophis baileyi
TATTATTATTATTATTTCTATGCCGCCCAACTCCCAAGAGACTCTGGGCGGCTTACAACAATATAAAAAACTATTAAAACTATTAAAAAACTTCCTTCCTTCCTTCCTTCCTTCATTCCTTCCTTCCTTCCTTCCTTCCTTCCTTCCTTCCTTCCTTCCTTCCTTCCTTCCTTCCTTTACTTACTTACTTACTTACTTACTTACTTACTTACTTACCTTTCGTTTGCATCTTATTTGAAATCTTTCTTTAGCTTCTTCCTTGCTCGCCCACCCAAGGTAGATTGGTAGGTGTTGTTTGTTTGCTTTGCGTTTGTCCATAGAGCTTTTAGGAGAAAATTGGTTCTTCGGTGCTGAAGTGGTGACTGTGAAAACAGGAAAAAGAGACCCCTGTTTATTTCACATTGATTAGTGGCCCCGGGAAATGATTTAAGGAACACCCACGAGGGTGCTTTAAAAACCTTTTGCTCCATAAGCTAAAACAACAAGAGTTCTGTGCTAATTGAGGAGTAATCATTTTATTGGAGCACAAGCTGGAAATAGACTGTATTTCCTAAATCTAGGAGGAAAAAATCTGATAAAAATAATGAATGGTTTCTCTTGAATAATAATAACATGGTTAGTCCTGAAGGACTCATCATGTTCTTTATTGTTTTGACCAACATACTAAACAAGGGTTATCTGTCTGGCTTCCATAATGTGATCCTAATTAGTTCCTGGCAAAATAAGCTTTATTCAGGAATTGCGGCTCTGGAGAACAGGACAAAATGAAATTCAACTGAAGTTCCAGTTGTAGAAATGAACAAAGAAGAATAGCATGGTTTTCGTATCTTCTGATTCTGCTGTGCTACGTGCCTTATTTTATTTACTTCTTTTATTTAACAAGGAGAATATCTTGATCACAATTTGTCTGAGAGCAAATCTGAACGAGGTTGTACTTTGTCCTAATGCAACATTTTGGTCATTGCAACCCACTGGCCCTTGATTTTGCTTAGCATTTGCTTTGGATGAAAAAGCCCATTAGCAAACCTCATGTGGTTTGGACCAATTTTCACTTCCCTGCTCTTTAACTAGGATGGGCCACTGAAGTATCCTCAAGTCCACAGCGCATCTCCTGCCCTCATACACACCTGCCATGGAAGTCACCCCTGTCTACTTTTGGCTCTGTCTGAACATCATGAGGGATAGACCTATGAAAAACTTTTATGAATTAGAAAATTGAGCAACCTGTAATAGTAGTAAGGAACATGCTTGTGGGTCTGTTATCATATGAGCAAGCAATACAGTTCTTTATTTCATTTCATTTTTGACGTGTGTGTGTCATTCTTTAAAACACAATCTTCAGAATATTTTAGAGTTATCTTCTATAAGTCTGAAACCTAACCTGTTAAGGCACATCGTAGAGTTGCATATGTGACTTTGGGCTAATCAGTCTACCTTTAAAGGTTCTTCAGAAGATAATTTAGGGCATTATGAATACAAATTCAATCTATTTGAAGGAAGGGTGTGATAGAAACGAAGAGAATGATAAGAAGAGTGTATTGTGTTTTAAAATTATAATTCTGAGATTGTAATTACTGGCGAGAACTAACCGCCACTGAATTACCCTTTAAAATTATCAGTAAAATCAGTGATGATGAATTTCCAAACTCTGAAGATTCAACATTTTATTCCTAATTAAAAGGCAGTTGTTTGAGGAATTTATAAGGACTTTTTGAACTCTTCTTGTCACATAATTCTGTCCAGTTAAGATACTAAAATGTAATTTGAATCAATGGAGCTCATCATTTCAAAGTCCTTACAGCTTATATTTAACTAGTTTGAAAATACTAGATGTCCCTTTGCATACCCAAAATACTGTACCTGAGTAAGTAGCAGGAGCTCACTACAAAATTATCAGTTCATTCTGAGAGCCACAAGAGGTTGTTTTTTTTAAAAAAATGTTATCTCTCTGTAGGTTTGTGTTCTGCCAACTTTAGAATATTAACTATTTCTTATCAATTATCAGTCAGTGAATTATACCGTTGATCATCCAACTTTCTCAAACTCTCTAAACAACTTAGAAATAGCACTAAAGTAAATAATACTTGTTTCCCTGGAATGATATGAACGCTAAAGTGTAGCACAAAAGAGGGTGTCTATTAATTATCAGCCAATTGTCTGTTTGTTTAATTTTAATATGACAGGCTTGCATTTCTAATGTAAGGTTTGGAACCGCCCGTGGGGAAAGGTAGTTTCCCTGCCAGCTTTCCAGCTGCTGTTAGATAACTGGATTGCCTTGTTCTTTCCCTGAAGGGGTTGGGGCAGGCACCTCGGAACCGTGGGACCAATTAGGGAAGACAAGAAATCATACCATAGTGTCTTAATTATTGCCTAGGTTTGGTAGATCCCTCATGAGATGCTTTAAGGCAGGGGTCTCCAACCTTGGCAACTTTAAGACTTGTGGACTTCAACTCCCAGAATTCCGCAGCCAGCAAAGCAAAGCTGGCTGAGGAATTCTGGGAGTTGAAGTCCACAAGTCTTAAAGTTGCCAAGGTTGGAGACCCCTGCTTTAAGGGGACAGTATTTGGAATGCACGAGAGGAAACCTGGGTGAGATACCACCACCATCACCACGGAGATGGTTTTTGGTTTGTAACTTTATGTAAAAATGTATCCCACGCAGATCAATGCAAGGAACAGCTTCGGATAAAATACCTATGCAGATAAAAGAAAATGATATTATGCAAACCTCTTTGAGAAAAACAAAGTCTTGCCCAAGATCAAGAGTGCTTGAGAAGAACTCTCACACCTCTGGCATTTGAGCAAGAGACCTTCCCATTGGCTCCAGCCTGTGACTGTAAGAAGTGAGTTCTTGCAACTAGCATTACCCATATTTCTTATTTTGCAGCCCCAACGTCAGAGATACAAAGCAAGACTTGTTTCTTTAATTAAAAAAAAAGTAGATGAGTGGGAATGAAAAGCTACTGAGATGAGGGACAAGAAAGTTATGCCACATGCCACACCTTGGACAGGAGCTACCAGGTTAAGGGATTTAGCCCTTTCACTTTTCAAAGATGAGATTGGTGGCTTTGGTCAATCTAAAATTATAAAAGCCCACTGAACCGCATCCGGCTGTGGATCTGGATAAAATACAGCGAGGGTGGGAACGGCGAATCTTATGAAACCCACCTTGCCCACGTGCAACACTTCTTTCTCAAGGGCAGAGCAGATTCTTAACATACCAAAAGTTTGTAACCCACCCCTGACCTGGAGTTGAAAACCCACTGCCTTTACTGTAGGAAATACTCCGCTATTGGCTTGGTTTGGCATAAGGCTACTTCCTACGAATTATGGACAAACTGAATTCAGGCAACAAGCGAAAGCATAATTGTTCTACAGTGCCATTGGTCTCCCCATGACACCATTTTAAGAAAAAATGTAAAACCTTAACTCATTAGCCTTTCCTGCAGTGTCTGTTTTAGTCTGCTGCGTGGCTTTGAACACTGATGCCATGTTTTTTTACACTGTTGCTGTGTTGTTGTTTTTTAACGTGTTTTTTATTTTTTTATTTATTTATTTATTTTATTTGTCAAGCATGTATAAGATAACAGATATAAGTATAAACATGTTTATGAATACAGGAAATGGATACGGAAAAAAGGGGGACAGTGGGACAGGGACGGTAGGCACGCTGGTGCGCTTATGCACGCCCCTTACAGACCTCTCAGGAATGGGGTGAGGTCGACGGTAGACAGTCTAAGGTTAAAGTTTTGGGGGTCTGGGGAAGAAACCACAGAGTCGGGTAGTGCATGCCAGGCATTGACCACTCTGTTGCTGAAGTCGTATTTCCTGCAATCGGGTTTGGAGCGGTTTACCTTAAGTTTGTATCTGTTGTGTGCCCGTGTATTGTTGCGGTTGAAGCTGAAGTAGTCATTGACAGGTAGGACATTGTGGCAGATAATTTTGTGTACTACGCTTAGGTTTTATGATGCGGGTGTATTTTATTTGGATTTGATGGTTATTTGATGGAAGCCGCCTTGGAGCATTGCTGCGAGTATATTAATATGATAAAGGCCAGTTTGGTTTAGTGGTTAAGACATCAGGTTAGAAACCGGGGGAAACTCTGAATTCGAGTCCCTCCTTAGCCATGAAAGTCAGCTGGGTGTCTTTGAGCCAGTCATTCTCTCTCAGACCAACCCACCTCACAAGGCTGTTGTTGTGGGAAAATAGGAGGAGGAGGAAGGGGTATAAGATATGATCACTGCATTGAGTTATTTGTAAAGATAATAAAGGTGGGATAGAAATAAACAAACAACCCAAAATAAACTATTTAATGGCTGATTTAAAAACATGCTTAAAGCAATGAACAAATTCCCATGACACATTATTAAACCATCAATCACTTATACTAGTCTAGCCTTCTGAAAACCCAGAATGTTGGATTAGTTAACTTTTTTTTTTTTGAGCAAATATGATATGGGAAGCCAACCATGTCTTCCAGAATCAATCTCTTTTTGTGTGTTTGTTTTTCACATTTCCGAGCTGCCCATTTTCCTTCCCTGATTTTTGTCCAGAAGCAGATCATGTTTATCATTAATATTATCAATATTTTCATTATCGTCGTTGATTTAAATGTATTATGTTGGATGCTACTTTCTGCCATCTGCTGGTCTTTGACTCAAAATTGGGGCGGGGGGGGGTTAAGCTTTCGAAGTTTGGATGGGGGTAGCCATTCAGAAAATATCAATGCCCATTTTCCCATGGCTGGTGTTTTTGGAAGACGAAAGCTCAAGTTAATGGTGAAGTGTGCGTCCTTTTCTACAGAAACGATCCAGGGTAATCCACCTCAAAATAGGAGAGAGTTTGTGAATGGCTTCTGTTTGAGAGTTGCTAAGAGTAATTAGATTTCATGATCTGAAAGATTAGATTAGATTAGTCGATTAAATCCAGATTCTCAAGGAGGTTTTCAATCAAGTAGGAACCATAGGATGTCCGGCTCTCATGCCCTCACTTCAACTACCTAGAGAAATGCCTGCAGGAGCCTTTCCTAACCTGGTGGCAATGAGATTATAAGGGTTGAAACCCAACCCACCCACGGGCACCCAGGAGGAGGCCTGCTGCTGCACAATTTCTATGCATGGCATAACACTCTCTTCCCAATTCAAACCACCATGTACAGTTTGCTGGGCCATATTCTGTAATATTATGTAAAGCCATTAATTCAACTTTCACCGGGTTTAAACGCCTTCTCTCTCGTCGTTGATTTGCTATGGCTAGTCTTCTTAAAATCCACGGGATCTGCAATTTTTTTTTCTCAGGAGTAGCAATGGCATTCCGCCTGTGTTTCGTTTAAAAAGTACTAAAACTGGCGTTTCCACATCTCCACTTCAGCTTCTGAACTCAAAATTGGTAAGGCAGGCCTTCTTATATATTCCCTTAACTGGAAGTCTCACTGACAGCAGCGGCCGCTGGCTTCTGTGTAGATATATTTAGGATTGCGGAGGGCAAGCGCTGGTTTCTTACCAGCGAAGGTGCTAAGCATGGTGTATCTCCTTCTGTGTAGCTTTACGGTAATCGCCCCTTGTGAATGCAAAGTCCGTTGGATTGGTTTCCCCCTCCCTCCTAACTTAATGGAAGACGGGGGGGGGTGAATCTTTAGGATTGCTTTAAATGCAAGCGTTAGGATGCTCTTGGGTGGAGAAGGCATCCCTTTGAGCGGAAAGAGGCATTTTCAATCTGATGAGAGAAAGGATGGTATTCCTTCACCCAACGTCTGTGCTAGCCCTTCTCCAGCTCATTCATGTCTTCTCACTACTTCCCTTTTCCCCAAGTTTGGAGGAGAAATTCCTGCTTTCTCTTTGGGGGAGAGGCGGGGGCGGGTTGCGGCATTTTCTGCCTCCTGTTCTCAACTGAGCTACGACTGAGTAGTTTCTGCCGCGGCCGCGCCGTCCGTTGCTTTAATAAGGCTTGGAGGGATTTACGCGGCGTGTGTAGCCCCCTCGCAGCCCTGGGAGGTTAAGAAGAACCGGGCTATGGTTAGTAAACAAATTGTGGAGAAAAGCTCCGGATTCTTATTGATTTACTTATAGGTCATCTGCTGGCGGTGCTCAGGGAGAAACTATTTACTTTATACATATACTTTATGATCTTGGGGGAATTAGAGGCAATCCAATAAGAAAAGAGCTAGAATCATTGAAAGCCCCTATTTAAAAGACTTAAGCAAATTAGAGTCTTATCAGCTTAAAACCCACTACAAATGTAAGAGAATTGTCTGCATCCAAACGCTGAGGGGTCCCGAGGAGAGGCAGGTCGCTGCCAAATCGCCGGGATAAAAGCTCCGTCGTTTAATGAGCGGATAATGAGCAGCATGTAAATTAACGAGACCTGCTTTTTCTTAGCTATACTGCTAAAAGTATACGTGGGGTTTAGCGGGGAAGGCGACAAAAGGGGCGGGCTCACCCTCCCTCCATAAAGGGGGGGGAGGTGGAAACGGGGCTGGGGGTGAAAGTGACCGGCCCAGGCATTCTCCCTATGGCAACATCCAGGGGGATCAGCAACCTTTCCCTAAAGGTTGTAATATAACACCACCCTTTAAAAAACAAAACAAACGAAAAGCAAAAAGAATAGCCAATTTCACCTGCGGAGAGCGACGGCAGGAGAGGCATTTCTGTTTCACTTAGTTTTGTTCACTGAAATGCGGGGCTGCTGCTTGTGTAGGCAGGCTGGCTCAAATGCGTGTGTTGTGTTGTTTTTGTCAAGAGATTTAAGCCCCAATTTTGTGTGCAACGTTGCCACAAGTTGCAAGGCTGTGTTGGCGGGCGGGAAACATAATGCCAGCAGAGTAAAACACGGATTGTGTTAATTCCCGACGACGCCTCAATAAAAGAGAGATATTTTAAGGTCCTGTCTCTGCGTTGGGGCGAGTCTCGTTGACTAGGTAGGACACTCACCTGGCTTGCTTTAAGTGCCAAGCGAGAACCAAATTAAAAGTTTTCAGCATCTGGTTTATTTCTAGGGATTTTTTTTTTCATTCTTCTTACTCTAATTTGGTTTTCATTATTGTAAAATAAAATATAGCAAAAGGATGTTAGGGACTTTTTTTTTTAATGCGAAAATGCAGTGGGCATATTAAACTAGGTAGACAATACCTCGGTTTTGCTTTTGTTGGGGGGAAAAGGGCTCAACCGCCAATTACGTCTGTTTGTTCCGGTATTGGATGGATACTAGCTTCAAATCTTTGCAGTCTTATCAACAAAAGAATGAAATGTGTTTAGGATTAGCACAAAGATCTTTCAGAATCCGATCGGTAGAGGATTATAAAAAGTACATTAAGATCAGTGAAAATCATCTGTAGTAGTTTAAAGTCACGGGGGGGGGGGATTCTAAACAATAGTATTTGCAAGAGTTAATCCCGGACATTTATTACAGTGTGTATTCAGTGTAAGAATAATTGACAGCCGTGAATTACAGAGGTCCTAAGCGGATAGAAGTTTCTCTACGCTTTCCCACGACCATCTCTTTCTCGCTCACTTTGGCTCGCCCTAAAAAAAAAAACAAAGTGCAGTTTCTCTTCTGCGTCACTAAAAACAAAAGTCCGAGGTCACCGCAAAAAAACAAAAACAAAAAAAAAAAACCCCAAACTCTCGAGGCTGCGTTTCACCTCCGGGATACCTGCTTTCTTTTCATCTTAAGGAAAAATCCTTTGCGTGGTGCTAGGGAGCGATTTTGAAGACCGTAGCCTTCTAGATCGGGTTATTGAGTGGCTCTTGAGTTCTTGCAGGCATCTGCGAAATAAATGCAGGAGGAAGCTTTTTTTTTCCCTTTCCTTTTTTCCCCTTCCACCCCCCCCCCCCCAAAAAAGAATGAAAGCTTAGGTAATAAGAAGATTGCCTCGTCGACGGATTTCCTCTCCCGTCCCTAGATTTTCCCATTTTCCCTTTGCTGACTTGCAACGCGGTAGCTTGAAAACTTGACTGGAGGGAAGGGGGGAAGAGAGAGAGAGAGAGAGAGAGAGAGAGAAAAGACCAGCGAAGCTTTCCATTGAGCCTTGCCCTAAGTTTCTGATAGGCTGTTCTAATTATAGCCTGCGCGGGGGGGGGGGGCGTTGCGCTTTCCGATTGGCTGCGCTCCGCGTCAGTCTTGGTCTCCGCAGCGAGTCTGGACCGCGGGGGGGGAAGGAGGGAAGGCGGAGAGCGAAAGGGGCCGGCTGATATCACTGCTGGCCCGGGAAGGCGGCCTCTGGGTTTAAGGTGTTAGGCAACCAGGGAAGCCAGGGAGGAGCCCGGCTCTCCGAGCGCCCAAGAAGGGCAGGGGAAGTCGCGGCCACCGCCGGGCCGGAACGCCAGCGGCTCGCTCCGGGATTGCTTTGCCTTCTTTTTTGTGCAGCCGACCGACCGACCGACCGACCGACCGACCGACCGACCGACCGATTGCTTTGGATCTACTCCGGTCTACCTGCGCCTGGTCGGCCCGCGAGCCCGCGCTCCCGGTGACCATTCATGGTCTGCGCCGTCCGCCTTGGGAGTCGAGTCTACGGCTCAGGTTGGCCACGCTCTCCCAGCGGGGGCGCTTGTGTGCCGCGGGAGCCTTGGCTTTGCAAGGGCCGATGCGGCGGGGGGACTCGGCGGCGGGGGCGGCGGCCGGGGAGCTCCCTTGCCTTGAGGTCCGGACGGGATTGATTGATTGATTGATTGATTGACTGACTGCCTACCTGCTGAAGGGCCGGGCTAGGAGCGAAGTCTGGCCAGGGGGGTTAAGCAGCCGCTGCTCCTGCCCCCCCCCCGACTGCGCCAGCCTCTGTCCCTGGCAGCGGCTCACACTCCCTCGCCGGGGTTCTTCTTCTTCTCCGCCAGCGCGCAGCCCCCGGCCGCCCGGGTTGGCTGGCTGGCTGGCTGGCTGGCGACGCTCGATGAACTGCCTGAAAGAGCCTCTCAGCCTGGAGCGTTTGGGAGCCGGGAATAAGCTTTGCTCCACCTCCCCTTCCTCTTCCTCTTCCTCCTCCGCCTCCTCGTCTTGCCACCACCACCACCACCACCACCATCACCACCAGCAACAGCCGGCTCTGGTTATGGCTTCAGCCCTGACCCCCGGCCAGCCGCGATCGGCCCTGGAATCTGCCAAGCATCGGCTGGAGGTTCACACCATCTCCGACACCTCCAGCCCCGAGGCCGCAGGTAAGGCACTTCTTGCTCCAATCCAGCCGCTCTAACCTTCCCCGGCTTTTCGCTTTAAAGACACTCTTGCCCCATTATTGTACAGTGGCAACGGGCGGGGGGGGGAGGGGAGAGAGAATAATGGCCAATGGACCTGATCCGTTATTCCCATAGCTACAAATTAGACAGGTAGAGAGAACTGCAAAGGAACACCAGCAAAAAAAAAGTAATTCTCCGCTCCTTTCAAGGGGGGGACGGCGAGTCAGATCGCGTCAGGTATTTGCCGTTTTGGTCTAGAGAGGGCAAAGAATGGGGGCAATTTTTATATTCCATCTTCCCTGCCAACCTTGGTATTCGCGAGGGAGAGAAGCTAGCCCCGGCAGCAAACCCAACAGGAGCTCGGCCCCGCTAAGGTGAAAGCAGCCGGGGCAACAATTCCCAGGAGTATCACCTTGATTTAAGCAGACTTCACCTCTCTCTGAAAGGGTCACTATTTGAACTCTTTCCTTACTGGAAACTAAAAGGGAGGGAGGGAGGGAGGGAGGGAGGGGGACTCTTGAAATAACGAGGTGTCCAAAATCTGAGATTAGTGAAATTAATGTGATTGCAAGCGATTGGCTGTAAGCCTCCATGCAACTTTCGGAGACTTTCCAAATAAAGCCGCGTTGGGAAATTCTGGCTAAACCGTGCAGAAAATGCTGCTGAAAGACAAGGCCACTCCTGCCTCTGCTTCCTCCAGAGCAAGTCCTGTTGAGATCAACTGGATGTATTTTAGAATGAATGTGCCTAGAGTTCAACTGCAATTGCAGCTCGTGTGTGGGTGTGTGAGAGAGAGCTCAGAATGTCAGAATCTGCAATGTGCAGTATTTTAGCCCAGGGAGAAGGAAAGAACTGAAGTGGACTTATTTGCAAGTAAACACGATCAACTTTATAGTTCGGGTTCAACCACCAAGTCTTGGGTTAACGCTACATACGTTTTTTAATTTATTTATTTGGGGCTAAATCCACGGGCACAGTTGACCTTATGCTGAGTCGAATACTGCAGGTTGTCACTGGATATGGACCGTGGATTAGCGTGACCACCTAAAAAATTATACTAAGGTCAAGCCATTGTAACTCAGAAACGCTTCTAATTTATTATATAAAGGACAATCTTGAGACCTAAAGAGAACAGGGTATCTATCTTCATACGATTCATAGATATTGGCTGCAGTTCCTATTGTACATAAAACTTGATGCTGTGCCGTAAAACAACTGCTTCTGAAAGGATTCTCAGTCTGATTGCACTTTTTTAATATATATATTCGGCATTTATTCTTTTCGGCAAGTTTGTATCAATCGAGATCAACTCTCCCATTTGCGACCTACTATTTGATATAATTTCTGGATGTCCCCAAAGTGGGCATGTCTAAAAAAAAAATATGTAAGAATATGCAAGACAATACTCGGTCGTCTCAAAATCTGTCTGTCCTTTTAAAAACGTTTGGGTGCGTGTTTGGGTGCCTTAAACCCAGGGCAATGGAGCTTATTGCTTTGCTGGCTGGGGAATTCTGGGAACTGAAGTCCACAAGTCTTAAAAGTTGCCAAGGTTGTGGAGACCCTTGTTCTATAATATAGATGATTTGTCCGTTCAGACTTGTGCTGTCCCACTGCAACCACCGGCGGTTATATATTTAATTGCAATAAAACCGTACGCTTAAGGGAGAAGGAGTGAGCAATCCCTTGAATAATCACAGCAAACCTGCTTGGACCTGGCGGTTTGAATGCTCAGGTCGGGAGTGATTAATTTACACAATCCACGTTCCAAGTCTAAGCAGGTAGTTTAGTAGTGGGAATTCCCCTTTCCTTTCCTTTCCTTTCCTTTCCTTTCCTTTCCTTTCTTTCCTTTCCTTTCCTTTCCTTTCCTTCCCTTCCCTTCCTTTCCTTTCTTTTCTTCTTTCCCGTTCTTTCGTTTTCTTTTGTTTTTTTCTTCGTTT
>QLTV01003663.1:861102-876394 GCA_003457575.1 Thermophis baileyi
TTTCCTTTCCTTTCCTTTCCTTTCCTTTCCTTTCCTTTCCTTTCCTTTCCTTTCCTGTCCTTCTTTCCCATTTTCAGCCGATGCTTTTGGTAAAATCTTTTCCAAAGCCCGGGAGAGTCCAGAGCACAAAGAAGCCACTCTCACCCGTGGGGCAGTCATCCCGCGGACGCACCCCGAGGATGAGGGGGCCGCTTTTCCATTCTCAGACGGGTGGTTTCCCTGGGAAGGAAGCGCCTTCGTTTTATAAGCAGCCCTTCGGATTTCTGCTGCTTCTCCCCAAAAGCTCCCGTCCCTGATTGCGGATAGCTACACGCCTGGTTGTTGTGGTTGGGTTTTTTTAAAGCGGTTCTTACTCGTTTTAAGTCACACCGCCGTGCCTGTGGCTCCTTCCCGCCGACTCCCCTTGAGTTTCAGCGGCGCGGGCTGAAATGAAGCGGGCTCGCGTGGCAGCCGTTTCCCAGAGGTTGGCCACGCGTGGGCTTCCAGCCGCTGGCCTGCGAAGCCGGCCGAGGGAACGGGGCGACCCTCCTTTTCCTTCTGCCTTGAGCCCCCCCTCCGCCCCCCCTCCCTTGCCCTGTCCTCCTCCCCGACGGGCCCCCCCTGACCCGACGCTGCTTTGCCTTTCGCAGAGAAAGAGAAAAGCCAGCCGAGCAAGAATGAGGACGCGGGCGCCGAAGATCCGTCCAAGAAGAAGCGGCAGCGGCGGCAGCGCACTCACTTCACCAGCCAGCAGCTGCAGGAACTGGAGGCGACCTTCCAACGCAACCGCTACCCGGACATGTCGACGCGGGAGGAGATCGCTGTCTGGACCAACCTCACCGAGGCCAGAGTCAGGGTAAGAGAGCGCCGAGCCGCGGTGGGGACGCTGGGCGGGACTTCGCGGGGCGAGGCGGCGGCGGCTGCTTTCGATTTCGCCTCCAGCGAGGCGGGCTTTGGGCCGGCGCAGGCTCCCCGGTTCTATCTGTCAGGCCCTGACGGATTGCCTTCCCCCTCCGAAGATGATGGATGGCCCCGACTGCGCGGCGTGTTCTGAACGGGATGCGAAGGAGCAAAGGGAACCTGCGCCAAGAAAGCGGCTCAGGGCAGGCTCCGACCTGCGCCCAGCCCAAAATGCGCCAAACCGCCAGGCCTCGGCCGGCTTCCCAGGCCCCGCGACGCTCCCTTCTCCGCATTCTTTGCCCCCCACCCTCCCTCCCTTCCCTCCGCTTTCACAACTCTGGTGGCTTATTCCCCGTCCCTCTTCTCGCCTTAGATTTATGGCTCCATCTAAAAGCCCCTAAAATCCGACAGGATCAGGCAGCTCAGTCGGAGAGGGAAGAAAGAAAACACAGCTTCCCCAATGCGCCGGAGAGGAAGGGGGGGGAGGGCCGTTTTTCTATGGAGATTGTAGTTCAGAACTACTCGGGGTAGGAAAACCAGATGGAATCCGGCCGCGGTTCGAGTTTTCCCTGTGTAAACCGAGTTGGGGTTTTAAAGCAGAAATTCGTAGATGGGGGGATGTCTCTCAATTCGATGGGATTAGTGACTCTAAAACTCCGTAAGGGTTTGAGTAATTACTACTGCTTGGAGTCAGGAAAGTTGGTAAGTGAACCTTTGGATTTGATTCCAAGGTTTCCTTGAAGTGGTTTACTTCATTTCACTGGTTTTTCACTGGCCAGTGAAATGAAGGGAAGGGGGCAGAGATGCCTGGAGAAGCAGAGGTGAGCTTGCTTCAGTGCTGTTGTTTCATATACACACACACAGAGAGGGGGGGGAGGGAGGGGGGGGGAGAAGGAGCAATTTTCAAAAAAGGAGTGGTGGTAAACCACACAGTTTTCTTGGATGAGAGTGAAGGAGACTCTCCAAAACAATTGCTGTGAAAAGGGAGGACTTTTGAATGCAGCTCTACTTACTCTACCTTTACACCGCGTTTCTTTCCAAACTTTTGCCCCTGAGGGAGGAGTGGAGTGGAAAGATGCGTTGTTTTGTGACGAAGTTACCCATATTTACCAAAATAAAATGTTGCATCTGCAATGTAAAAAGGACGGTATGGAATGGATTGGTGTTCGTTTAATCTAGGAGAGACGAATGAACACCAAAATCCATTCCATACCGTCCTTTTGATTACTCCCTTTTAATTGCAACGCTCAGAGCTTATACACATCCCAAAGTTTGTTTTAAATTAAAAATCGGAAGGGTTGCGACTCGAGTTTTAATGCAAATAAACAACAAGCGACTGGGGGGAAAAATATGGCAGAGTATATAAAGGAGGAAGCTGATCCTTTTGGCTTCCTCAGTCAATTCACCCGGAATTCCTGTGGTTCAAACCCTTTAAACGGAAACGCTTGCGATTAAGCTGGTCTCGAATTGAGTCCTCTTGGAAAATTGTCCTTTCGGAAACAACGCGGTACAGTAATGTACTGAAGCAACCTTCCGGGTTCCTTTAATGACCTTTTGGTTCGTTCTGAAGCGTAAAAAATAGTTACTCTTGAGATTTTGCTATTGCTGCCCTTGGGATTCCAGGCAAGTTTCCTCCGTATGTTTGGGTTCCAACGGGCGACGCAATCACACCCTCAGATTTCCAACTGTACCACTACGGGTATTATGGTGGCTCCAGTCAGCAGTAAACCACATCTAGACTGATTTATACTCTATAACAACTTGTCGGATTGTCCCAAACGCCTAAAAAAACAACAACAAAACCCTCGGACGAAGGAAGCGGCCGGCCTTTATTCACAACTGAACAATATACCTTCAGCTGGGCACGTCCGATCCCCTGCTCCAAAAGCGCATGGCTCTGCTCTTGGGGCCCTGAAAAGACGCCCTGCCCTCCGTTGCAGATGGCGGAAACACGATCCGCCCTGCAGGTTGTTTGCAGTGGCCGCCTCTGCGTTTCGGCTGCGCGGAGTAGTGCAAACCGCGGCCTAGGCTTCGATTGGGGGGGGGAGCGGGGGGGGAAGCGCGGCGGGTCCGGCTAGAGCGAACTTTCGCGCGGGGTCAACCCAAGAGCAGATTGGCCATTCCAATCCACACCAGAAAGTCGCAGGCGGCGGGTGGGCCGAGCAGGCAGCTGGGAATGTGGATTGAGGAAAGACGCGCGCGCCTGTCGCCTTTGTCTTGGCGGCGGAGGCGCCCGTCCTTCTCGCGTCGAGAAAGAGCAAAGTTTGCCAAAAGCGCAGGAGAAGAAGCCGGCCCGGAGCTGGCTTAAGCTCTACTAATGATTAGCACATGAAAGAAACACGCTCCTGTCACCAGCCGTTAAGGTAAAAGATTGATTAGCAGGTTTCCTAGCCGATGTATATTTATGTTGACTTCTTTCTATTTTTTTCCCGGGCTGCTGGAGAGAAAAACCATTGACCGGATTTAAATTTCAAGCTACTCCTGGATTATTAATATCATCGCGAGGATCGTTCTTCCTCTCCTGTGTAGAACAATAGGTGTTAAAGCGGATTCACTTCCTTGCCTTAGACTTCTAGACTTTTGGGGGAAGGAAGGGGAGTTAGAGGTTTGAAGTGGGGAGAAAAGAATGAGCCATATTCCTTTTGTTCAAGATTACCACTCGGATCAAACTGAATGAACTGCAAAGCAAAGAGAGAGAGGGAGGGGGGGAGAGAGATGGCAGAAAAGCGGGCTGAAACCCAACCAGCAAATGCACAGGACGTTTTCTTGGCTGGGTATCAGGGTTCGTTAAGGAACGATCTTCGCCTTCGGACCTCAACATACCCTTTTGTCGTGGCTAGGAACAAAGTCCTCCCCGTCTCCAGTCTCAGCTGCGCATAAGCATTTTTGTCCCTTTTAAGGAGAAGGAGATTGGCCGCTCTCTGGAGAAGCCTATTTGTTTAAAATTCAGCCTAGGCGAGCTGCTTGCTGTGTGCTTATTATCCGAATGTAAATGCCAGGGTAGACTGGTTTGTTTATGTAGCCATACACATGTTAATAAGGCCAGAGGAACAAAACTCTTCACTCCGGTGGGCCAGCTTGGGCGAAAGGTGTAGCATTCTAGGCTAAACAGGGTTTCCGTGCTGACCTCAGCGAAATCTGAGGAAATGGCGTTCGGGGCGGGAGGATTCTGGCAACAGAACCTCGCTCTGTTTTATTGGGCCTTTAACTCTGAAGCCCAGCCCGGACATTTCCGTGCAGGCTTTCTTGGAAGGGAGGCTTGTTGAGCGCGAGATCTTCTTGTGTGATCGTGAGGATGCAAAGATTTTTCAAGCGGTGTTCCTCTCTCGAAAAACGGCAGGGCCAGGAGAGGCCCCTGCTAGATAAATAACGGTACATTTCACGTTCGGACAACCCTTAAAGTCTTATTTTATCCTTCCTTTCCCCCCCCCCCTCCACCCCTCCCCTGTAAAGGAGCTATGAAAGGTTTTATTTGTCACATCAGAAGGCGGCGGGGCGCGCGTTTATTGTTCAGGCTCAGCTGAAGGACTTGCATTCTTTTTAAGGCGGCCTTAAAAAAAATGTTTTTGGTAAAGTAAAAACCTGGATGAGTAATGTCCGAGGCTGGAGCAGTTTGGGCTGGAGCACCGAATGGCGCTCGCTTGCTCCTTCCCTTCCCTCAGGGAGCTCGGGAAGCCCCGTAGTGCGGGGGTCGCGGTGGGCTGAGGGGGGGGGAGCATGCTAGGGTCCTTTGGTTTCCCCGCAGTGACCAGCTCTTCTCTCCTTCGCTCTGTTTCCCTCCTCCTCCTCCTCCTCCTCCTCCTCCTCTCTCCTCCTCCTCCTCTCTTCCCTCTCCTTAAGGTTTGGTTCAAGAACCGGCGGGCCAAGTGGCGGAAACGGGAGCGGAACCAGCAGGCGGAACTCTGTAAGAACGGCTTTGGGCCGCAGTTCAACGGGCTGATGCAGCCCTACGACGACATGTACCCGGGCTACTCGTACAACAACTGGGCCGCCAAGGGGCTGACCTCGGCGTCGCTCTCCACCAAGAGCTTCCCCTTCTTCAACTCCATGAACGTCAACCCGCTGTCCTCGCAGAGCATGTTCTCGCCCCCCAACTCCATCTCGTCCATGAGCATGTCTTCCAGCATGGTGCCCTCGGCGGTCACCGGCGTGCCGGGGTCCGGCCTCAACAGCCTCAATAACTTGAACAACCTGAGCAACCCTTCGCTCAATTCGGCCGTGCCCACGTCCGCCTGCCCCTATGCCCCGCCAACCCCTCCCTACGTTTACCGGGACACGTGTAACTCTAGCTTGGCCAGCCTGAGACTCAAAGCCAAGCAGCACTCCAGTTTCGGCTACGCCAGCGTCCAGACCCCGGCCTCCAATCTGAGCGCCTGCCAATACGCCGTGGACAGGCCGGTGTGAGGAAGGAAAGGAAAAAAGGAAAGAAAAAAGCCAGCCTCTTCGGCCGGGCTTCGGGGTGGCTGCTCTCGTTGCTGCGTGGGAAGGGGGGGGCGGGGGGGAGGGGAAGGAGGGCAGGCAAGCGCGTGACAGTCGGAAGGGACGAAGGCGGCTTCTTCTTCGCCTCGGCATCTTAAGAACACGAACCTTCGATCCAAAGCAAACGGGCGCTGGGGCGGGTGGGGAGAGAGGAGCAATTAGGCGGCCGAAATTAATCTACCCAGGCGGAGGGAGGGAGAGAGAGAGAGAGAAGGCAAACCCTTGAAATTTCGGCGTTCTTTGCTTTTTAAAGGGTGTTCTTCGGGCTCCTTTAAAATAAATGGAGAGAGGTTTTTGTTTTGTTTTTGTTTTTTAATGGGAAAGAAATGTTCCCAACCGAGACAAGGACATATATTATAAATATATATAAAATACGGACAAACGTTTGACTGGATATGGTATGACATTTTAATGTTCCTATAAGCTTGTTATTTTTTATGTTTAGCATTGTTAACATGAAAAGGAAAAAAAATGACGGGGAAAGGATGTATATATATATATATATTGAAATGTCAAAATTAATTTTATAAAAGCAGTTGTTAGTAATATCTTCACAGTGTTTTTAAAAAGTTAGGCTTTAAAATAAAGCATGTTACACAAGAGAGTAGGGATTTGTTTTCCTTTTCCTTTTTCTTTTCTTTTCTCCGCTTGCGAGCAAGGGAATGTATATACTGTACTAAATGCAACACTGTATGTTTCTAACATGTTATTAATATTATTATTATTATTATTATTATTATTATTAAAAAGGAAGTCCCATTGTGTGAATATCAGTTTTAGAATAGTACCTCTGGTGGATGCAATGGTGACTTTTGAAACTGCAATGTAAAACATACCCCGTGTATAACATTTCGTATAATTAGTGTTTTCCTTTTCAGACAACATTGGAAAAAAAAATGTGTTTCATGGGAGTAAAATATACAGCATACAGTTTGGTCTGGAATTTTATTTTTTATTTTTGGGGGGGGGGGGTAAATTTGGAATGCATTTCCCAGAGAGGATTTTCCAAGTACTAAGGAATAATAATATTTAGCTCTTATCCAACCTGTTGTTTAAAAAGGGAGAAGGAATCTTATTTCGGTTTAAAAAAAAAAAAAAGCCCCTGAAAGCTTTATTTAGGGCCTTTAAGCCTGAGAGCTTTGAAAAGTTCCTCCTCTCCCCGATTTTCTCCTCTGGCATAGCGGCATGAAGGAGATCTAAATGAAGTGCCAGTCTTGCAAACATGAACGGTGTTTTCCAGGACCGGGAAAATTAAAGGCCTGTCATTTACTTCACGGATCGAATCAACCGATACCCGAATGGATTTGATCCAGAAGAGGTCCGATTCTCTCGACTTTCCACCGAAGGAATTGAAAGAAGCCTTAAAACAGAGGAGGAAGCCTCACGGAATGAAATTCTGCTGGCAGGTTTGCCCTTCTGCCAGCCATTTAAAACCTTGAGGTTTACAAGTTCTGAACCTTGGCCGGAGTGTGCCTAGTACAAATAGCTGACCAATAAAATGATCAAATAGCCTAACGTTTCTCCCTCACTGGGGTTTTTTTTGGTTTGTTTGTTTCTCTCTTTCTCCCTCCGCCCCCTTTTTAAACGAGAGTCCTCCGTTAATTAAAGGGGAACAGACCTTTGCCCCAAATCGATGCCAGCCCCACCCCAATGACCCGCGATTCCCTTGTGGACCGGCAGTGGGGGAGGGGGGAAAATAAACGGGCTAGGCTGGGGCGGCTGAGGTTTTTTTCCTTTCGGGGGGGGAGGGGGGCGGTGTGGCAATTGGCTCCAACGTTTGGCTTCCGGCCAGGTGGACCTACTCAGATCTGGAGAGCTACTGGTTCTTAAAACCACTCCGGATTACGCTTTGTATGTCTGCGGCAGGATGAGGCAAATCGGGATGAATGATTAGCCCCGCCAGCTCTCTGAGCCGGGAGGTTCCGATAGAGCAAGGGTCTCCAACCTTGGAAACTTTTAAGGCTTGTGGACTTCAACTCCCAGAATTCCTAAATCCACAAGTCTTAAAGTTGCCAAGGTTGGAGATCCCTGCGATTAGAGGGACAGACAAGAAGAGCTAAAAGGATTTAAAACAAAACTAACAAAAACACGAAATGAGGAGAGAAAGTGGGGGGGGGATCCAACGCGCATACAGAGGACATGGTCAAAAGGATTGGAGGACCCAGGCCGAAACCCTTCCCCGCCTCTCCCCGGATGCCCAGATTTGGGTTTTTTTGCTAATGTTTTCACTTTATCCATAATCCCAGCAATAATCCCTGCTTTTGTTCTGCTCCGCATCGCGGCCGAATAGCAGGGAGAGAAAGATCAAGTCCATCGCTGGTGATGGCCAGAGGCCCTACAGAGCAACTTCTCTTTTCTTCTTCTTTTTTTTCTTCTTATTTTCCACAGCGGACTATAAACCCTGCCTGGGCACGAAAGCCTCTCTCCTCCCTTGTTTTCGGGGCAGCGAAGGAATGGCAGGGGAACTGAAGGGAGGAAGACTGCAAGGGGGAAGCCGGAAGTGTCCAGCACCCGAAGTCGCCTCTGCCCACAAGCAAATTTGCAAATCCAGCAGCAGGAAACTTTTACTCAAGCGTCCATTTTTGGCTTGACCTGTTACGCATCCCTTCCTTCCGCCCACAAAAACCCCTCGCCACTTAATAGGATTCGGGGAAGGCCATAATCTGCAAAGATAGGCCCTTCAAACACGCGTGGGCTCAGTCTCCAGAACCAAGAAAAATGGACTGTCAGCCCAAAAACTCAAACGCTGAAGCTTCCAAAATTCACCCGCGGCGGGATACTTTGAGTCACTTAAGATTATAATCTTCCGGTTCCGAGGAAACGTAAAAAGCCTAAAAATGTGTCTTTGTTTGGGTTAATCTGTGAGGGGGGGGGGTGGAAATCAGCACAAAAACACAGCTGACAGATACTTCGGAGTAAAAAGAAGACGGGATCCAGTGGAAAACGCGCGCCTGTCATATTTCAAAGTTTGAATATTGAGATTCCAAAAATCACAGCCGAAGCTCGATCTTTCCTGAATTTCATTTAGATGCAGCTGGGGCACAACCTGGCGCCCTCCAGATGCGTGGGACAGCAAGTCTCTTCGTTCCCAGCTGAGACTGGGTGTCCAACACATTAGAGTAGGGGTCTCCAACCTTGGCAACTTTAAGACTTGTGGACTTCAACTCCCAGAGCAAAGCTGGCTGAGGAACTCTGGGAGTTGAAGTCCACAAGTCTTAAAGTTGCCAAGGTTGGAGACCCCTGCATTAGAGGGCCTGAAGGTAGGTCGTCTTAGAGTGGGGGAAGGTTGAGTGGCCTGCATTCACCCCAGCTCCAACCTCACTAAAGGCAGGGCGGGCGTAGGGGTGGGGAGGCTAAAGGCAGCCGAATCGGGGGGGGGGGTCTTCCTTATCACTCTATTTCCATCGCCAGGAATTTGCTGTCGATTGATTCGCTCTTGTCAACACTTCAGATTGGGGGATGAAAGGGTCTGGGAGATATTTATTACGGTTATTCTCCTACGTGCACAGTTGTTTAAATGAGTGGTAATTATTAATCCAATTGCGACCAACCCGAACCAGCACTTTAATAAAGACCAAGAAGAGAGTTCCTGGCGACCACTTCTCTTTTTCGCCCATTCTGTTCATTCAAATGTACGCATTTCTAGTGTGGCCCATTCATTTTGGGATGCCGTGGTGGGCCTTAAACAGAGATTTCCAGACCTCCGGTATCAAGGAGATTTAGAAACAAGTTTCGGACAAAACAGGGCGTTTGCTTATTTACCATTCAGGGATGAAAGACTTGCAGTTTATAGACTGATCCTACCGGTATATTCAGAATTAAACCCCAGAGTTTTCAGTTGGGCCTTTCTTCCCACATAAACGGCTTCAGGAGCGCAGCCTTCCCTAATGTGCAGCTGTAATCTCATTCATGGCAATGGAGCGTAAATGCACCTGGATTAGACCATGCACGGAACCCAATGAATCCTCATGCTGGATTCTGATCATCTTAACTCGATTCGTGAACCCTGAAGCCATCTTGCATTTTATTATTTAAAATGGGAGAGAACCTTGTTTTCAGGCCAGCAGGTTAGAGGAGTGCAGGAAATGATACTCCCCCCCACCTCATTTTAAGGGGATTTTCTTTTTCCCCTTTTCGTCCTCCTTCTCCCCCTTCTTCTGGCTTTGCATGGCCATTTATTCTGTCCCAGGAGCTTTTTGCATGCCTTGGTCGGCCAGAAATGGAAAGAGGGTGATGGCTGTGTTCTCCCTCTCCCTCTCCCTCCCTCTCTCCCCTCTCTCTCCCCTCTCTCTCTCTCTCCCTCTCTCTCCCTCCCTCCTCTCTTTCCCTCTCCCTTTCCCTCTCCCTCTCTTTCTCTTTCTCTCCCCCTACCCCTCTTCATTTCTTTCTCTCTCCCCCCTCCCTTTCTCTTTCTCTCCCTCTCTCTCTCCCTCTCCCTCCCTCTCTCTCCCTCCCTCCTCTCTCTCTCCCTTTCCCTCTCCCTCTCTTTCTCTTTCTCTCCCCCTACCCCTCTTCATTTCTTTCTCTCTCCCTCTCTCTCTCCCCTCTCCCTCTTATTCTCTCCCTCCCTCTCATTCTCTTATTCTCTCTCTCTCCCTCCCTGTCCCACTCCCCGTCTCTCTCTCTCTCCCTCTCCCTCTCTCCCTGTCCCCCCCTCTCTTCCTTCCTCCCTCCCTCTCTCTATCGCAGGCGACCTTGGAAACAGAGCGAGCTGTTGAGGCAGGAAGGCGGGAAGGCAGAAGAATGCAGAGAGATGGGGTGGGGAGAAGGAGTAAAAGCCCGGACTCTAAAGAAGAAATCCACATTGCTTTTCAAAGTTGCACGTCTTAAGCACCAGGCCATCAATTAAGTGCCTGGAGTTGCTGCTGCTCCCTTGAGGAGTCTATTAAAAACACCAGCGAGATCCCCGCGGTTGAGCCCAGGCGTGTGAACAAACAGGGCTGTCTGGCTCGAAATCCACATCCCAATCCACAAAAAAAGGGGGGGGGCAGAAGACTCCCTCTCTCCTTTCTCCTCCCACCCTTTTGAGTCCGGAGACCAACTCTCCTCGCCTCCTCTTTGCCTAGCCTTCGGAGGCCCTGGCAGGCAGGCAGGCAGGCAGGCAGGCAGGCAGGCAGGCAGGCAGGCAGGCAGGGACAGCTGGGCGCGTCCCAGTGCGCGTGCAAGGCCGGGAAATGCTCCAACTTGGAAGCAGAGCCGTGGCTTGGACTCTAATTCCCCGACTTTGTCCCCCTCCCCCCGCGGCATGGAGCCATTCCGAAGGTGCAGCTCGTCTGAATGTGGCTAGACTCTGAATTCAACGATGGGTGGGTATTGGGGAAAAGTTTGGGCATCTGTAGATCGAGTATAGAATTAGCATTGCTAGACAGAAAGAGCGAAATGGATTAGCAAAAGGAGGAAAGAGAAGGAAGGAAGGAAGGAAGGAAGGAAGGAAGGAAGGAAGGAAGGAAGGAGAGGGGGGGGCGGGGGGAGGGGGGGAGGGGGGGAGGGATTGTACCTTCGTCTGGCTTCAGTGATCTTTAATCGACCAACGGAATTCATAAAGTCTGCAATTCCTTAACTTTTTGGAGGTAAGTCTTGCTATGTTCAGTAGGACTTCTTTCTGAAGAAGTTCGTTTAAATTCGCCTGGTACTGCAAACAGTCAAAACCCAAACTCAGTCTAATATTTCCCGCTCCCTAAAAATTGACTATTAAGGTTATATTTTGGGCTTATACAAATTCCTTTTGCGCCCAGATAGTTCTTCTATATTCTGGAATTAATGGCAAAGTATGCTGCTAAATACTCAACCTTGGCTGAGTTGAAGAGCAATTAACCATTAAAACAAAAACAGAGTGGTGGGGGGGGGGGAAGAATGCCAGGAATTTATTTTAGTAGTGGCAGGATCACATGAGGAATTTCCTACAAAAAGCAGGATTGGTGGGAAGAGACAATATTTTCATTTATTTCTAAAGCAGGTTAATTATGACAAATACCACCTTGGAACATAGTGTGCCCTTATGAATTTAAACTGCACACATGTATTTTAGGTCAGCGTTTTGATGCATCTACATTTTGATGAGCACAACGTGTGTATGCCTATAAAGATTGTCCTAAATAAATGTTCATCTAGATCCAATTCATCTAGAACCACCAAGTACAGTTTTTAATTCAGATTCAATAGATAGGCATCCGAACAAGAGTCCACGTGAGGTACACTGATATACAGATACAGATATACAGATGCTACTTTCATTCCCGCCCCCCCCCCCCAATGAGCCAGACTTGCAAAGGAGCAAACACAGACAGGATCACAGGTCCATCTGTAACGTTTCACTCATTTGCACAGTGTGACCTTCACCATAATCCTCCACTTCATTCATGGATTGAATCTGTTTTGCTTTTAGACAACCCAGCATTGAGATCACCAGATTTCCCTAAGATGTTGGTGCAAGTCGTACACGCCCTTTGGTAGCATCTACTCTCTTACAACTGTCTTCCCAGTAAATGAACAAGTTGAACTGGTAGCTGGATGAACAGAGCAAGTAATAATGTCATCATGATCATGAATCACCGTCAATCAATATTGACATAGAGTTTGGAAACTTCCATAAACAGCTGTTCTCAAATCAAACTAAGCACTCGATAGCCGAGAATTCTTTTTCTAGGCTCAGTATATGTACGTGATAATAATCTGGTTACTTTCCATGGAAGTTTTCAAGTAAGGAGTCAAGTAAGAAAGCCAAGATAACAGAACAATGTATTTGGAATATCAAAAGGTAAATGTAGAGTCTTCTTCCAGAGGGATGGTTTCCTAGACGAGAAAGTGTAGTTTTCTTGACAATGATGATAAAACTGGTTTGTTTGTTTTTTCTCAGTCTAACCCAGAGGTCTTCAAACTTGGCAACTTTAAGACTTGTGGATTTCAACTCCCAGAATTCTCCAGCCAGCATAGCTGGCTGGAGAATTCTGGGGGTTGAAGTCCACAAGTCTTAAAGTTGCCAAGTTTGAAGACCCCTAGTCTAACCTATGGTCAGTATTTCATCCTGGTCTTCCATCAAGGAACTAGTCTGGCTAATTTAGGAAAAAAAAACAGGGTTATGATTGGGGCATATGTCTTGAAGTACTATTGTTAACATTAGGTTTCCCCCCTCCCCCTTAAAGAGCAAATGCTACTTAAAATCAAGACTACCATAACTATCCAGCAAAAATCTGGATGACTGTTCAATACTGTAATATAGGTACCCAGAACTTCTATATCTGGTGACCTCTAGTGGTAGTCTGGTATTTTATAACCATAACATTCTTTGGAAAGTGTTTTTAAGGCTGCAAGCTTTCTTCCTAGTCAGTGAACGCCATTTCTTAGCTGTGCAATCCTTCCCTTGATCTGCTTACCAGAATGTCATTCATCCTGAGTTCTATTGGCTTCACCATCAGGGAAATATACATAAGGCCTGTATCTCTCAACTGCGATTCTGACAATCCTCTTCTGACTAAATCCCATTAGATTACATGAGGCTTTCTGACAATATAAGATAAGGTTGATAAGGTCCACTTTTATTCACTGGGATAAAGGCCAGAGAATGTGCTGTAACTTCACTGTGAATAAAACAAGAGGTTAGCAATAGCACTTAGACTTATATACCGCTTCATAGTGCTTTACAGCCCTCTCTAAGCGGTTTACAGAGTCAGCATATTGCCCCCAACAATCTGGGTCCTCATTTTACCGACCTCGGAAGGATGGAAGGCTGAGTCAACTTTAAGCCTGGTGAGATTCGATCTGCCAAACTGCTGTAACCACTGCGCCACCGCTGCTCATATCCAGGTTGGTACCGGTATATGCTCCATCACTCTATCTACTAAACGAATAGGCACATTGAAGCACATTGGTTCACCAGTGTTGCTGCTGCAACCACATTTTAGCCCAGGGTATATATAAAACCGGTTTCATTGACTTGTTCGTATTTAATGTCCTTGGAACTCAGAAAAGTGTCCTGATCCAGAGAACAATGACTAAACTGGCTAAAAGGAAGACACAAATTTATCCTTCTCATCATCTTAAACCTTTCTCAGACTTCTTTTATTTTCCTTTGGCAATTGACCTACCCAATTTGCTAATTTGAAATAAGGAGAACTTTGCCAAGCTCAGCCTAAATGAAACTGCCCTCTGGTTCCATACTGCGGCTTTGGTGTTGGACAAATAGAAAGCCTGGAAATTTCCAGGCTTCTTAAGCTATGAAGAAACATTAAGAAGTTGGAGCCATTGCAGGCAAGGGCCAGGGTGGGATGCAAAACTTCAAGTTATCTGGCCAAGCCCATTAGACACTGCTCTAGCCAATCAGACAGGAAAACTAAGACATCATTATGCCCAAGAAGTTAATAGGGCATTCTCATCCCAGTCAGTTAGTAGGTCAATATACGGGTTTTTTTTCCCCTGAGTTCAAGATTTATTTCCTGACTTGGATTTCAGCAGTTGATTTCTGAGCAGATTTGAATGAAACATTAACTCTTGGCCAGGCTGGACTTTGGCTGTGATGGAAGAAGCATCTGGGAGTTATTCAGTTGTAGGAGATGGTATCATACAGATCCACACTGAACAGTTGAGTTTCGTGAGATTCCCCTTTGAGTAGACACAATAAGGATCCCAGAATACAGCAACCTTTCACAATATGCATCGGTCCTAGAGTTTTGTGCTCACAGTGATCCCCAAGTTGCTGTTTGGAATAAATGAGAGCCATTAGACCAGAGGTCTTCAAACTTGGCAACTTTAAGACTTGTGGACTTCAACTCCCAGAATTCTCCAGCCAGCATAGCTGGCTGGAGAATTCTGGGAGTTGAAGTCCACAAGTCTTAAAGTTGCCAAGTTTGGGGACCCCTGCATTAGACCATGTAACTATGGCTGCTATGTCCAGGGCACTGTTAAGCGGGCATGTGCCTTTGCCCACCATTTGAACCCAGTCTGCTGCTCTTTAGGGGAATTAAGTGAAGGACTTTCGAAAGCCCTGCCAAAAATGGGCGGGGATTCAATCTGAGCTTTTTTTTTTTTTATGAAAGGTGTGAACTTTCCTACAGAGCTACAGGGTATAACTAATGAATGACAATCAATCTCCCTGCTACCCTTACAAGAGATTCCTCCTCCTAACTTCCACGTTCAGTTCTTTGGGACTGCTCCTTCCCCTCTGGTCTTCTTCCTAGTCTTCCCTTCAGCAAAGCTTACAGCATCCACTTGCTGCAGCTGAGAAGCCGCCTTGGATGGAGTGTAGGCCTAGGGAGCGTTGGGTTTCCCATAAAACATTCCAGAAGAACGAGGAATCCATCTCCACAAATTTCCAGCTTGCAATTGTCCAACTAGCTGAGTGTCCTGGGACTGGTTGTCCAAACAGATCAGGTGGTCAGTAAGTTTGGGGAAGCTGTTCAAAGATTTGTTGTTAAAATCCTGGGTACTTCATCTGGGTAAAATTGCCAGCTTTTTCTCTGTACCCCTCCCTCTCTCTTTCTCCCTCTCCCTCTCCCCCTCTTTCTCTTTCTCTCTCTCCCTCTGTCTCCCTCTCCCCCTCTTTCTCTTTCTCTTTCTCTCTCCCCTCCCTCTCCCTCTCCCTTTCTCTCCCTCTCCCTTTCTCTCCCTCTCCCTCTCCCTTTCTCTCTCTTCCCCTCCCTCCCTCTCTTTCTCTTTCTCTCTCTTTTTCTCTGTCTCCTCTCCCTCTCTGTCTGCCTCTTCCTCTTCCTTTCTCCCTCTCCCTCTCCCTCTCTCTCTTTCTCCCTCTCCCTCTCCCTCTCTTTCTCTCTCTCTCCCCCCCCCTCTCTCTCCCTCTCCCCCTCTCCCTCTTTCTCCCTCTCCCCCTCCCTCTCTTTTTCCCCTATCCCTCTCTCTATCTCTCCTTCTTTATCTCTCCCTCTCCCTCTCTCCTCTCTTGCTCCTCTCCCTCTCTCCTTTGCTTCTCTCCTTCTCTCCCCCT
>QLTV01003663.1:876523-912875 GCA_003457575.1 Thermophis baileyi
CCCCCCTCCCCTCTCTCTCTCTCTCTCTCTCTCTCTCTCTCTCTCTCTCTCTCTCTCTCTCACACACACACACACACACACACACACACACACACACACAGAGTACATATGCATGCATAGACACAGACATTCATTCTTCTTCATCTAACACTTAGTTCCTGCAGGGTGGCAACCTTCCAGGCCTAAAGCATTCCTGGTCCTGTGGTGAGTCTGAAAGTATAAGACAATTAATCTATTTCAGATTTGGGAAGTGAGGTTTGAATTCTGCAGATTCTTACAAAGAAGTGCCATCCAAAGTCCTCTACATATTTTGTCTGCATATATTCTCTTGTGTTTTGAGCAGAGTTTGTAGAAAGGAGGAGAAATGGAAGAGCAGGTGGTTTATTCAGTGTGAAACTAGGTTTTCTAGCTGGCTCTGTTTGGAAAGAAGGGGGCAGGGCAGGGCAGGGCAGGGCAGGGCAGGGCAGGGCAGGGCAGGGCAGGGCAGGGCAGGGCAGGTCTTACATCCTTTGCCTATTTGCACCCCACACATTTCTTCTTGGTGAACTAAAACAGTTTCCTCAGTTAACCCCAATTTTTAGGTTGGCAAAACTCTAGACTAACCAGGCAGGCTGTGTTTGCACAACCCTGAGGCCAGAGTATGCTCAGCTACTTGATTACTCTGAGGCAGAGTGGATTGTGCCAAGGCAGGCAGTCTCTGTCAGCTAGCTCATTTTGACTCCCAGCAGACAGGTCTTTTTCTATGGTTGTCTGATTGTATCCCTTCCTCTCCATGCTTTTTCAATAGCAGTGCCGAAAGCTTTGGGAGGAGAGGGAGGGGGAAAAGTGAGCTTATCATCCAAATGTGCAAACTCAGTATACTGGAATGGGGGGGGAAACTTCAGAGCAAATCATGTTTAGGTGGTTGTTTAGCTGTGACTCTATGCTGGTTTTTATTTTGATTGGAAGTCAGTAAAAATCAACATTACTTGACACCAGAGGTCTTCAAACTTGGCAACTTTAAGACTTGTGGACATCAACTCCCAGAATTCTCCAGTCAGCATAGCTGGCTGGAGAATTCTGGGAGTTGAAGTCCACAAGTCTTAAAGTTGCCAAGTTTGGGGACCCCTGCTTGACACCCACAAGGTTAGGATGCTACATGACACTAGAGGAGCAATCCCCACTTAGTTCGTGGTCCCAACTAAGCTTCATGGTCCAATAGAAACTTGAACTGGGATTATCTAAGATGGGGAAAGTATAAACCACAACCATGGTTTATGCAAAGCAAACTGGAGGTGGTTATGAAAACAAGCCATTGCTTTGTGTATAGTAGGAATTGGAGACCTATAACTGGAACTGAAAGACTGTTTCCAGAGCCCTATAAGATTATGTTGTTCCTTTTTGAATCTGCATCTGTCAAGTCTCTTTGTACACATTCTTGTGGTTTTATTGTATTGTCTGTTCTTAATAAAAATCAGAACTGGTCAGTCAATTCGTTCCTGGGGGGATGTTTTCCAACTTCTGAATCTAACTAAGAATTTTGAGATTTCTTAATGGTCTCCCATCCAAGCACTAGCTATGTCCAGCACTGCTTAGCTGTTGGAGATCAGCTAAGATTGTCTTGATGCCACCTTCTAGCTCAGGGGTTCCCAAACTTTTCTATACCCCACACCAGAGGTGGGTTCTTACCAGTTCTATCCGGTTCTTTAGAGCCGTTAGTAACTCGGTAATGACATTACGCAGGGGCGGGTTCTAACTTACCTTGCTGCCGGTTCACTTCCTCCCACGCTGCGTGACCGCGCCGCGTGGGCGCGCACAATGCAAAAAAAAAATTCAAAAAAAAAGCAGAAGCTATTTTTTGATTGCTGCAGGCGCGCGCATGGCACGACCCTGAGCGAACCGGCAGCAAAAGGATCCAGAACCCACCCCTGCCCCACACCCGCACCCCTTACAAAAGTAAATAATTATATGCATATAATTATGCATATACACTATAATTTTGAAACTTCTAAACCCAAGTTTTCTCACCCCCTGGAATATCGTCGAGCACCCCCAGGGGGTGTGAGCACCCCTGGTTGGGAATCCCTGTAGAATCTAGCTGGACTTTGCATCAGTAACTAGAAATAGCTGCCCCCTGCAGGCCGTCTTGTGTACTTCACGTTCAATGAAAAAGAGGTCTGAGCATCAGAACCGAAGGAAAGATTGTATGCCCTTTATTCTTCGCTGTGGCATATAGTATTACCTCAGAAGTGGAGAGCTGTGTCTGGGGAATAGTTTAATTCCAGAAAATCTATGACTTATGTGTCTTAATACCAGTAAGCCAAAGTCTAATGTTATTTACTTGGCATATTTTCTTAAATGGATCTGGATTCAGACTTATTTTACTCAAGCACTTTCCTAGAGAACTGACACACCCACCCCCAGGCCAGGAGCAATAGAAATTGTTTATATGGCAGTGTAAAGCAGCAATTGTTTAGAAATAAACAAAAGTGTACAAATTCCCTGGAGTCCATTTCTAAGAAAATATGATATAGGATTAGACAAATCCCCTTCAGGATTCAAGCCCCACATAATGTGGGGCTTGAATCCTGAAGGGGATTTGTCCAATCCTATATCATATTTTCTTAGAAATGGACACCAGGGCATAAGATGCTGGAGATGAGCTTCAGAATTGTGTTCAAGTAGAGCAACGTATAAGCAATGTAAATGTGTATGTATTTATGTATGTATTTATGTATGTATGTATGTATGTATTTATTTATTTATTTATTTATTTATTTATATTATTTATATTATTTATATTATTTATATTATTTATTAATTTATTATTCATTCATTCATTCATTCATTCATTCATTCGTTTATTTATTTATGTGTTAGGTTTATGTCTCGCCTCCACTCTTTTCCTATAACAACTATCACACGAGGTGGGCTTAGCTGGGGAAGAGAGACAGGACCTAAGACTGAAGTCATCCAGTTGAACTTCCCAAGGTGAGTTGGACTTCTGGGTCCTAGTGCCGGCTTTCCTGGTCTTGGTTCAACACCTTAAGCAACTATTGCACCCTACGATCCCGTTGTGCTAAGAACGAGGCTTAATTCCGATAGACTACAGGTTCTAACATGATGTCAATCCCTGTTATTGAAATAAAAGAGAAGAGAAGAGCCAGGGAAACTCTTCATTCCTCCTTCCCTGGAAGCAAAATCCCTGGAGGCAATTGAAATGGGGACAGCAGTCAGTCTCTCCATCCGAGAAACTCCATTGTCCCTTTGGGCTATGGGACCTGAAGGCCAGGACGCTACATTTTGGGGACTTGGGCTGCAAATCCAGAAGGGAAACACCAGCTGAAGCCGCTGTATTTTAAAGTTGAACAAAGGTGATAGACTGAATAAATGAATTTCTCAGAGTTGAGTGGTGGTTTTTTTTTTTTTTTTTTTTTGGTACATTTGCTCAGGGAGAGAATCCAATGGAATTTGTTTCCCGCAGATGCAGACAGGACTGCAGTCCAAGAACCTGGAAAAAGTTTCTCCACCCCAATTTACAAAAATAATAATCTTTTTTTTTTTCCAGAATTTCTTTTCGGCTGTGCAGTTACCCTGAAACATGAATTTACAAATCAGACTGCATTTCACAGGACGTGCCAAGCCACACATAACGCGGTCACGTTGTGTTAATCTACCCCTTTGTAAATTAGTTAACTGGGCAACCCCCTCTTCCCCATATTGGGTTCATTTAGTAAACCATTCAAAGGATGTTTGGTCAAGGAGTGAATGCTTCATTGGAACACAGCCACCTTTGTCTTAATAGAGTATTATGCGAGCTATGGGTTAAATCATGACATCATCGTCAGAGGTGGGTTTCAGCAGGTTCTGACCAGTTCTGGAGAACCGGTAGCAGAAATTTTGAGTAGTTCGGAGAACCGGTAAATACCACCTCTGACTGGCCCCGCCCCCATCTATTCTCGGCCTCCTGAGTCCCAGCTGATCGGGAGGAAATGGGGATTTTGCAGTATCCTTCCCCTGCCACGCCCACCAAGCCACGCCCACCAAGCCACGCCCACAGAACCGGTAGTTTAAAAAACTTTGAATCCCCCCACTGATCATCGTGCGTGGTTTTTCCTAGGGTCTTGTGGAAAGAGTCCGCGCGGTTTGTTAACTCGGGTTTAGCGATGGTGTGTGAACCTAAGCAAAGGGCGAGAAAGCCCGGGGCTTCACAAGTCGAATTTGCGCCCTCTAATTGAACTCCTTTCTCCAAAAGAAAATCCGCCCCACCATCAAGGAGGCCGGAGGGAGAGGTGGTGGGGCCGACGCCCTTCTCCTTCTCTATCTCCGGTTGAACATTAACCACTCGGGAGCCTCGTGGCGGTGTAAAAGATGACGTATAAAAATGAACCATCTTTCGAATTCTCGTTAAAAAAATCCCCATAAAATGCCTTTGTCAATCCTGGCCTGCACTTAAGCCTTTCGATTTGACTTCTTATGTTACCACTAAATATTTACCCCGTAAGATCAAGAGCCTCGCTGGGGCTTTCGCGTGGCCGCCCAGAAATGGTTGGTGGTGGGGCTGGTCTATCTCCAGCTCGAAACAACGCGGAGAACGGAAGGTTTCCGAAGAGGGGAGATCCGGGCTTGCCCCCCTTCATCATTGGGCATCTCAAGAGCCAGCAGTAGTCAACTACAACTCCCAGCCTGCACAGCCAGAAGACATCTTGGCTGGGGATGCTGGTGAGACTTGAAGTCAGACAAGAGGGGAAAAATCTGCATCGCCGGAGACTTCTTTGCACGATACCTCCTTCCACCGGCTCCAAAACTGAAGATATCCCTTGCTTTTCTGGGACAAACGTCCAGTCATTTTCTTCGGAAAAGCTCCAATACCGTATTTCTAGATGAGATATGAAAGTGTTACAAATGCATTAAAATCAATGCCTCCTTGGAAAATGTTCATCTACAGCAACATGTTCCCTAGTTGTCCCAAAGGTGCTTTTTTTCTGAAGGCAACTGGACTTTCTTGTTTTGTTTTGGTTTTTTCCCCCTTTTGAAGACGTTTCGCTTCTCATCCAAGAAGCGTCTTCAGCTCTGACAGGATAGTGGGGGGGAATGGAAGGATTTATATTCCTTGCAGATACAGCTGGTCATTTGCATCCTTTTAGAGGGTCGTTGAAGCACTCGGAGGTCTTTCTGTGTCCTCAGGGTCATCTGAGTAGTGCTTCTGGTTCCTGCAGTTTGCAATTTTTTTTCCCCCTCTGGCAATCCATTCCCACTCCCACACCATTCAAAGGGTGTTCATCCCAAATTGTATAGCTAAAAGTCGGTAGAGATTCTCAGTCATCCAGGTCATGGTTGTCCCAAAGGCGCTTTTTCTGTTCCCTAGTTATAATCCGGGTTAATGGGGAAGAACTAATACTGTAACGTTTACTGCTTGCCCTAATCTAGGGGTCTCCAACCTTGGCAACTTTAAGCCTGGAGGACTTCAACTCCCAGAATTCCCCAGCCAGCTTGCTGGCTGGGGAATTCTGGGAGTTGAAGTCCTCCAGGCTTAAAGTTGCCAAGGTTGGAGACCCCTGCGTCTAATCCACCTAGTTTACTTTCCAGCCAAGTAACAGAATAAAGCGACGAGGAGACCAGTTCTATCCAATTCATTTACCAATCACCCTGCGCGGGATTCAGAAGGCGGCTTTCTATTTCTCCCGCGCCATTCCCGACACCAGCACAAAATGGTAATTTCCCCAGGCGGGACCCCGATGCCGTCCTCTCCGGAGCAGGAACGTAGGGAAGAGATTTGGAGCGGAACTCCACCTGCCGCTTGCCCATTGGGGCAGTAGAAAGGACGGTTTGCGTTACCGCAGAAGGACAACCCAACCAGGCGAGGAATAAGTGGCAGAAGTTTTCTTTGATGAACGCGTCTCCGGGACTGACTTACAAAACGACTTCGCGAATGAATAGACTTGGAGCGCAATCCTTGCGCTGCTTATCAGGGGAAACCCAGGCTACTTTTATCGAACTGAAAACAATTGTAAACGTCGTCTGCCTCCCCCCCTCCCCAACATTAGGACTGAGTCTAGGGCTCCCGCGAGAGAATTAAGATCCTCAAGAGAGCAGGGGGTTCTCTTCGGGGGGGTTTTTTCCCTCACTAAAAACGCGACTTTTGGAATCCTCAGAGGCATTCACGGAGGTGAGGTGTCACCTGCCGGGGAACAGGGCTGGGACCCCCTCCCCCCCCTTCCAAGGAGCTCACAGATTCATCTCGTCCTTGCCATAGGGTCTCCTGCTTGAGGGGGGGGGTTGGACTAGATGACCTACAAGGTCCCTTCCAACTCTGTGGTGGCGCAGAGGTTAGAGTGCAGTACTGCAGGCTACTTCTGCTGATCACCGGCTGCCAGCAGTTTGGCAGATCAAATCCCACCAGGCTCAAGGTTGACTCAGCCTTCCATCCTTCCGAGGTGGGTAAAATGAGGACCCAGATTGTTGGGGCCAATATGCTGACTCTGTGAACCGCTTAGAGAGGGCTGTAAAGCACTGTGAAGCGGTATATAAGTCTAAGTGCTATTGCTATTGCTCTGTTAATCTGTTAGAAACAGAATAAGCCTAGACGAAGAAGCAACTGTAGCATTCATTCCCCCACTCTCTCCCCCCCACAACACTCTTACTCCTTTTCTCTCTCTCCAGGGCAGGCTTGACGGGCCGCCGCCTCTCTCCCCTCTCCCCCGATTTCCAGTCCTAAACAGCCCCCCGGGTTTAAGAGCCGGGCGTTCCCCCTGCGAGACACATCCCGCTCAAGAGCCTCCGCGTCTGTTGGAAGAAAAGCTCAACCAAACCCCCCAATTCGACCCCATCCCCACCAATAAAGGGTTTTTTTTTCCTTGTTTCCGGACACCCTCGCCCTTTTATTTCAAGCATGCAGCCCGCCCAAGTTTGAAACATATATACGTATACAAAAAGCGCAGGAGCGATCCGGTCCGCCAGAGGTACTGTAACTTTGCGCGGGCAGTTTTGGCCCCTCTCGCTCCAGCGAAATGCAGCCCTCCTCCTCCTCCTCCTCCTCCTCCTCCTCCTCCTCCTCCTCCTCCTGTCGGGTGGATCACAAAAAAGGGAGCTTTTAAAAAAAAGACCGATCCTCTGTTGGGCTAGCTAGTCCTTCTTCCTGACCGCCAGGCGCCCGGGGTCAAGGTAAGGGCCACCCACGCGGCTAAGAATGGGCGGAAAGTCTTCCGCATTTGCGGGCACCCACCTATATTTGGTACTGATTTAGCCTCCATGTTCTAATAAAAGGGAATGACTTCCACCGCCTTTCTATGTTAAACCATCACTTCCAGAATAAAGGGGGGTTAAACCATCACTTCCAGAATAAAGGGGGGAAAAATCCCATAATATTGACACCGTCCAGTGTTCATGTCACGATCAGGACCACAGTGGTTAGATCCCAAATGCCTATTATAGACATGGTCAGGATCTCCCACCTTCCCCTTCCGTGGGGCTGCTGTTGCTAATGGGGCTCCTTATAGCTCGTAGGCAAATATAGTAACTTCTGGTGAATTTCTAATTGACAAGAGAATTTTAAAAAATACAATTAAGCCCTCCAACAAATATCAGAATACGACAGCCTGGTTTTCTTTTGCAGAAGTCATCAACAGTTCACAGCTGATGCCTATGCCTCACCCTTTCCTCAGAAGGCTGCCAGGTACAATAAAGCAAAAGGTACTATCATCAATATGAAACAATCAAGCAATGCCACGATTAAAGCAGCATTCTCCATCTTAATGCTCTCTAGGGGCATTAGAGTACAATTCCCATCATTGCAAGCAAATATAGCACCAAGTTACCGAAGTCTGAATGCAAATGATATTAACCTGTCCCATAGACTAGAATAATAGCTAAACCTATTCATTTCATTCAAAGCAAAGGTGTTTTGTTGGGTGTTTTGTTGGTGGAGTATTGAATGTAGAGTCTCACTTGCAGTACTCCTTGCTATTACAACTACTGTCAGTCGTTGTGTTTATAAACCTAGAGGTGTTTGGTCCTAGCTCAGTGCTGCATTATATAGCACCCTCTTGGCTTTGAAATATATAGCAGTCATGTGTTAATGGCCACCCACAGGTAGCAAATCAGGAGGATCCGTCTTCTTAGTAAGAGTGAGAATGAAAGCAGCCTTTGTTTTATTGTTTTGTCAGAAGAACATTTCTGCTGAAGTAGCTGTGAAGCATGGTGCTTCTTTTAATCTCAAAGAGCCTAGCAGGAGTTTTTTTTAAATGTAATTTTCCCTGATATTAATATTTCCTTGTATGAGTTGCCTACTTACTGTAGACTTGGGGGAGGGGGGGGAGTCCAATGTGTATTTTTTTTTACAAGGTTAATTAGCTCTGGTGGGTTAAACAACGGATATTTAAGGCACATTCAGTAATTTAATTATTTGTCTATTGGGAAGATTACTGCTCCCTTATTAAAGCATTTAATCCGTACTAATCTAAATTAGCCATTCCATTTTAAGATTATATTCAGTCAGTTTGACACTGATCAAAAGTGCCACGAACATGTTATATTTAACTCTTCTTCAAACAAGGTTAAGACTGGCTCAATACCAAGCAGGTTCATTTAATCCGCATTAAGTATATTTTATTTGAGGTCTTAATATGGGGTGATTTACCCTTCAGGGAAACTTTCCAAAGCATAGACCTTTTGGTTAATATGGACTGTCTAAATGTGGGTTATCTATAATACTTTATTCATCTAATGCAGAAACATCTTTTTCATTATTGCTAATCTTTGTTGCTATAGTATGCAGTTCCTAAAATGGTCTGGGATTTAAGCAAACAATGCTACTGGCAACCCCCTCTGCAAAACAAACAAACTTTAGAAGGTATGTAGCCAGCATATTAAAAGGGAACTCTGGGTTGTTTTCATAAGTAGTGCTTCCTAATGACCACTCACGTACTGGCCCCCAGTCTTATAGGCACTGGGGTTTAAGCCATAAAAAAAAAATCTTACTGAGCTGCAATAGCTCATTCAAATTCTGAGTGGCAGTGACATAATGCAACATTTATTTAACTTTTTTTTTTACTTTCAAGAGTCTTTACTCATTTTTACTGAAAATCTGAACAACAATACATTAAAAACGCACATTTCCATGCAGTGCTGAAGTAGTAAGATTAACAGTAATGATAGTGCTAAAGTTAGTTACTTTCAGGCTCAGATGTAAAACTTTTGCAAAGTTCACAATTGTCATCTCAAATATGACGGCTATATTTGACATGCAGCTTTTCACCATCCATTCCGTAGCCCCATCTTCTGCTCATAGTGGCAAGGAAGGAAAATTGCGTATCTTCATCCATATTTTCAGGTGCAGGGAGGTTTTTATTTTGCGGTCAGAATGTATTATAGCTTATTCAACAAATTATGATCAAAACAAATGTCTGTTTTGTACAATGTGAATAAGGTGCAGTAATACAAGCACACGGACATCCTATGGTGCTATAGCGGTCTGCCTATGTGTTTGCAGGCAGATTGCAGTGATATACGCAATCACTGCATATCTGCAGTGCACTGCACAGTCTGAAGCAGAACATGCAGATTCAGTTACAGCTTTGTTCCATGTAGTATCAACCTTGTGAACTCTCGGTTCCTCCTTCCGCTGTGTATTCAAAATGGACAGTGATTAATATATGTATGTACAGTATGTATGTATATATGTGTGTGTGTGTGTGTGTGTGTGTGTGTAGCGTGTGTATATGTCTGTGCATGTCTGTGTATGGGTCTATGTATATATTCTTTTGAGAGTGGGCAACAGAATTTCATTTTTAATGTGTGCCAGTGTGTTCACAGTAAAAAATGACAATAGCAATAGCAATAGCACTTAGACTTATATACCGCTTCATAGTGCTTTACAGCCCTCTCTAAGCGGTTTACAGAGTTAGCATATTGCCCCCAACAATCTGGGTCCTCATTTTACCCACCTCAGAAGGATGGAAGGCTGAGTCAATCTTGAGCCGGTGAGATTTGAACCGCTGAACTGCAGCTAGCAGTCAGCTGAAGTAGCCTGCAGTGCTGCACTCTAACCACTGCGCCACCTCGGCAGTGGTTAGAGGTTATCTTATCTATCTTATCTTATATTACACACCAACTTTGTTTCTTCCCTCTTCCTCTCCAAACCAAATTCTTGAAGACCTTGATGCCTACTTATATTAGTAAAATCTTCGTGTCAGCATTCTTAGGATTATGACACGTACATTAAAATATATCACATCAATATACTTCTAATCTTGTGGATTTGAACCAACTTTTTTTTTTCCTGGTTGTCATCATATCTGTGATTTTAAGGCCAATGCGAGGAACCTACTCCAGCCCAGGAGTCAGAGTGATTTGCATCCAGGTCTGGCAAAGAGAGTTATGTCAGAGGATGGGATTCAGGGAGGAAAAGCTAGACTTCGGAGCTGCCACATAAAGGGCATGGAGAACAAGATGTTCTGCTCTTTTGCCAAAGGCGAAAGCCCTGTTCCAAAGCATTTTGATCAGAGAATGTTTAAAAAGTCAGGGGTGTGGAATGTATACATGGAACCTGTACACATGCAATACACCTAAAAAAACAGAAGCAGAACTTCAGTGGCTCAGTCATGGCCACCACAACCTCCGAACATCCTTGAAAATGACCAAACAAGTTTTTGGATCCCATCATTTTGAAAAAGCTCTTGCCTGCCCCCCCCTTTTTTTTGCACCCCTTTGGCAGGACAGTAATCTTACATGTGTGGCTGATAGAAGTCAGTGAAGGGTCTGTCTACAGCTGCCTAATTGGCATCTGATTAAAAATAATGCAGCTTTTCCTCCAGATGTGAACAACAACAAATTTTCCAGCAAGCCACCGTAGGGGCCAAACTGGAAAGGCTGGTCTATATTACTCATTCATACACATTATATTATTCATATTATTCAGGAGTTTGAAAGCATATAAAAGCCACTTCAAACCCCTGACAGATGTTCAGCAATCATGGTTGAAATCGCCATGATTTTTTCAGCTGTAAAGCTATCATAATTTAATAGAATTCCATTTGCATTATAACCAGTCTCCCAAGATGCAATTTAAGTACACCAATTTGGAAGGCATAAAAAAATGGTGGTTGAAGATAAAGAAGCAAAATCCATATACCTAGGATATGGTTCATTCCCAAACCAATAAAAATGGTATGTTGAGCCACTTATTCAAATTTGCAGATGCGAAATTGAGATATAGAAGCTGAATAAAAGCAGAGTGCATAAGTGCCATAACTGCGTGGCTTTACACTTACATTTACACTTACACAAACAGTTAGTCCTCAACGTATGACAACAATGGACCAAAATTTCCATTGCTAAGCAATGTGGTTGTTAAGTGAGTTGTCTCATTTTACAATTCTTTTGCCACAATTAAGCAAATCACTACAGTTGTTAAATGAATAATGAGGTTGTTAAGTGAATCTTGCTTCCCCCATTGTTTATCAGAAGCCAGCTGGGAAGGTCACAAATGGTGATCATATGACCCCAGGATGCTGCAATCATCATTGTGCTGTACCGCTCACTCTCTCACACACACACATAACCGTGGTTTAGTGGGTTTATTAATATTCCCCAGCAATTCCCTTCACCAAAAACCCAGAACTGTCCCAATTAAGTCCAGCCACAAGCAGACCAATGCTGGTCCACAGAGCAATAGCAATGGCACTTAGACTTATATACCGTTTGGCCAATGAGTCCACAAGGCACTTGAACGTTTCCCGATCAAAATAAAGCCACCAGGCAAAATTAAATCCACAATACAAGAGGGTTCCCGAGCCAAGAAAAGTCCAGAGATCACAAGGCATGATCCAAGTCAAGGCACAGTGTCAATCCAAAGCAATGCAGGAATCACAACGACCAGAAAACACACAGCTAGGAAATGAACACATTGTTCCCAGCATCGCCTCCATCTGTCTGCTTTACTAAACAGCCAGCTTCTGGTGCAGCCCATCAAGAAGGGCCAGGCTGCCTCCTCGTGAGTAATCTGGCTGACCTTCTCTGCTCCTGCCTTTTCTCTGCCCTGTGTGTTCTTGGATCAGGTGCAGCAGGCAGTTCCTCTTCCTCATCCCTGACTGGCTGCAGCTGCATGCTTTCCCCATCTGATGCCTCAGGGCTGTCCTGCTGCAGCTGTGCTTCAGCAAATCACTCTCAGACAGCTGCTTGGAGCCATTGACCAACTCCCCTCCTGATGTGCCAGGAACTGGTTCATCCTCCCCCAAGCTGACATCTGGAGAGGTATCTGGGGAAGCATCCAGAGCAGAGGTCTCCAACCTTGGCAACTTGAAGACTTGTGGACTTCAACTGCCAGAATTCCTCAGCCAGCAAAGCTGGCTGAGGAATTCTGGAAGCTGAAGTCCACAAGTCTTCAAGTTGCCAAGGTTGGAGACCCCTGGTCCAGAGGATTCATCACACTGATAAATACGTGCTGGTTGCCAAGTGCCCAAATTTTGATCATGAGGATGCTGCAATGGTTGTAAGTGTGAGGAATGGTACCATTATAACTTCGAACAGTTGCTAAACAAATGGTTGTAAAATGAGGATTATTTTTAATTTGAGCGACCACTTTCTGGTTCTTTTCCTGGAGCTGTAACATTGTACTTTAAACTGGTTAAACTTTTAATCTGGTTAAACTCAGCACTAAAATGGAGTGGTGGCAGGGAATGAGAATAGCAGCTCTAATATGTCACCTTCTCTAGATCATGAAGTGATGGGATTCCAGTCCATCTTTTTCTAGTTTCCAGTTTTGGAAGCAGAAACTACATTATTTAGATTTCAGATTTTGAACTGGACACTAAAAATGAGAACTTATTTCTAGAGGTTCAAAGCCTTGTGTGAGGGTCACTCATGATGAGTCACAAATACCACAAAGTGAAAGAAGGAAGGAGCAGAGTGTCCCCACCATCAACAGTTTTTCTGATCTGGTCTGGTTATTTAAAAGCTTCCAAGCATGGCTTGGATATGGACAATCGTTGGTACTTCAGCCTTGTAGTTTGTTTGTCAGCCGGGTTCACTTGTCTTCACTCCAACATTTGTCAACTTTTCAGTACTTTTTGTCAGGCTTTTCAGTTCGTATCTTAGCCTGGGATCAGCACTGCCTTGGGGAAAGATCTTCCAGTGCACTTTTTACGGTCCTGCTGGGTCTTGCTTTGGTGCAGCAACCCAAGATTTACTCAATTGGCTGACAATATTGCTCTTAGAAAGTGTTTATTTAAACCAAGAACTCCCCTCTTCTTTAAAACATGTTTTTTTTTTAAAAAAAAAAGAAAAATAACCAAAACGCTGTACTAGTCCTTCTAAAATGTTTAGTTCTTCTAAAATGTTTGCATTTCTATGCTTCAAGCCATCATAATGTTTGGCAAGGATCATCTTATAAAAATTACTATTTCTCTATGTGCTCACTAGAAATTAGTTACTATTAATGGGTGGCTTGCTGATATCAGTTCAAAACTCAAACTAAATTGGGCTGGGATGGCTCTGTCAATGCCTGGAATACACTACCTGACTCTGTGGTTTCTTCCCCAAACCCCCAAAACTTTAACCTTAGACTGTCTACTGTTGACCTCACCCCATTCCTAAGAGGTCTGTAAGGGGCGTGCATAAGCGCACCAGCGTGCCTACCGTCCCTGTCCTAATGTCCCCTTTTATTCGTATCCATTTCATGTATTCATAATTATGTTTATACTTATATCTGTTATCTAATACATGCTTGACAAAATGAATGAATGAATGAATGAATGAATGAATGAATGAATGAGTAATTCAGAAGCAAATTAGATTAGATTCCAAGCTGCTGAATCAAGGTCCATGGGTACACAATCCTATATCTTAAGAAACGCCATCTCTATCTGTCCCTCTTACAGGTGTCACTGGAAGTAAAAGGCACCTATTTTGTTTGACCTGTATTTGTGGGTGATTTTTTCTGACTTTTGCCCTAATCCTGATAGGAATGCATCTGTCTCTTTACACCCATCTAAATTTGTTAAAAGCAATTGTATTATTAAAGAAGCTGCCTGGAACTGGCCAATTGGACGAAATGAAATTTGTAGTTCCAATCTTTTAAAAACTAGCAGAACGCATCCATGAACATCAATTAGCAGACAGAAGACCCGATGAAAACTCTTTAATTTCTCAACACATGGACAGATTTAACCATAGTTTCATCTAGGAAACCGTGACCATCTTAAACTAAGCTGAGTCCAAAAATGCTCAAATATTCCTGGTAGCATGGCACTTTGACAAATTGGTACCCTGTTTCCCCCAAAATAAGACATCCCCTGATAATAAGCCCAATTGGGCTTTTGAGTGCATGGCAATAAGGCCAAGCACTTATTTCAGGGTTCAAAAAAATATAAGACAGGGTCTTATTTTTGGGGAAACACGGTATCAGTAGACATATAGACATAAACAACATCTACCTATTGTTCAAGAGACAATCAACAAGCCAAAAAAGGGAACAAAAAGACCAAAACACCTCGTCACCAGCAATCAACATCCAGATGAGCATAAATTAATAACAAGATCAATATCAAACTAGCAATCAAGAAGTAAACAATACCGCAATCAAGGAACAGCCAAACAAGCTAATGGTAAACAGCCCAACCAAAGAACTTCCAAGGCCACTTGCACCAACATTGACAGGGCAAGAATATAAATTGAGAGCAAACCCCATTCCTTACTAGCACTGATGTTGTTACCTAGTTTGGGTAAAGACAACCAGGCTCAGAGAGCACAAAGGACCCTCTCAATTTTTTAAAGAATGTAACCTCATGATTTATGCCTTAGCCCTCTCCCAGATCTTATCAACCAGAACAGTCACTTTCATGTCTGTTTTGATTTTCATTGGGAAGCACACAGAAATATAAGAAATATTTTTTTTAAAAAAAGATTGGACTGTAATGGCATATTGTAGCTGCCAACTTCAACTTTCTTCATGGGTGGCCCATTCTGAAATCCCACAAAGACCAAGGGTCTTAAACTTCCCTAGCCTTCCTGGGTAAAAAGAGTTTTTAATCCAAGATATTTCCCCCCATATATATATATATATATATATCCATTGACTTTTTACTGCTTGGATGTTTTTAGTCAAGTATTCTAAAGACCCATCTTTTGTTTGACTTTATTCAGCCATACAGTTTGCATGTTCTTCATCATAATCCTTGAATCTTTAGTTGTTCTTTCTTGCCTGAAGGGAGAAAACAAAAAAGCGAATTGTCATATATTCATTTTCCTCTTCTGACACCTTAGATTTATAGACTACCCTAGCAAGAGCATCAACATAAGAAAGTTGTGAACCTAAGAAACAGCCTTACTTTTAGTCAAGCGACTGATCTTTCTGGATCAGTATTGTTTGTAGCAACATTTTATGTTCCTAATTTATTTTAGCTGCTCATTTTGTAATCAGGTCACACTATTATATAGAAAAGTCTTAGAGCTATTCCTAAATCAAGGTATTGCCAATGAAAAGAGACTCTTATTGCTGCTGTTGTTGAGGGAGGAATTTGCTCATGGCAAATCATATTTTTTTCCTCTCTTTCTGCTGCCGTTAGTGCTAGTGCTACCATTTCCTCTTCCACCTCCTCTTTATTTCTACTCTATCCAAAAAATGACTCTTTCTTTTCGTGTAATAGATTGCTAGAGAAGGAACAGTTCATTTCAACCGAAAATTTAACATGGTCCATTTTCTTTTTTTCCACGAAACTATCTGCTTTATTTCTTTCCCTGACGAATCCTTTCTTCTGTTCTTTGCAGTGTGATAGGTCATACTTCATGGTTTTTATTTCTGAAATAAAAAAGAAAATGATAAATAAGAATTCCTTTGGTGTCTTCTACACGCATAAGATTTTAATATATTATCTTGTATAGAAAATGTGGGCATATAAAATTAGCTACATGTAGCTCCTTAATGCTTTTAGCCCATGTAAATATTTTCAGATCCATTTGTGAGGATAAGTCAGGTCTAAATGGAAAATATCACCTTAACATTGGTTATTTCTGAAAATTTCGGGAAATATAGTGTACAGAATCACCCTATTTATGGGAAATTCAAGATTCAGACAATTTAGTTTTAGTTGTCTTTGATGTGATTAAGACTCAAACTTTACCAGAACAGGCCTGTTGTTCAGACTATTAGCCTTGAAAATGTTGCCTCAAAACAAGCAGTCATTTAAGATTTTGAACAGTAAAACCAACATATTACCTCAGCTGCGGCCTTGTCTCTTCACCCACAGTCCTAAATGAATGTTTACAGTAGCCATAAATGCCTTACATTTGAATAGAGGCTAGAAAGCAAATGTTGACATACTTTCAGTCTATTGTTGGCTAAAAAGGTCAGATATTTGGAATTTATTTTGTTTTCCAAGGTGGGCTATTTTTATTTAATCAACCTTTTCATACAAAGCTGCCCCATAATGTTACTAAGATACAGCTCTCTTAAAATTAAGTTTAAAATATAGTTCCAGTCAGAACTAGGTCTTCAGACAAACTTTTGAGAAATGAAATCCAACAGTCAGCATATCCAGAAAACCAAAAGTGTATTTCAGCTTCAAAATAATTTTTTTCAGGACTGGACACTTTCAGTCCTTCATGAATGCATGTCATTGCATTTATTTTTAAATACTGTGGTACCATGCTTTTTTCTGTCATCTCTGTTCTCTCTCTTCCCATTCCCAAATCTCTATTTCAATAATATTTTTAAATTGTAAGTCCTGAAAGCTTTCCTATAAACTAAACTAATTCTAATATTTCAGAATGAATTGCTCCCTCTAGTGATGTCACACTAGAACTGACATCTTCAGATGTAACTCTGCCATTGAATTGTGTGTTAATTTAAGAGTTCAGCATATACTAGAGACATACCTCATTTTATCGTGCTTTGCTTTATTGCATTTCACAGATATTGCATTTTTGTCAAGAGCCTCCACCAGCAAAAAGATTGCAACTCACTGATGGCTCAGATGAGGTTTAGCATTTTTTAGCGATACTATAAAGTCTTTTTAAATTAAAGTATATACATTTTTAAGGACACAATGCTATTGCACATTTGATAGACTATATAGTGTAGTGTAAACATAGCTTTTATATGCATTGGGAAACTAAAAGTTTGTGTGATTCATTTCATAGGTAGTCTTCAACTTATGACCAATCACTTAGCGAGTATTTGAAATTACAACAGACCTTTCCAGAGCTACTTATGACCTGGGTTTGAAGCTGCCCCCCTGTGGCCACATGATAGAAATTTGGGCAGTCAGCAGTTGGCCTGCATTAATGGCTTTTTTTCAGGGTCCTGTGGTCACATGACCACAATTTATGACCTTTTTTTGACAGAAATCGATCTTTACTTCCAGAAACGTTCATTGCGGATAATGGATTCACTTAACAATTGCAGTGTTCTCTGAATGACTGCAGTGGTTGCTTTATTATTGCTTCAAAAAAGGTAATAAAATCAGGTACAATCATATGGCAACCCACTTAATGACCGGTCTGACGTACAACCATAATTCTGGGTTCAATTCCAGTCGTAAGTCAAGGTCTACATGAATTGCAATATTTGATTTATTGCGGTGGCCTAATACTTTCATTGGAATGAATAGAACTTTAGGTACCCCACTTTAAATTTGCCTGTTTTAGGCAGAACCTATCTCTCCCTGAGCCTGATAAACTGAAGAAGACTTTAGTTTTCTTTTTCTTTTTCAAATATCATTGTCTTCTCCCACAAAGCATTTTTAAAATGGAGAGGATTTTTCAAAACTAGTGTTTGTGTCTTGTAAGAAAAACACAGATTGATTATACCAGGGGTGACAAACTCATGTCGTCACGTTGTCGTCACGTGACGTATCGTGACTTTTTTCCCCTTTGCTAAAATGGGGGTGGGGGTGGCCAGCATGTGACATATCCGGCCTGCGGGCCATGAGTTTGACACCCGTGGATTATACCATGGTTTGTCTACTGGAGTGTTAGATCTGTGCGAAGTGACTTACAATTGCTTCAGCATAAGGATTCTATGGAATGAAATGTAGTGACACTATTCACATTGTTTAAAGTAAGGGCCTATCTGATTTGACTCAATATATTCAGTGGCCCTGAACACCCTTCAGGCCAATGCTACAGGAGATAGTTTGTCTGAACCTTTTCTTCCAGTGTTGGTTCAAATACTTCCAGGTTTGCTAACTTTGGGATGACCCACAATATGCCCTGAAGTCATCCAACCTTGAAGTTCTTCAGTGCATGAAGCTATTGGAGAGCAGTCTGGAGTAAACCTTGCTCTGCAGTGTTTACCAAAGAAGAAGATGAACGGTGTTTGCATGGACTGTTTGCCTTCTCCTTTGGCTAACGTTGCAGAAGATTTCCTGATCACTTACTTCTCCTTACTACAGAGGGCATGCTGTTTGCCTCTTTGCCAGTTCCAAAGAGACTGGAAAATCTTTGGTGCACATCTGGGGTGCGTCATGCTAGACCACTTTGACACAAACATGAGCAATCTCCCCGCACCTGCTGAAGCCATGAAGCAGAGGTAGATGAGGCAATTCTGGTGGCTTTCATATAGTCATTTAGAACCTTGGAGTGTACATTGCTTTGCAGATGGTGCATCATTTGAACTTTTGTCAAAGTGAAGATTACCTTTGAAGCTTCACAGTTCTAGTGGTTTTTACAATAGGCACCTTTGAGAGGATTATGATGTTCACATGCTACTATTGTTTTACTTCTTTGTCATTTGGGTCACTTGCTAGCATTTAGAAGATGATGGCAGCCATGCTTGATGCTTTAATATATATATTGGGCGGCATAGAAATTTAAATAATAAATAAATAAATAAATAAATAAATAAATAAATAAATAAATAAATAAATAAATAAATAAATAAATAAATAAATAAATAAATAAATAAATAAATAAATATTGTATGTATGATTCAGTTTTGCAAGAAAACTTTCATGGGTTGCTTTAATTATATTAAACAGTTTAATTGGCTGTTGGTTGAAGTAAAAATACCATTACATGAATCAGAGAATCTTTAGGGCATTTTTCATTAAACGAGTTCAGCTGTAGTTTTTTTTTTTCTTTTCTTTTTTAATTAAGAGACATCCTAGCTCTGTTGCTTAAGGCTTTTTTTCCTTTTTTTTTTTTGAAGTTACATCTGAAGCATTGGTAAGAATCATTTGATATCTTTGCAGACAAATTACACAATTATCCAACATTATGATATTTGTAAAGCATTTGTCTTTCTTGCTGCTATACTTGTTGGAAGGAATTACTTTTAATATCTAGAAAGGGCCATTTTTTGCCTCTTCATAGTTACCTGTTTCTTGTATCAAGTATAATAACTGCATGAACAGTGTAGTATCCTAGACCATTTAGTGGGAAAACTCTACATGTTCCATTGCAGTTAACATTTGCAACCCTTCAATTCCTCATTTCTTTCAAAGCCTATAGAGTGCATGTCAACATTTCAATCTTTAGCGATGGATTATTATTCATTGTTTCTATTCTAGATTACCATATCTAGTCTATAAAATATTCAGGTGGGCACCAGATGGCAGCAAAGAGATACAGTAAACAATAAATATTTACTGACTAACAGGAACTTTGCAGCCCAAATATGGTACCCTAGGGCGTGTAGGGATGTTGTGGTTCAAGTTCCACCTGTTTGTGTATGTGTTGCAAATGATAAACAGGTGGGACTTGAATAACCCCACCACAGACACCACCTTGCCTTTTCCGGTCATAGCTTGGGGAACCCCGCTGGAATGGCAGCCCGTGTCCCAAGGCTGCAGAAGCCCTACATACTTTGGGAGTAACCTCTAGAGCATGGGTGTCAAACTCGATCATGTCACAGGCCAGATCGTGATGTATCATGATGTTTTTTGCCTTTGCGGAGCCAGGGTGGGTGTGGCCTGAGCGTGACGTATCTGGTCCGTGGGCTGCCAGTTTGACAGGCCTCAATGATAACTTGTAATGTAATTAAACAGCACATGGGGAATTGATGTTATTAACAGGGTTTAACATAATTCCTCCCCCTTCCCCACCCCTACTCCCACTCTGGCCATTCGGTATTTTTTGTTGTTGTTGTTGTTGTTGCAGTTTGACAGAATGGCTGCTGGATGAGAAGCAAAATTAGGGATCACTTGGAGCGGTTTATCTAATTTATGGAGTTTATGGAAGGAAGATGGTCATGTGAAGAAGTGCATTAGAATGTCAGCGGCCTCAACCCATCCTCCATTAACTTAGTCTAAGCAACATGCTGAATAGTCGCCTTATGGGGGATAATCCTAAGTAGAAAAAGAAAACAAAAAGGCCACTTTTTTTCAGGAGTAGAGATAGCATCGCAAGATGTTGATACAACTGTTCTCTAGTATCATCCAGCCACTTCTGTGAAGTTATACATTGATGCACTCAGATTGTGTAGTGAACAGCAATGGCTGGATGGCATTATCACTAGGCTAATGACATCTGAATTGCTTTCCTCAGTTTGATGTCCTGCTATAATAATGTTGAGCTATAATTCTGCATGTGCCTTCTGGGAACGTTGTCCTATTTTTAATTTTAGACCTTGTGTCATGACTTGAATGAGACCAGAATTGTCTGGTCTGTGCGTAGGTGTTTATATATGTTTTGAGAAAGCTGCTTCATTGCAACATCCAGTCCAGGAGTTTTCAAACTTTTTCAGCCTTGGGAACCTGTTAGCTTTTAAAAAAATATCTGGAACATCTGATCCAGAAATAAAGTTGTAGAGACAACTTTATGCAGAAATGCAGACAACTGGCTGCATTTGGGTGATTCCACTTTGTCTTTCATAGAACCTACGTATCATATTTTTGCAGAACCTTGAAAAACCCCAATATCTCTTGTCAAAGATTGGCTCCATAATAGAAACTCTAAAACCAATCACAAAAAAAGACTGAATCTTCTAAACAGCAAACACTGGATTATATATTGTTTTCAGTTTTTATTACTCATGGAGAAAATGCTAATAAAATTAGCCTGTGGTAATGGTCTTCTGAAATGGAAGTTAGGACAGGAAATGAAACTATAGTAAATACCATAATACTGCAAAGAATAAAAGATAGTCCGGCAATGTTTATTTAAAACAAAGCTTTCTAATTTATAACCTCAAGGATATTTGTGCCCCCCCCCCAATCTTTTATGTAGCACCCAGGGGCCCTTTAAGCATTAAAAATCAAATTGTATTTTTAATGTGACATTGAAATTATGAAATATGCAATATAAGCCATCATTTTTTTTTTATTTTTCTGAACTGTGCTCATTTTTTAAGTATGGTCCCCAATCTCAAGAACGTCATATCCCCCAATATGTGCTAAATGTTCCTATGCATTAAATAATAAGGCAGCTTAAAATGTTAATTCTTTGCAATGACTCTTCTTTGCCAATAGAGGCTGCTATTAATACGTAATGATAAAATGTAAGTTTGCATACTTGCAACCGTATTAATGTAATTTACTATTTTGACTTGTAATATTAGAACTACTTAATCTGTTTGTTCTTTCAGCAAGTGTGGAATAAAAAGTAGGAATAAATGCAAATGTTCTTTGTATTATTTCTGCATTTAAATGTAGCCTTAACTAATCGCAATAATCTTTTGATATTCTCAGGTTTTTGACATTTATTGTGATTTACCAAAGCAAAAACATGTATACAAAATACGAGCATAGGGAAGAAATCTATGCAATAGATCTAATCTATGCTTATTAAAATTACAAAAATCCCTGTTGTTACATCTGTGAAGATTGTATTTATATGCACACAAAATTATGTCTCTTAGAAGAATAATTGCCCAAAACTGCATAAAATTTGAGACAGATTTTTTACTGAGAATTGCAAACAAAATGAAAACATAAGATGAAATAAATTTAAAACTGGGTAACTAATAAACTGAGCAAGTTCAAATTTGCAGACATATTCATGCCTACATATTCCCCATATTGATTCTAGGTACCAGAATGTACCTGAAGCTATACATGATGAACCACCGCAGGAGATAAGCCCATCCTTTTTCCATGATCCAGTGTGATGTAATGAATAGAATGGAAAAAACTTGGCTGTACAACCCAAAGCTCTATTTAGGAGAGAGAAACAAATTTAGATATTTGTGTGTGTGTGTGTGTGTGTGTGTGTGTGTGTGTGTGTGTGTGTGTGTGTGTGTAGCCAGATTAACCTCTCCTACACCTGCAGACATCAAGCTACATTACAATGATTCAGACTACTTGTGTACTTAAGTAGAGAGTAAAAGAGGTGATTTTGACAGAAATATGCAAGAACTGATACATAAGCAAAGGGGGGGGGTTAAACATTATTTAAGTCTTGGAAAGCAAGGTGGTATTTGGAAGCAACTCAGGAAAGCTTCTCTCCAATTCATTGGTCATAAGGAGAAGGGAGGTCAGGAACAATCAGTTTCTGTTATTAAATATGCTGGCCTTTATTTTTTTTAATTTCATCTGGCTTTCAAGAAGAGATTGGACTGCCATTTGTCAGAAATGGTGTAGGTAGGGTCTCCTGCTTGGGCGAGGGGTTGGACTAGATGACCTACAAGGTCCCATCCAACTCTGTTAATGTTTTGTTTTTTTAAAAAAAAGAATAGTACAGGTTTAATCTAATCTAATCTAATCTAATCTCATCATCTCATCTCATCTCATCTCATCTCATCTCATCTCATCTTCTAATCTAATCTAATCTAATCTTCATCTTATCTTCATCTTATCATCTTCATCTTTCTTCCGCAGCTGGTTTTTTTCTGGTCTGATCTATCTTGTGGGGCTGATAGTTTTGCTACACTACTGATTATTTCAGGGACTGGAAATACAACCACTCAGGTGTACTACCGCACTTATATAAAAGCATAAAAACTTCAGATTAAATTATCAATCAATATTTATTATCAATCAATATTTATTCAGTCACAGAACAGCAAATAAAACAAAACATCATAATTAATTAAGTCGAAGAGGAAGACATAACATTCTGAAATATTTAAAAGAAGAGAGGAGATACTACAGCAGGGGTCTCCAACCTTGGCAACTTTAAGACTTCTGGACTTCAACTCCCAGAGTTCCTCAGCTTTGCTGGCTGAGGAACTCTGGAAGTTGAAGTCCAGAAGTCTTAAAGTTGGCAAAGGTGGAGACCCCTGTACTACAGTGTATTGTACCAACTATAGAGCAGTACTTGGCTGTGGTCAGTGAAGTAAAATCAGATTAATCAGATAGTAACAACTTAAGAATGATAGAAGAACCAGGATATTTAGTGATGAATGGAGATAATTCCTGGGTAGAAGGCACAATATAAAATAACATGTTCCATTGCCTCAACTATTCCTCCACCTCACGGATACAAAAGGATGTTTTAGATCTTCCTTCAGTATATTTCAAGGTCTTAATTTGCTCTACTGGATGATTGTTTGGTGTCAGGACATGTGCCTTGGTTTTGGACTAATTAATTTCTAGCTGTTTTTCTCAGCAGTGCTCAGCTACTGTATAAAGTGCCCATTTCAGAAAGATATTAAATTATTTGTTTATAAAATTGTATCATAACCTTTTTCATTGTTAAAATCCACTCTCCAATGGCTGGTTTTTTTCAAGATTGTCCAAATGTGTGAGAGATTTTAGTATTTGCATATAAGATTATATGATACATGGAGGTGAGAGCCGGACATTAAAAAATAAATTAAAAAATAGGTGCCGATGCTATAACACAAGGCCAAACAGCGGTACCCACCAATTGAAATGTTGTTGACTCCTCTTTTGAGTGATAACAGCTTTTCAGGGTTCAAGATGAGAATTCTTAGATCAAGCCTGCTACCAAAGATTCTTTACCTGAAATTGCTGAATATGCATTTTCCTTTTGCCATAAATATAATCTTTATCAAAGCTATCGGTTTCTCAAAGTCACTTTAGAATAATAACTTTAGTCAGTCAGTCAGGTCTGTCTGTCTGTCTGTCTCTCAAAATTTTGTGATTTCTCCCCTCCTCCCTGCCAACATTGGGTTGTGCTTTTATTTCCTAACAGAATATATACATACCCTTATCTAGTTTTTTTCTGAATAGAGGCAAAGCCCTCCTTTTGGAATGGATTCTATGAAGTTTTATTTGGAAGGGCCTCCTGAATACATGGAATAATAAATATTTTTGTATAAAAGATTCGTTTTCAGAGTGGCGAATATGTGGTTAAGTACAAACATCAGTAATGCTCGTAAAGGTAATGGAGATCCTATAATTATGTTTGTGCAAATGATAATTTTACATGTTGTCCAGTTAAAATGTGAACAAATATTCTAGGAGATTAGAAACATTTATAGGAACATTTAAGAATGACTTGCTGGCTATTTTCAATATGTATTTCAATAAATTAAGGTATTTCAAAGTTGACAGATCTGTCAAAATCTAAATGTAGTATTTCTGCAAATTACCATGTTGGTATGATTTAAAAAAAAAATCCTAAGAATTTTCATGAGGACTGAGACACAATTATACAAAGTTTGGCTGCTCTGAATTTTCAAGCCAGGTTGCTATGTCACCTCGGTATAGTTTTAGCCATTCGATGTTGCTCTTTGTAGTTTCTAAAGCTTGCTTTCTTGACGCTTCTCCTGCTCCAGCATCAGGATATCTCTCAAAGAAATTTTCCATCTTAAGAAGATAAAACATGTGCAAATATTAATGACATAGAACTGGTTTCTCAGAAGACCAAACAGTTTCGTGTATCTCCAGTTTACAGAATTTTTCATAGATCTACAAGTCAATAATTATCAAATATATTTTGTAAATAGGCTTTGAGCTCGGTTATACCTGGTTGGGTTGTTATGCATCTAGTCTAACACTATGCATTGGCTTTGGAATGAAGCCTGCATTCTGAAGCAGATCAGAGTAATTCAAAACAGATTATAATTTACACAACGTAGAGTGAACATTTTTAACACACCTCATTTGTATTTGAAACTTCACTCCTGATTTGTTGTACTGGAATTTTGGTGCACTATGGTTGTCATGCTAAAAATTTCCTGGTTGAAAGAAATACCAGGGTTGGGAGAAGGAGGAGACTGAATTTAGTGACCAACATGTACAGCCTCAACTCAACGTGACCCTTCCAGTCACTGGTTCAAGTGACTCATGTCATCCTATCAGTAGAAATCTGGAGAATTCTTGAAGCCAAAGACAGCTTCTGTTTTACCATTCACACCATCTGATTTTTTACTAGACTTTCACCCTTACACATTGTTTGACAACGTTTGATGTGTTGTCTTAACTAGCTGATAGGAAAAGACCAATGAGCCAATCTTTTAGATTTCTGATGATTTTGAACATCAGATGCACAAGATGTGCATTATCAAATGTTACCATCATTAACTCCTCTGCTATTTAGCTGTTTTAAATTTTCCAAAGATATTCTTCATGAAAGTGCCATTTTTCTGCAAAATCATCCTCCCCCCAAAGCAAGGACCTTATAGAACTTAAAACTATTTTTTTTAAGTAGCAAAACTTGAAAGCCCTTGAAATTTATTTCTAAATTTGGCATGACTCATCCCCTTGTAGTGGTCTAGATTTTCTATAATTTATATTTTGTTCTGATTTTTTTTAAAAGAGTTACTTAGTTGCTAACGTTCCTCCTTTTTTTTTTTAAGGATAATATGTCTGAACCAGGAAATGTCCCCCACAGCAGATAGACTATTCACAGTTTAGATCATTCGTGACACATTTCATGTGACATTATTAGGGAAGGGCTAACTATGCATTCTGTAAGCATTCTTGGTTATAACTTCCCATATTTCTTTTCTTCCTTATGAATAGCTAATGAGTTGTTTGGTTTGGATTGTGATAGTACGAGGGTATGTACAGGTCCTACTCTTGGTTTCCATGTACATTCTAAATTGTTCCCAACCTTAAACTGAGTGAGTCATACAATTTTCAGAGACTATTTACAGGAAAACTAGAACGAGTGGAAAAGAACAAGACCTTCTGACAAACGGGGAAAACAAACAAAAGTTACACATGAGCTAGGTGGCCATATAAGTCCTGCAAATAAATACATTTAGGATGGATTAGGAAACTTTATTGCCAGCAAGGACTACAATTTCTTTTTTCTTTTTCTTTTTTATTAACTTTTGAGGGTTGCAACAAGCTTGAGGCTTGTGGCTGGATATGAAATTTTCCCCTTGATTTGTTATTGTTTTATTTTACTTTGTTTTTTGGAGGGGGGAGGGAGTTAGAGTTGATTGGCTTATATTGTACAGGCAGTCCTTTGGGGAACTGTGGCCTTCTGTGCTAGCTTTGAGCTGAACGGTACTGCTGTATGTATTGTAGTATATTGTTTGCCATAAAAAAATGACAGGAGCAATAGCAATAGCAATAGGACTTAGATTTATATACCGCTTTATAGTGCTTTACAGCCCTCTCTAAGCAGTTCACAGAGTCAGCATATTGCCCCCAACAATCTGGGTCCTCATTTTACCCACCTCGGAAGGATGGAAGGCTGAGTCAACCTTGAGCCGGTGAGATTTGAACCGCCGAACTGCAGCTAGCAGTCAGCTGAAGTAGCCTGCAGTACTGCACTCTAACCACTGCGCCACCTCAGCTCTAATATTCTTATTAGATTTCCATTACCAAGGTCTTGTTCTGGTTTTATCATTCTAGTTAATACTTATATACATGCCCAATAAAATTGTTTTATTTTGAAGTGTCAGGAGAATATACAGGCCCCAAGGACTATAAAATCAGAACTCGGCAAACTTTTATGGGTTGCCAGTGCCACAATCAAGAAACCCCTCGCCCCTATCAACATCCATCTCATTAAATAGGTGCACCTAGAAGAGGAATGAGGAATAGTACCTTGGCATTTTTCGTATCTAGAAAATTGGATAGCTGCACAGTAGCCAATCACATTGTGTCTTACCTGCCAAAGCTGGAGCTCTGTGTTAAATGTGCCTGATATTCTTGATATTAGGCGGCCAAGATTTCTATCATTAAGAGTGTATCTGTGAAAAAAGAACATATTCATATTTGGCAATAGCAATAGCACTTAGACTTACATACCGCTTCACAGTGCTTTACAGCCCTCTCTAAGTGGTTTACAGAATCAGCATATTGCCTCCAACAATCTGGGTCCTCATTTTACTGACATCAGAAGGATGGAAGACTGAGTCAACCTTGAGACGGTCAGAATTGAACTGCTGGCATTTTGGCAGAATTAGCCTGCAATACTGCATTCTAACCACTGTGCCACCACGACTCCTTATGCATCCTTATTTATGCATGCAAAACGTGGTGGCTACTACATATTGGCTTTCAAGATAAAATAATTAGTGGAAACAGAATCATCATCATATCATCATCATCTCTCAGCTAATGGCCACTTGATAGAGACTAAACCTAATTGGGATCCATAACCTATTGCAGGACATTCCAGAAGACATTTTGTTAAGCCTAAAAATTGGAAGGCCTGGTGCTTGTTTCAGACAGACTTTAAATGCTGTGAAGTAAACCTTAGTAAAACTTTTAGCATAGTCCAGATACAGCACTAGCCCAAGATGTTTTGCGGCTTCCAAAGAGGAGATATAAAAGCATTTTATTCTAATCTAGATGATGCCCATGCCAAGAAGGAAGCACTGAAACCATCAGATATATTTTATTACACTGTTCATTTTATGAAAGCATCTGCATAAGTTGATAACCTAGCACCTAACCAAATTCCCTGGTCATTCTGATCAGTTTCATTTACAAATATAACTTTTGGACTCAGGCAATGCGGTGTTTTTTTTTAAGTTTTGTCAAATTTAATTGTAAAATATGTAAGACGTGCAGTAGTTTGATTAGCATCCTTAACTAAACTAACTAATATTAGTTTTCTGTACATGATATGTCCTATATAGATTACTCATTGACTGTAATAAAGTCAATCTTTCTCTTTCCCTCCTGCTACTGAATAGCAAAAAACACATCTTTTTCATTCCAAGGAGAAAAGTTATGATTGGCAGGGGTGTCTTATTTCCACATGAGCAATGGGAGAGTCTCCTTCAAGCCAGAACCTGGGGTGCAGCCAACAATTTCTTCCAACAATTTGTTGCCACAAGAGAAAATACCATGGCTTGATTCTGCTTTGATTGTCCTTTTCTGTCCTTTGTTTTAATTCACCTTTTACATTTCCATAGACTATCAGAGTAGGAGAGTCCAGAGGTTATTCCAATCATAGAAATAAGCACATTCTTTTTTTTTTAACCCAGAATCTGAATAGGGGACATATGACCTATGGACTTGTTCAATTCCCTTTTCCAGTATGGCTCATCACAAATATCAGGCCCTGGAGGTTCAATCAGGGGTGGGCTGCTGGGGGTTCACAGGGGTTCAGGAGAACCTCTAGCTAAGATTCTGTGCAGTTCAGAGACCCCCCAAATCCCACTCCTGACTGGCCCCACCCACCCCACCCCTCCCAGGAGTCCCCACACGGCCTGTTTTGGATGCAGCCTGTTCTAGGGCGCATGCAGAGGCTCAGGGAGGGCAAAAAACAGGCCTACTGGAAGTTCGGGAGGGCTGGAAACGGGCCCGTTTCTGGCCTCCAGAGGGCCTCCAGAGCCTGGCCCCGGAGGCGGGGGGGGGTGTTTTTGCCCCCCCCCCCCGAGGCTCAAGGAAAGATTCCGGAGCCCGGAGAGGGCAAAAACGCCACCCCCGCCATGGTGTAGGAGGCTGACTAGGCCACACCCACCATGGCCACACCCACCCAGCAACCAGGCAGAGAACCCCTTGCTAAAAGTTTTGAAGCCCACCCCTGGGTTCAATTCTCTTTCAGCGTCATCTGCAGCTATGCATTTCTTTCTTGATCACGTGATGCGAGAAGAGGCATCAAATGTCTTCAGAAAGTTCTGTATAAACATTATTTCTAAATTGTGCAAATAACAATCTAAAGGTGTGCTGTTTTCATAAAACAGAAAACAACAAAATGACGGGAATTTATCTTCCAGTTTTGATGGCACGTGGAGATGTTAAAATCCAATATCCTTCTATTTAGGATTTTTTTTCCCAACAAAAATCAAGGTGGCTTCAAAAAGAGAGTGAACTGTAGAGAGCCAGCACTTACCGTTTGACCAAATACTCCCAGTTGAGCCGTACCCAGTCCCAAGCCATGGTTTTGCCATAACTATTAAAGGAGATGTATCTCAAGACCGTGAACACATCTTGACTTCTTATGAGAGTGGTATTTTTTATGCAATTTAAGAATCTAGAAACAAAAGAAGCAATTATATCTGATGATTAGCACTTCATTAGGGTTGCATAGAAAATGAGATTTAATCTGCTTTTCTCAACCTAATTTACATGAAACTTTAAAAAAACAACAAACCTTGGAATTCTCCAGACAACAATCAAGAAAAATGAAAGGAGCATGTTGAGTAGGAAGCTTTAGACTAGACCTCCCTGATAGATTTCTGAATTAAATATGGCATTGGCTATGATTCAGGCACTGTCTTAAGTCACTTGTGCCTCTTGGTTGCTTGGACAAAACACATCTAGCACTCTCTTTCTGTTCCAGTTGGCAAGATTGTGATGCTTATGGTGCTTTGGGGAAGTTGTCCATTATTTTGCTTGTCGATCAATATCAAGGAACTCTGCAGTTCACAGGCAGCAAAACACAGTAGTTCAAAACTACTGCTTTAGGCAACCCTGTGTATGTGAAACCATAACCCATGGCCCGGGTGTAAAAACAGTGGTGAAAAACATGTTAGAAAGATAGCATTATAGTATATCTATTGGGAAATTAATCACGGATTCTTTTAAGAACCACTTGCTTCCTGCTAAACTTTTATGCCTACTAAGAATGCTCAGAACCTCTGCTTCGTGTTCCTCCACCAATCCTTTTTTGTGGTTTTGAGAACCAGGGTTTAAGAACAGCAAGTGAATGCTTCTAATATAGAAAGTTAAAGGTAATTTAAAGAAACCTGTTCAGCAGAGTTATGTTTTTCACTGATGCCAGGCCATAGAGAAGCTTCTCCTTTTCTTGAGCTAATGTCGCAGTTGTGTACTTCTGAAACATATAATTCCAGGCTTGCTCATCACCTGAGTGCTGCATCCCAAAACGGTACACCAGGAGACGGATATTTACATCTAGACTAACATGGAAGAGAATGAAACTGTTAGCGAGAGGCCTATCTTCCATTCCACTTTGCCTATGGACACCATCTGCACCTGCACATAAATATGTATAGTCACCTTGTTCCAGTCATCCAAGTCTCAAACCGTGAAGAGGCATTCTCCAAAGCCTCTGGGTCATCCATATTGCATGCAAATTCCAAAACAGTCATACGAAGGAGGCTGGAGAAAAGGACAAAGGAAAACGATGTTTTATTTCAGGGGTGTCAAACTCAAGGCCCGGGGGCAGCATCTGGCCCACAGGGTGCTTAGATCTGGCCCACGCGGCCACCCTAGAAACAGCAAAGGACCAGCCCGCGGTGCCTCTGCCAGTGAAAACGGAGCTCAAGAAGGCCGCACGCGGCCCTCCCAGGCTCCGTTTTCAGCTGCGACGGCCTCCTGCTGCCCTCTGCCAGTGAAAACAGAGATCGGGGGGCTGTGTGTGGCCCCCCCTGAGATTTTTACTGGCAGAGGGCGGCAGGAGGCCGTCGCAGTTGAAAATGGAGCTCGGGAGCCCATTTTCACTGGCAGAGCGCTTGGGCCACCACAGACGCCCCCAACACGAGTGATGTCGAGCTGGCCACACCCACCATGGCCACACCCACCCGGGCCCCGAGATCAAACACAACTCTGATACGGCCCTCAATGAAATCGAGTTTGACACCCCTGTTTTATTTGCTTGGAATATGCTGTAGTTTACGTATTAAACTATATATAGTTATATATAGTTTATATATATATATATATACATAAACATATATATATATACGTAAACATATTAAACCTACAGACATTCAACCCTCAAACAGCAGTACTATAGGACACATGGCAGTCCATTTCTAAAATGAGGGGTGGGGTCTGAAAAGCAGGGGGTGGAGTATAAGACAGGAACTGTTGTAGGAGGGAGAGGAAAAAACCCACATGGTCATAGATATTTTATACAGTACTTATAGAAGCTTTCTTCAGGCATTCAAGCTAATTATTTGTTCTGCAGGAGTTCAAAAGGGAAGGTATATTCAAATTAGATTGAATATACAGGTAGCCCTCAACTTACGGCCACAATTGAGCCCAAAATTTATGTTGCTGAGAAATTTGTTAAGTGAGCTTTGCCCCATTTTACGACTTTTCCTGCCACACCTGTTAAGTGAATTGCTGCAGTTGTTAAGTTAGTAACATGGTTGTTAAGGAGATCACATGACCCTGGGATACTGCAACCATCATAAATATGAATTAGTTGTCAAGTATCCAAATGTAAATCACGTCACCATGGGGATGCTGCAATGGTCATAAGTTTGAAAAACGGTCATAAGTCACTTTTTTCTTTGCCCTTGTAACTTTGAATGGTCACTAAATGAACTGTTGTAAGTCGAGGACTACCTGTAAATAAACCAGTTTATACAGTCCAGGACCTGAATAAAGCAAGCTCATATTGAGAGTTGTACTCCCATTCAAGTAAACAAAAAGCCAGATCCCAGTTACAGATCTCGTGCGGGGCATATGAAGGTCAAGACGAGAAAGAAACGGAAGCAGAAGCCAAGAGAGGTACTCTGTGCTTTCAATGGAAAGCTTGAAAAAAATCCAATATTTGCTGTGTGATTCATCTGATCATGCAGATACTTTGGAAAATGAACAAAACATTTATCACATAAAGGAACTTTTGACACTGGAGGATATTGATTTGATTATCGCATCATATTCCTTCCAGAGAAATGTTAGATTACTGCATGCCCTATCATATTGTCCCAGGGTGGATCAAAAGCTATGGTGAGGCAGGTTTGGGTCAATGTTGATGATGAAATTAAGAGCGAGGGAAGGTTGAAAGAACTATCAGTCAAAGAGAATTGTACAGTTACAACAATTGTGTTACACTCTTTTTTACAGTGAAAAGATGCGGAAGCAATACTAGAAAACACAAGAAAATTATCAATGAAAGAAACAGTGTCCATACAGGACAGGGTCATTTCACATATTTTAAAAACATAGTGCTCCTTATCTGGGACCACTAAGCTTTAAGACTATCTTCAAACCTTCCCCCTACTCACATTCTTTCTCTCTGTCTCATGTATATGCAGATTAAAAAGCTGATTAGTACAGCTGTTTAGGGGGTGTTGTTTTTTTGTCTGTTTAACAACCAACAAGGGTGGCCGTCTTCCTCTAACATAAATAGGATGATTAAATCTCATTATGCACAAGATTTCATTTGTCTGTAACTTTGATCCTACAAATAAAGGAAGGGCTGATAAACATCAGCGGAGTGCGACGTCTAAGGGTCATTTGAAAGATAATACCCAACATACAATGCTCCAAAGCAAGTTTGCATATAAGGCAGTTGAAACAAATCCTTCACCTCTTGATATGGTCATCATCAGTCTCCCATTTCAGTTCAGTTGCGATGGGCTTGACCAGGCTACCAAAATACCTCTGAAAACAGAAGCAATAAGGGTTCATGTTGGAATCTCTACATAGCAATCAGATTTAAATAGTCTTAATTACATTCAGGAAACCTCTTGAGGTCATCAGCATTAAGCAGACCATCAACAGTAAACAGCTGATTATGACTTCTATATTAACTATCAACATTAGTACTCTCTACAGTATATTAAATATTACGGTAGGAATTTGATTATGATTGAAATGGATGAGTTTCTGTTATCACTATGGCAGTTCATAAAAAAGAACTTTATTTTGAATAGATGAGAATGGGTATGGTTAAAACATGGTCTTTTTATGGGCTAATCCGAGGCCATAAAACCAGAGACTTCACATTAAGTGGACTTTTGACAGTGACTGGAAAGTCACTAGAAGAGATCAGGCGTCAGGAAGCAAAGCAGGTTACTGTTTATCCTGCTGTCATTGTGTCTAGTCAGATAGCCTTCCCACTGCATACGTTTCAACTGTGCTACTATTGTCACAAATGTCTGCATTCTGTTGGGTAAACAACATTGTTCCAATGAAATAAGATTGCTGTTTCCTTGAGAGGAGCTGATATTAAATCTCTCTAACAACCGGTTATTTATATGTGTGTATGACCCTTGTATCACAGGAAAGGCAAAGTTCTAGATTTCCCAAAACTTAAGTAATTAACTCATTCTTAAGTCTAAAATTACAGAATAGCATACACATTTCTATATTCTCCACAAACTAGCTTAGGTTTTTATATTTTCAAGAAAATATCCTTCCTTCCTTCCTTCCTTCCTTCCTTCCTTCCTTCCTTCCTTCCTTCCTTCCTTCCTTCCTTCCTTCCTTCCTTCCTTCCTTCCTTCCTCCCTGAGGTGGGTTCCTTCCGGTTTGGACCAGTTTGCCCGAACCGGTAGCAACCCGCTGGTGATGTCACGGAGCCGGTTCGGTCGGTGCCAGTCCGTGGACGCCGCCATCTTTTTTGGGGGGGGGAATTTTTTTTTTTGAATTTTTTTTTATTTCTTCTGCGCATGCACAGAAGCCGAGTCGCCGGCACTGTGCATGCGCCACCATCTTGTATTTGGCTTTTTTTTAATTTATTTTTTAATTCTTGGCACTGCGCATGTGTGCATGCGCAAAGCGCGTACGCGCCCACATGGCGTGCCCACGCGGCGCGGGAGGAAGCGAACCGGTGGCGAGGTAAGTTAGAACCCACCCCTGATCCACACTCCACAATTCCACAATCCATTCGTAAGAGAGAAAACCTGGTGGGTTTAGGAAGAATGTCTAGATTGGTATAAGTACCACACACAGTTCTAAAATTTGATAAATTTGGGACAGGTGGACCTTCTGAACAGGAACCTTCCATAGCATGACACTTTATTTAACTAGTAATATACATTTCAGAAATGCAGTAGGACTCTTTTTTTAAAAAAATGACTCCAGATTGATGAAGTTTACTGCAGAAGGTGAATGAATGAATGAATGTGAGGACTAGAGATTTTTATTGTTGTTTTCATGGTATATTCAATTTCATAGGGAACTTTACCTGAAATTTGGGATAGAGTGCCGTATCATCTTCAATCATGTGTGCAATATAGGATACCGCTACTACAGCCCTTTGCCATGGTATATATTCTTTCTCGTGTTGCAGATATTTTGTAAGGTTCAATGCATCAGCATACTTCAGAAGTCCAGCTCTAAGGGGGAAATGAAGAACAAGGAAAATGAAGAAACCTCTTAGGAATTAAATCCGATGGACTATCACTTATTTATTAATTAGTTATTTAGTTATTGTTGTTGTTATTTGTTAGATGTTATTCTATCCATAAGACAGCACATAGTGTTTGATGATCCAATCATCAGTTTATATAAAATAGATTAAGAGCACTGTAATAAGAATAAAATCACATGTAGCTTACAGTATGTACTATACATTTTGGTATGTTTGCACGGAGAGCAGCGTCACAAAATTTTAAAGATCTGACTAATAGCATCCCAAATTCAGTAAGTACATACTTTCCAGATTCACTGATTCTAGAACTCATGGAGTATCTATACTGCAGAATCCAACGGTGAATGATAGCTTCTGTTTACTCAACAAAACAAAACAAAAAAGCTTCTTGGGAACTAAGTATGACAGAGAGAGTATAAACCTCAAGGAATGAAAGGACATTTGTAATTACTCTGCAGTAAGTTCTTCTGTATTCCCTGGATATTATCGCAAAGTAAATGTGCATAGGATTGCAACCTTAGCAACAAGAAAATGAATAGTAATATATTTGCAGGTGTCCATTCACATGTTTCTTGAGGTAATATGTTAAATAGCTAACTTGTAATATAGCATCAAACAAACTGTATTTCATTCATTTAATTACTTTAATTTAATTACAAGACCTACCTGGCCAATGCAAAAGCATCGTCTATAAAACCAGCGCGATCAGCTAGACTAAAATTCTAAGAGGAGAGAAAAAAAGAGAAGCAGTTGACATCAGATGGGTAAAATTAAAATACAGTGAATAATCATCTCCAAAACTGAAGCAACGATTAATTTCAGACTGACCTGATGGTCTGTCATCATAATATCAGCTAAAGCACGCCAGACTTGGGGTTCATAATTTACACGATAAAAACCAACATGATCCTTGTTTACTTTCAAGAAAGAATTGGAAGGAAGATCACTGGGTCGTGGAATAGTAATTCCTGTGGTGGTATCAACAACAAAAAAGTAGCGAATAAGTTATAAATGTGTTACAGTGGTATGAAATATCTTTCCAAAAGACAAACATTAGGAAAAGCCAAAACTGATACAACATTGACTTTATTTAAAAGGACTATTTTTAAAAATGCAGATAGGGAGATACCGAGAGAGAATTATTATGGGGAGGAGTTTAACATTTTTGCTGACTTCACTATTTCCTTTCCAATAACGGGAAACAGGAGGAAACAGAAAAATCTTCTACCCTTAGACAATTCTCACCAGGATCTCAGCAAAAGTCAAAAAGCTAAAATCCTCTTGCAATATGTCTAATAATTACAAGCCCCTGCTTATTCAGCCTCTACATCATTCATTTCACATCTCATCTATTTTGAGTCTCTGGATGTGGGCAGCTGATCAACTGAATAGTGGAGATTTATGGGAGTTTCCTCAGAATTAGCAACCACATCTGGTTATTGTTTGTCCTCTAACATTTTTTTCAGCAGAACCGCAATGCAGTCACCTCCAACCCTACTCCATCTTTACTGTGTAGAGCAGGGGTCTCAAACTTGATTTCATTGAGGGCTGCATCAGGGTTGTTTGACTGGTGGGGGGCGTGGCCAGGGTGGGCGTCACTTGTGTCGAGGGCGCCTGTGATGGCCCAAGTGTTAAGGCAGGACTTTCCCCCAGACCCTCCCTCCCTCATTATAATCTCCTTCCTTTCTTCCTTCCTCCTTCCCTCCCTCCCTTCTCAAAATCCTTCCTTCCTTTTCCAAATCAGTCTTCCTTCCTTCCTTCCTTCCTTCCTTCCTTCCTTCCTTCCTTCCTTCCTTCCTTCCTTCCTTCCTTCCTGTTATGTTCTAACTGTTTAAACTGTGTTACATGGTTCCAACCAGGTCCAGCGTTTGAGCGGGAAAAAGCTCAAACGCTATTGGCTGGTCTGTCTGACAGCTCCCTATAAAAGGGCAAGCTGTCAGACTGCTCGCTGCTGGTTGCTGATACAAGAGCTGAAATAAAGAGCTGCTTTGGAAGTCTGTCTCCTGTCATCTCTACCCACTATCTAACAGTGGCGACGAGGGCTTGGGCCAGGAGAACTGTGACTAGCTTCTTCAGCACTTTCAACCAGCCAGGCAGACATCTGCCTGCC
>QLTV01003663.1:918456-943187 GCA_003457575.1 Thermophis baileyi
AGGAAAGGAAAGGAAACGAAAAAAAAGCACTTTGCATCAAAATTCAGTTTGTTTCTGCAGAAATAGGTAAAAAAAATTACACAGGAAATCTGCATTAAACAATTTTGATGTATGTATTAGATTAATTGTTCATCTTTTCTGCTTAGGGCTCAGTCCAAATGTGGATTAGTATATGCGTTTCTCAGCTATATATTTTGAATAAAGTTGATGAACATGACTTTATTATTTCATGTTAAATTTGGAACAGTGCAAGATTGATCCGAGTACTAAACTAGCCGTTTGTAACAGATCAGCGCCATCTTGTGGTGTCACGGGAACATGCAATCTTGTTTTGTAACGTTCCCTCCTTCCCCCCCCCCTCCCGGGCATTTAAGCATTTTGGAAGTATCTGTTTTATGGAAGCATCTGTTTTATCAAGCCATCTCTCCCTTTCCCTTTTTAAGAGACAATGGTATTAATATTTGAAGTATAAATACGTTTTGTGTTTGATCATTTTATTTTTTAATAAAAACTGCTTTGGTTACTTCTGTAAGAACAGGCAGTGTGGGGCCTATTTGTATCAAAGACCATAATTGGGGGGGGGGAAAACAAGCAAGATGCTTCATGGAAGATCAATAGTCACCGCAGCAACTCCCCGAAGCAAGAAATTTGTTGTGTAAACCCAGAGGATTGCAGCCCTTTACCCTATCGGGCCAGACACCATTATACGGTGACTTTTCTCATATAATCTTGTTGCATACAGAATAATCATTAACAACAAGCAACCAAGTAGCCTAGATCCAAGCCATATAGGATCTTAAGGATTATAAACAGAGCTTTGTAATCCTTCCATAAATAAGTGATTAATCTGTGTAATATTTCTAGCACTATTTGGAGACTAGCATGGCTGCTAAGTTTTGTATTCCATATTCAGGAGAGTTCTGCTGTTCTTTATTATTCACTGAAAATTTCAAACTAGACACTAGTCCTATATAAGGCACATGGTAGAGTTGACCATTTTCTAGAAATGGTCAACTCTACCAAGAATAATGAAGCAGCCAACTGAGGCTACAGGCCAGCATTGACAATGATTATGGTATGACTACCTTCTATACAGTGGTGGGATTCAATTTTTTTTACTACCGGTTCTGTGGGCGTGGCTTGGTGGGTGTGGCTTGGTGGGCGTGGCTTGGTGGGCGTGGCTTGGTGGGCATGGCAAGGGAAGGATACTGTAAAATCTCCATTCCCACCCCATTCCAGGGGAAGGATACTGTAAAATCTCCATTCCCTCCCCACTCCAGGGGAAGGTTACTGCAAAATCCCCATTTCCTCCCGATCAGCTGGGACTCGGGAGGCAGAGAATAGATGGGGGCGGGGCCAGTCAGAGGTGGTATTTACCGGTTCTCCGAACTACTCAAAATTTCCTCTACCGGTTCTCCAGAACTGGTCAGAACCTGCTGAATCCCACCTCTGCTTCTATAGTCCTTCATTATGCCTAAGGTGAGTCCCTGCTGTTTTGAGTTTTGGAGTGATTTGTCACCTTAACTGGTTATCCTATGTACTGCAAAGCAATTCATTGAGAGATGGATGAGGTATCTGCCTGCCCAGACAGCTATCAATGATATCTCAAACGATTTTCAATCAAAGATTTTAAAGGCTATAGAGTTGGGACATTGCTATCACCTGAGAAGGAACTGTGAAAAGAAGAATCATTCTTCTTCTTCGTAATTCAAATCATTCTTCTTCTTAATTCAAAGTGGTGAATTCTCTTGGCCAACCTTGCTCTTTCAAAAGAAACTCCTATCAAGTTAATGCCACTTACTCTGATTTTTCTAGGCTTGGAAACCAAGCTGGATTTGGCCTGGTTATACCTAAATGGGACATCATCAAAGAATTCCACCCTATAGGAGAGACTGGAACTTGAGAAAACAGTTCAGAGGAAAGCAATGTCAAACCACTTTGGTATTAGCCCTCCGTGGATGTGATTCAAGAAAATCTTTACTTTGTGGATAGTTACTATCCATTCGTTTTGATTACCTGCTGATTCTGATTTATTGTAGAATATTATATTTGATGTATTCCCCGCTTCCCACTTCACTGGAATATTCCACTTGTAACTGAAAATTCAGAAAGGAGACATATTTTTAAAAGAATTTTTAGAATGAATCATGCCACCGTTTTTGAAAGATATTATAAAAACATCTGTGGTTTTGCTGGTTAGAATGTTTGCTTCAATATACCCATTTTTCACACGACCATTGCAGCATTCCCATGGTCACGTGATCAAAATCTGGCCGCTTGGCAACTGATTCATATTTATGACAATTGTAGTGTCCTGGAGCCATGTGATCACCTTTTGCAACCTTCTGCCAACCAAAGCAAATGAGGAAGCCAGATTCACTTTACAATCATGTTACTGACTTAACAACTGTAGTGATTCACTTAATAACTGTGGCCAGAAAAGTCATAAATGGGGCAAAAGTCACTTAACAACTATCTCGCTTAGCAACAGAAATTTTGGGCTCAGTTGTGGTTGTAAGTCGAGGACTACCTGTGTATTAGCTCAGCTATAGAAATTAGCAACAGTTCCAACAATGTAGGTGGCTGCCTTTACTGTGCTAACCTGTCTGCCCATCAAATTCAGTTTTATTTAAACTTACTTGGCAGCTGCTTTCCTTTAGACATTTTGAATGCAAACATATACTCTGTCAGTGAGGAATCAATAAATCTCCAGCAAAGCAATGACTAATCAAGCTACTGAAATTAATTGATCAATAGCAATAGCACTTAGACTTATATACCGCTTCACCGTGTCTACGGAGATTCTCAGACATCCAGGTCATGGTTGTCCCAAAGGTGCTTTTTCAAGAGGCAACTGGACTTTCTGGTTTTTCTTTGAAGACGTTTCGCTTCTCATCCAAAAATTTTCTTTAGCTCTGTTCCAGAGCTGTTCCAGAGCTGAAGAAGCTTCTTGGATGAGAAGCGAAACATCTTCAAAGAAAAACCAAAAAGTCCAGTTGCCTCTTGGAAAAACCACCTTTGGGACTCTTCACAGTGCTTTACAGCCCTCTGTAAAGTGGTTTACAGAGTCAGCATATTGCCCCCAACAATTTGGGTCCTCATTTTGCCGACCTTGGAAGGATGGAAGGCTGAGTCAACCTTGAGCCTGGTGAGATTCGAACTGCCAAACTGCAGTCAGCAGGCAGTCAACAGAAGTAGCCTGCAGTACTGCATTTAACTACTGCGCCACCACAGCTCAATTTCACTGATTGTAGAATCATGGTTGATTTGGGAGAAAAATAGTGTTACTGTAATTAACTAAGGCAAAGATTGGCAATTTGTTCTGAAAATGCTGCGCTCCAAATTCCATTAATTCCAGTTACCAGTTGGCATAAAAATGGAAGTTACACCACAACTACATCAGAACAACTACATCAGAAGGTTCATAGGTTCTCCAGTCCTAATATAAGAATCAACTAAACTATTTTATTATAATATCAATTATCTATGTGAGAAGAACTTGGTAAAGACCATTGAGAAAACAAATTTCTCCAGTCTAGCAATATCATATCAAACTGTTAGACAGAAGATACCTAAATTGAGAAGATGGCTTGGAGGGATCTGCTTTGGGATCCAATAGAAAACGTTGCTGTGTGACTGTTGAGCTTGAATTAACTTTCAACACAGGATAACCCATCTGCCTGGTCCATGTGTCCATCACTTCTTTGACAGGCTTTCCACTTACCTAAAAACAACAATAGATGGTCATGCTGGGAGAGTCTTCAACACCAAAAGTAGAGATAATACCAATTTTCCAGGAGGTGTTTGAGCAATTCATTTATTTGTGACAGATATTAAATTGTAGCTGGAGTTTTGGTGGCACATCTTGTGCTAATGCACATTTTCTTTCTTTTGATTGGCTTCTCAGAGTATTTTTAAGATAATCATTTGGTCCTCCAATCAAACTTTGTATTTGGTTAGTACCCCAACATAATGGGTACAACATAATTGAGGCTCAGTCTTTGGTACTTCTTCTTTGAGTCTTGCTTTGCTATTTCAGATTGTTTACTTTACAAATCTAGCCAGCAAATTTTGGCAGTTGGAAGATAAGTGCACAAAAAAAAGCTGCAAATTGCTATTAGCCTCAAATTGCTATTAGCATACCATTAATTCATAGTTCTTTAATTCATTTGTGCTCTCCTTGTCTTTTCCTAATTGTGCCATCACAACAACATGAAAAGCATGATTAATGCTAAATTATTATTTCTTCCCTGATGCAAGCTCAGATGGTATTAGTGAAAAGTATGAACTTACTGGAGAGAAAAAGAACATACCTCTTCCATTGCTTTCCAGAAATCTTCTGTTTTTGCATTTCTAAAATGATAATCTCTTAGGTATTTCTGTGGAAGAAAAGAAAGTTATTACATGGGGTTGCAAATTCTGAACATTAGCATTTACCTTAACATTTATAACAAGTTATATTGATTGCTATTAGAACATCTTTCTTTAACTTGTCATCCTCCAGTTCTCTTTTTGATCATGGTACATGGCTTGGTGAAGTGTACAAACTCTATACAAGTACACAGATAAAGCACATCACAGAGGCAGCCAAATAAGTAGCTAGTGCTCATTTCAGAGGTGGGTTCCTCCCAGTTCGGACCGGTTCTATAGAACCGGTAGTAACATGGCGGCCTGGGTTGCTAGAACCGGCAGCAACCCAGGCCTGCCACGCCCCCGAACTGGTTCTTTCGGCAGCGCCATAGGCGCCGCCATCTTGTTTTTTGCTTCTGCGCATGTGCAGAAGCTTTTTTTAAGCACTGCGCATGCACAAAGCGTGCGCGAAGTGCACTGCGCACTGCGCAAAGCACCCGCGCAGCATGCCACTGAGCGAACCGGCAGCGAAGAAAAGAAGAGCCCACCCCTGGCTCATTTGTTTTCTAAACAATTCCAGTTCTGATTTTAAAGCTACAGGGCAATTCATCATATCCTACTAAACACCCAAGAAGATCCAGAGGGCTGCAAGTTTCCACTCTGATATATAGGATATGGGTATACAATGCTGAGTTTTTAAAAATCCAGTTTGCAGGATGAAAAATAAATAATTTACGGCTATACTTTTCCCCCCCATAAAGGTTCCCAAGGTGGGGGAAAAAAAACCCTGAATTTTAAAAATGTCCTTGATTTAAACATAGTTAGAAATGTAACTTTCATTGACCCTAATTATTTCTCCAAGTGAAAGCTATTTAGGTAAAGTGGGATTGCTCGCATAATACTCTGCTCCACCTTCTATTTCAATTATTCAAGAACACACATCTTAAAATAAGTCCCTCATCCATTAAACAAGACAGGAATTTATAATCTACGCATACTACGTAGGTTTCAGTAAACAAACAACCGAAAAAAGAAAAAAGAACACAACTAGAATTCTCTCTCATTCTTTCCCAGCTCTTTGCCCTAATGTACAGCCCAATACATTTGTCAGGCTAAAAACTGCTGACTCTCAATGTCACTGCTGGATAAAGAATAGATTTGTCCTTTCAAAAGCATTGAAAGTTGCTTTCAGGGACCAACGAGCGGATCCTGCAGACATGCAAGATTCGGAGTGTGGGTTTTATTGTCAGAGAACAGCTGTGTTTTTGCTGAATTGTCTTTTAAGTGTTCTCTGCCTCCTCTCTACACACAACACCCAACCCAGCACTTTTGTTTCGAACTTATTTTTTTTCTCCCCCTTCTTGTTGAATTTCTACCTGAGGTCAGCTTTTAAACAAAAGAGGTGAGCTTGACAAGAACTGTGCAGGAGGAGAATGTCTGCTGAATGGGATGCTCTTTATGGATGTACCATGCCTGGTTTACTAAACAAAATGGATAGGTTGATTAAAGGTATATATTTCATCATGTGGCGGTTTTTAGCCACAGGGCCACAAGCAAAAAATGGCAAAGAAGATTCTATCACCACAGGTAGTCCTCGCCAGGGGTGGGTTGCAACTTACCTCGCTGCCGGTTCACTCCCTCCCATGTCACGTGGGCGCGCCTCGTGGGCGCACCTCATGCGCAGTAACGAAAAATCCAATTTTTTAAAAAAAAGCTGAAAACAAGATGGCCACCGCATGCACAGTGCTGGAACTCAGCTTCTGCACATGCTCAAAAGAAAATTAAAAAAAAAAAAAAGATGGCGGCGCCCACAGACTGGCACCAACCGAACTGGATCGGTGACATCATCGTGATGTCATCAGCGGGTCGCTACAGGTTCGGGCAAACCGGTCCGAACCGGAAGGAACCCACCCCTGGTCCTCGCCTTACAACAACTTGTCTAGGGACTGCTCGAAGTTACACCACCACTGAAAAAAGTGACTTATAACCATTTTTTGCACTTACAACCGTTGCATGATCAAAATTCAGACGCTTGGCAACTGGTTCGTATTTATGACCAGTTGCATTGTCCCGGGGTCATGTGATCCCCTTTTGCAACCTTCTGACAAGCAAAGTCAATGGGGAAGCCAGATTCACTTAACGAACGAGTTACTAACTTAACAACTGCAGTGATTCACTTCACAACTGTGGTAAAAAAAGGCGGTAAAATGGGGCAAAACTCACTTAACAAATGTCTCACTTAGCAACCAAAATTTTGGGCTCAATTGTGGTCGTAAGTCGAGGACTACCTGTATTTCTTCTTTAGATTAATAACTGAGTGCAAGAAAATCAATAAAACCTTCCTCTTCCCTTGTCTATGGAGATTCTCAGTCATCCAGGTCATGGTTGTCCCAGAGGTGCTTTTTTTTCAAAAGGCAACTGGACTTTCTTGTTTTTTTTTCCTTCAAAAACATTTCTCTTCTCATCCAAGATGCTTATTCAGTTCTTCTAGGTTCAGTTCTAAACCAATAAAAGTCCAGTGGTCTTTTGAAAAACTGAACTTTTGGGACAAGTTTCTTTTCACTTTGTGGGGTGGATGGAGGACATGGCTACTCCAATATGTCCCACAGACACATGAAGAACATTGTATGTTAGACTTGATAAGACACTATCTTGGTCGTGCTGTGATTGAAAGTTATAACAGTTGTGCTGTGAATGGTCATGCTGAGATTGAAAGTTATAAATCAAAACTATATCTTTCCCTTTGTCAGAGCTCATATGGTTTAGTGCAGGGGTGTCAAACTCGATTTCATTGAGGGCCGCATTAGGGTTGTGTTTGACCTCGGGGGGTCGGAGTGGGCGTAGCCAGGGTGGGCATGGCCAACTCGACGTCACTCGTGTCGGGGGCGCCTGTGGTGGCCCAAGCACTCTGCCAGCGAAAACAGGCTCCCGAGCTCCGTTTCCAGCTGCGATAGTCTCCTGCAACCCTCTGCCAGCAAAACTGGAGCTCGGGAGAGCTGCACGCGGCCCTCCCAAGCTCCATTTTTGCTGGCAGAGGCACCGCGGACCAGTCCTTCACTGTTTCCAGGGCAGCCCCGCGGGCCAGATCTAAGCACCCCGCGGGCCGGATCCGGCCCCGGACCTTGAGTTTGACACCTCTGGTTTAGTGGATAAGATGATAAACTAGACAAGAAATAGCAAAATTCAAGTCCCTCTCAGCCACAGAAGCTCATCAAAAATTTTGGGTTAGTCACTGTTCCTCAGCCTAGCCTATCTCAAAAGGTGTGGAGGATGGGGTGGGAAAAACTGGAGCAATTGGATTTCTTCCCATGGAAATCTACCATGGACACAATCTCTAGAAATGTGTTCAGAGCAGCAACGTGGAAGTTGAAGTGAAGGTGAAAACAATGTTGTATCTATGTACATATACAGTGAGGAAGTTTCAGAAAGTCCCTTCCCCTAAATGTATGTGTGGGGTGCGTGTGTGTGTGTGTGTGTGTGTGTGTGTGTGTGTGTGTGTGTGTGTGTGTGTGTGTGTGCATTTGAATTGATATGCATGCCAGCAGCAAAATAGGGGTTGTGCAGAAAAAACACACACCTAGCGTAGTCTCTCAAGCTCTTTTGAAGCATATGTATATGTATATGTATTTGTAGTTGTATAGTTGTAGTTATAGTTGTAGTTGTAGTTGTTATATGTACCCTAGAAGTCATCTCTTGGGTCGATACCTTGGAAATATGGTTTGATAAATCATGTTTTTCTTGGCTCTTCCTACATATTTGAATGTACTGCATTAGAACAATAGATGGCACTGTTTGTCTCACTCAGCACTTCGATGATTTCATGAAGTTAGTTTGTATGATTATTCCTACATTGAATCAAAAGTACAGATCAGATATGCTAATCAATTGCATCTTGATCAAGTGTAGAAGGTAGAGAACTGCTTGCACAATCATTATTTCTCAACCAGCAATTATGATAATATTATTATGGGCTCTGAAACCTTAACTACTTTGATCTCAGTTCCAGCTTTACTTAATAGATGCCCTTTTATAACGTAGGCAGCATGTGGTACCATGATGCGTGTTCTTTCTTTTAAACAAACTTTTTATTCAACCAGCACTCTTAAGGCAGAAAGAGGTGTGTGTGTTGTGTGTGTGTGTGTGTGTGTTGTGTGTGTATTGTATATTGAGATAAATATATCCTCAAAGTCGGCGGTGGGTTGCCCCCGGTTCGACCCGGTTCAGCGAACCGGTAGCGGCGGCGGCGGGAGGCTTCACCGACACGTGCACACAAACTGGTAGCAACGGGATTTAGAACCCACTACTGTTCAAAGTGTATTTTGAGATAAAGATGAACAGTGTCTTCAGGGTGGAAACTGGCCAACTAACACATGTCCATTAACAGTGGGGATCATGCAGAGACAAAGATTGACAGCTGGATAGTATACCTGAGCTAATGTAGTTTCTTTAGACAAAGAAAAGTCGTGAGATTGCCCACGTGTGTTCTGGGGAGGGGGCAGGTCTTCAGGAGGAAGTCCACAGAGTTCAGAGGGACCCTGAGGGTGACCTGTGAATAGAGTACCAGGAGCCACAGAAGAAGAGACCACTCTCACAGCCATGCATGAAGCATGTTAAAATGACACTGGGTCTGCCTGGTCCAATTCCTAAAGCGTGTTTAAATGGAACATATTTAAAGTGTAACAAGCATCCAAAGTTATCTGGGTGAATGTATTTTCAATCTGGGAAAGATTAAATAAAAAGAAGGAAGCAATTACAAAGATTTAAAAAGAATTAAATGCAAAAAGCTTACTGAGATTTTGGAATAAGAAAGTTAAACGATGAACTAAAGTTTGGAATATCACCTCATGTAAAGTATTTAAAACACATATTTGAATTAAATAAACAGATATGTCCATAGGAAAGAAGAACATTTCAATTTGTTAAGGAAGCTGATTGGTTGACTGTGCTAAACAAAGAGACAAGTGGAAAAAGAAGGGAACCGTGAAGTTTTTAGAAGACCATATGATGACAGAAGTATGGAGTGCTGAAAGGGACTAAAACATTGTTGTTCAACCTTCTGGCTTGCCTAGGCTGCTTTGAGTGAAGAGGAATTGACTTGTGCTGTATATAAATATATAATATACTTAATGTATATAAATCACATAATAATGTTAGATGTTTACAGACTTGTGGGGGCGCATTTTATTGTAGATAAATTTTATTGAAAATAAAATTATTATTTAAAAAAAGAATTCTGGGTCCTTTAATCCAAACTCAAGTGAAAGGCACTAGTTTAGGAAAAATTGTCCTGACCCCTAATTCACACACACTCCTCAAAGTCTGTTAATTCACAACTAAAATCCAATAATTTATCCCAGAAAAATATATACAGCCTCAAATTATTAATCATTTGGGGTTTTATTTCATCAGAACGTATACCTGACATCCAGCTCTGAAGTGTTCTGGTGAGATCCAATCTTCAAGCATTCTGAGAATTGATGCTCCCTAGATAGACAAAGAGTTATAATATTGATAAATAGTACTTCATATACCAATTTGTATTCAATGTGTTCAAAAAGTAAACAAACAAACAGTTCCAGCTTGCCTGAATAAAACACTGATAATTATACTCTCCCTATTTCTGTGCAATCCAGAAATACAAGCATAATATTAGTTATTCTTTGCATTGTAGTAAACTCCTTATAGTTTTCGCAGTTGCAATGTATGGCTGTGAAAGCTGGACCATAAGAAAGGCTGAGCGCCAAAGAATTGAGGCCTTTGAACTATGGTGCTGGAGAAGACTCCTGCGAGTCCCTTGGACTGCAAGGCGATCAAACCGGTCAGTCCTAGAGGAGATCAACCCTGACTGCTCTTTAGAAGGCCAGGTCCTGAAGATGAAACTCAAATACTTTGGCCACCTAATGAGAAGGAAGGACTCACTGGAAAAGAGCCTAATGCTGGGAACGATTGAGGGCAAAAGAAGAAGGGGACGACAGAGAATGAGGTGGCTGGATGGAGTCACTGAAGCAGTCGGCGTGAGCTTAAATGGACTCCAGAGGATGGTAGAGAACAGGAAGGCCTGGAGGAACGTTGTCCATGGGGTCGCGATGGGTCGGACACGACTTCGCGACTAACAACAACAACAAAACTCCTTATAACCAAGAATTAGCGAAACTAATAAACATTGCCTACCCATTTGTTGAAATCTTGTCTTTATATAAGCAGATATCATATAAAAATATTCAGTCCCAGATTACTGAACTCAAGCCCTTGTTGGGTTTTTGTGGCTTCACATTGATTTTTTTTTTACATTTTGGGGAATATTGATAAAAACCAACATATCTAAAAATTCTGGTCTGTTGAAGTTTCTAGTTTCCAGACTTCACTAGATAAGTGCTGATAAAAGGCAGCACACACACATAGCTTTGTTCAGAAAGATTTCAACAGTTACTTGTGCATACTAATACTGTGATGAAGATCACTTCAACTTGGACTTCAGTTCTAAGGAGAACATTTTAATACAATTCTCACTGTTGGACAGAATTATTATAACCAAGTGAGCATACGTCTGTGTACAGATTAATGACTTGTCTTTCACTAGTACAATAATCTTTCCAGCCATCTACAAGTTCCCTGACTTCCAACATTTCAATTAAACCTCAGATAAGGTGAGGAACATACTTCTATGGAACTTTAGAAGATTGGGAAATGGAGATAGGCAAGGAAACTTTAGGATCACAGAAGGAACAGAAAATAACAGAAGTACCCTTCTTGATACCTCACAACCATTCAGTAAGCACAGGCACCACAAAAAGAAACTAAAACACACCTTGAGAAAGAGGGACAGAAAACAGAAACAGGAAGAAAACATCTGGAAAATTTAAGATTGATCAGCGCCAAGTGAAGATATCATCTGATAAATATGAGCCAGCTCCATTTGGCATGCCGATTCATGTCATTTGTGCCAACTTGCACATTTATTACAGTCAATGGCTTTATTTCCCCATTCCCATTCCAACTTGAAGCAATCCAGTGAGAAAAGTGTCAGAGTTTAGTAGCAAATACATGCTTTGCATACTGATGGTCCCAAGTTCAATCACTGGCACTGCTAAGTTGGAGAGTCTGGAGATCTGTTCATAATCAACTTAGACAACATTGACAGAAGTAGAGTAACACTCTGATTTGATACAAGACATCTTCCTCATTTATAAATAGATTGCAAGCAAACTTTGTTTGCCACAATTCAATCCAGATGTGTGATTTCAGCCTTTAAAAATATGTGGTGATCCAGCAAACACAATTGGCGATTCATACCTGGTCATGAGTAAATCTTATATGATTTGGACCACAACAGTACCACTGTGCAAGCAAAAGTGAAGGTTGCATCACATAAATTTCATACCTGGGAATCCCATTATCAGTTGTACATATCAGACAATTTCCTTCTTTTTTTTTCATACCTTGACTATGAAAGTCCCAAATACATATTCAAGAGGCTGACTATAAAAGTGAAAATACATTTAAATAGCCACTTTCCCTGAATTATATAAAGCAGTAGTGTTCAGAACGCATGGCTATTGCAAAGAGACAAGGCCACTTTCATCTAAGTATCATTCATTATCGATACACTGTAGAGCAGGGGTGTCAAACCCGCGTCATCACGGCGTCGTCATGTGACGTATCGCAACTTTTCCCCATCGCTAAACCAGACGTGGGCGTGGCCAGCGCGTGACACATCTGGGCCGCGAGTTTGACAGCCCTGCTATAGAGAGACCCAGAGTACACTATAAAAAATATCAACAGGTAGGAACAATATCCACAAGTCATTACCAGGACAAAGATAATGATTAATTTACCTAACCTTAACCATTTCCTGTGTGTCACTTCATATAATATATATTGTCTTGAGCAGCTGTGCTCTTGCAAACCACTAAGTGGTGAAAATTACAGTGCAGCGTATCACAATTATCTTATTATTGCCCCAAATACTCTCGATACAGTTACAATGGCACTGAAAAAAGTGAGTTACAACCAGTACTTGAATTTACAATTGTCACAGTATCCACATGGTCATGTGATCAAAATTTGGGCCTTGGCAACCAGAAATTCTGGTCCCAATTGATTAGGTTGCAAGTTGTAGACTACCTGTATTCTGTTCCTCCGCTATTCAAGGAAACCAAGTTCTCCATCTTTCCTGCCTCTGAACTATAACACCACATAGGGCAGATATACATATATAACAGAAGTGTAATATATATATCCCACAACATTCATCTCCTGGTTTTTTTCCCCAAGATCAAAAAATCAGCTCAAACACTAAATATGTTTATCTTCTTTTCTCCCAGTTATATGGGGAAACTTAAGCTCTTACTTTGCTGTAGGATATGCCATCAAACACAGAAGTTATTTCATCAGGAGAAGACACATTCACGGTAATAGGGTGAGATGAAACCAAAGAATCATCCTTCAGCACTGGGAGTAGGTCATCAATTAAAATTTGGTCCAGCTGTGGAGAAAAAAAAGAGTTGATGGGAAGTGTTATTATTTCCCAAAAAACTTAATTAGCTAAAAGCAGGCTAATGCATGAAAAACGGTTACCATAAATAAAATCATGCCACATGTCAATCTCACCTATCATAGGATAAAAGGGGTTTTGGATTGATAGCTAATTAACAGGATAGAGAGCAAAGAAACAGTCAAAAAGATGTAGTTAGTGCAGCTCACTTTCTTGGTTCTCTAGAATTTTACCTAAGGATTATATAAATATATCTATCATACGTAGCATCATTACATATTATAAAATAGCTAATATTTGGTCAAGATGTTTTTCTACCATCAAGTTTGATAACTCAAGGAGGAAAATTTATAGATTGAAGCTTCTAAATCAGGGGCATTCAACCTTAGCCATTTTAGGTCTTGTAGACTTTAACTCCCAGAATTCACCAGCCAGAAGGGCTGGCCAGGGAATTCTGGAAATTGAAGTCCGCAAGCCTTAACATTGCCAAAGTTGGACACCCCGGTTATAAATCTCATATGTCAGAGCTAAGTAACTTAATGAAAGCTATCCCACTAAAAATAAAAATACCTCAGTGAAGCTGAACTCCTGTTAAAAAAAGACAAAACCATTCACTTTATTTGGCAGCAATTCAACAGTATTTTTTTCCAGGATGTTTCATTTAGCCTACAGCCCTGAGATCCTGAGTATCTTCTCAATCAAGTGCTAACCAAACCTTATGTTGCCTTGCTTTTGAACTCAAATAAGGTCAGCTAATAGCTATTACCTGTTGAGCAGCCATACTTAATATTTAGGTGTTCCTTTGTTCATATTCTATAATTATACAAAGACAAGAAATTCTTACCATTTGCCAATTTTCTTCTTTAGCATTTACACCCATAAATTCAAAAAAACTGGCAAATCCTTCATTTAGCCATAAGTCATCCCACCAATCCATGGTCACAATATTTCCAAACCACTATAATAAGTAAAAAAAAAAAAAAAGCAAACAGGATTACAAAAGAAAATGAATAGGAAGAGAAATGTATCATCCATAAATGAGCTATTTAGATATTGCACAAGATATTTTCTCCTTTTGCTGGAAAATAACACAAAGGCAACACAAACCGTGGCTCAAAAATCCAGTTTTTTTTCCAAGAGCTTCAATTTTGCGTTTAGATGGGTAATAACTGAGAACTGGACATTTTTTGTGGCAAAACTCTATCATTTGAAATGAAAATTTCCTGCTTTCTCTTGTCAAATACCAATCTAAAACATTGTAACTTGCCCATATGTTGAGCAGCTATAATTATGGTGCTTTATTATTGAAGCTTTATGTTTGCCTGATTCCAACTAGTTTTGTTAAATATTGACTGCATTTCAGAGGTGGGTTCCTACCGGTTCGGACCGGCTCTATAGAACCGTTAGTAACGTGGCGGCCTGGGTCGCTAGAACTGGCAGCAACCCAGGCCTGCCATGCCCCCGAGCCGGTTCTCTCGGCGGTGCTGTAGGCGCCACCATCTTGTTTTTTGCTTCTGTACATGAGCAGGAGTTTTTTTGTTGTACTGCGCATGCACGCGCACCCGCTACCCGCCCACGCGGCGCGTCCCTGAGCGAACCGGCAGTAGGAAAATCCAGAACCCACCCTTGCTGCATTTGCATAAATATTTATCATATGGGAATCAGCAGATCCTCCTTCCATGTTCATGAACATCTTGTTTAAACAAGTATAAATATAAGGAGCCTTAGGTTTTTTTTGTTTCCATTTTCAATATATTTACAGTATATATATTGTATAGGTATATATTGAAGATACATATTACCAAGTGAAACTTGACAGCTCTAATTATAATAATGGTTTGTCTGAAAAAACACAATCAGAACTCAAAGCAACTGCACCACTCAAGATATCCTCCGAACAGTTTGGGAAACAACAACTCCTTTTCAGCGATTTAACGACATCTCAATTCACTCTTTTGAAATGCATTTTCATTTTAAAATGATAATAAACACCTACTGTAGCTGAAATAGCCTACTTTGAAAGCTTTTTGTCAAAAGGTAGATAAAAATATTTCAGGTAAAGTATTAAAAGAGACTGTAATTTTAAAAACACAATGTTTGTTACCGGATCATAAATGTTATCCTTTAAAAGTCTGATGAGGTCTCTCAGAGCACATTTATCTGAAAATGGTATATGTTAAACGTAAGAATTTACTTTAATTTTGATGCAATTTTAATGAGTGCTTCTATTTTAAATATTGGTTGGAAGCAGTTGTCCATCTTGGTGAAGAAATTCTGCTGCTAAGTTGAGACGTTGAAATCAGTGTAATTTTTTCACACATTTCCGCCCCCCTTCCTTTGTGAGAAGAGGGGCCAGGAGAAAAGAGTCCTTATAAACAGCACAACTCTTACAATTTAGCATGATTTACGTATATATGCTGAATAATACAGAGACTGAAGAATAGCTACAGCTTTATGCTGTGGCAGCTGCCAATAGTAAAGCCCCATCTAAAAATAAAATATTGATAAAGGATGAGATAAAACCTGTTTGTGAAATATATCCGAAACATCAAATTAACCTAATTATTTTATAACTCAGAAGGAAACAGATAAAATTCCTGTCAAAAATGATTTATACGATAAGCACATTATAATTTCCTTGAATATAATAATGTACTTTGGTTTCGTGTTGACAACAATATTCAGTAAATCTCCAGAGGCGCTTTGCATAGTGAGAGGGGTGGCATATAAATTTAATAAATAAACAAACAAACAAACTATACCTGATGAACAAGTTCATGGGCAATCACAGCTGCCACTCTTTGCTTGTTTGAAGCAGCAGATTCTTGTGAATCGTAAAGGAGATTAGTTTCTCTATAAGTGATCAGCCCCCAGTTCTCCATGGCCCCGGTGCCAAAATCTGGAATTGCTATTTTGTCTAAATGGAACAAGAGAGATGTTTACTTAGTATTCAAACTCTTTCATTTGCCTCTCGTCTACGGGTGTCAAATTCAATCGCGTCACATGACGTATCATGACGTATCACAACGTTTTTTGCCTTTGCGGAGCTGGGGTGGGTGTGGCCTGCATGTGACACATCCGGCCCATGGGCCGCCAGTTTGACAGGCCTGCTTCACAGCACATCTGCCTCTCAACAATCTGACAATGCCGGGTATGACAGGATAATACTTATGAATCAGTTCTATTCTCTTCCACTTTATCTTTCTACCAAGTGAACTTAGACACAACCCTCCATAACATTCAAGGAAGCCTATAGATTTAAGAGTGAGAACATAATTGAAAGATTGCAACTGATATATCAAATATGGTGCCTCTCCATGTGTCCATCAATCTGTCCATCTTCTCAGCCACTGAATGAGATTTAAGTAGAATGTGTTCAACAGGAACAGAGAGAGCATGAGAAACTATCTTAAGAGGCAATAAAAGAAGATAATAATGATATAATTGTAACAATTTATATATTATAATGATGATAAGGACAATGATAAGGATCAGTATAAAATTAATTCATTTTACTCTCTGCATCATTAGGGTAATTTCCCAGTTACCATTACAAATCTTCATTCATAGCTTTCCCTAATATACAACAACTTTTATATATAATTTTCTCTAAATCTGCAAAACTTCAAAAATTATTTAAATGATGTCATTTTAAAATGTAAATTTTCATTTAAATACCTCATTCAAGCTATTTAAAGCAAAACTGTTGCTTTTTAGATACAACTTTTAGAAACATATTCTTTTTTAGATGTTAATCTTAAAAAAAAGAGATTTGTCTGCATGGATTTTTTTTTTTTAACCAAGGAAAGTACGACATAGCAGGGCTTTTTGTTATAGCTATCCATACCAAAATTTCACAAGTCTGCTTTCACAGAAATCCAGAAATACATATGGAAGGATAAGACTGATAATGAACTTAACCCCTAATGTTATTGCTTCATTTAGGCAATATGTGTGTAGCGTTGCACATAAGCTGAGTACCCTCACCCTAAACTGAAGCTTACATGTCACATGAGCAAATATTATATAGAACAAGTAATGGGACTGCTTACATCTTTAATGGAAGTGAATCATTCCATGGTACCATTGTAAATTTCATATTAAAAAGGATTAAACCACTCTTAGTAAATTGTTTAATCAAATTACTTAATTATACAAAAGGGAGATGCAAAATGTACATAAGCTAAAGAGAAACAGTGTTTTGCAATCAAGTTCACAGCTTTGAATATAGTATTATATGTTGCAGGATCCAATCTGGGTCAATCACTGGGGCCAGAGGTTTAATTTTCTGAACTTTCAGACTTGTGCTGGAGCCCATCCTCAGGATACTTCTCTCTTCCGGTAGGGGATATTTTTATTTACTGAAAGTACTTCTAAAGTGTGCTTTATTGAGTGGTCACAAAATTATAAATAAAAATATCTACATAAATGCATAAAATGTGTTGAAAGTCCTATAAATTCTTGTTTAAAGTGGATTCTATCAATTGAGATATGATAAGCTTTCTCAATTACTTGTTGGCACTACAATTTTAAATTGTTTTCCAAAACATGGCAATGACATACAATATGTGTGGCCCACACCCAGAAAATATCCAAAGTTAAGACATAACAGTCAACAGCGATTGATTCAGTGGGGGGATTCAAAATTTTTTACTACCGGTTCTGTGGGCATGACTTGGTGGGCGTGGCTTGGTGGATGTGGCTTGGTGGGTGTGGTTTGGTGGTCATGTGACTGAGTGGGCGTGGCCAACTCGATGTCACTCATGGCAAGGTGGGGCGGCGCAGGCGGGCCGATGCTGCAGAGACAGGGTGATTTCTAGGTATCATTCCAAGCCTTTCCCCCCCACCCTCTTGGGCTGACAAAATAAAAGCCCATCTAAAGAGCGCGACTGCCTGATGAGCCTGCCTGGCACATGCTGGCAAAAGGAGGCTAGGGGGAAAAGAGAAGCGCCGATGGAAAAGCCCCATTTTCTGCCTCCATTTGGCTGTCTGTGCCACGCTGGATCATGATGGGGAGGTGGGGGGGAAAGGAAAAAAGCCCACTTGATCCGTATTGTACGTACTCACCAGCACAATGAAGAATCTCTCTTCCAGCTCGCCGGTTTGGGCATTGGGAGCTTGAGGAGTAGATTGAGTGCCCGGACTTGCTGCTGTGCTGCTCCAAGCCCGGCTCTGGCTGCAGTGTCCAATTTTCTTCCACACTCGTGTGAGGAAGCCAGGGAGCTTAGCGGCAGCATATTGCAATTTGCATGCCTTAACAAGCCCACTGGTAGCCTCAGTGCGCCTTTCCTCCCTGCGGAAAATTTTGGGGGGTTGTGCGTGTGGGGTGCTGGGGGAATCGGTGCCTGGAGTGAGAGGGGAGTGCGGGCTGACTGGGCAGGGAAGGCCGGTACTTCCAGCGCCCATGAGTAACCCAGGCTTGGAGCAGTTTTGGAGCTTGTTAAGGAGGACCGCTCCTCCGACCCAGCTAGGCGTTTTCAAGCCCGCGCTCCCCTCTCTCCAGGCACCAATTCCCCCAGCGCCCCACGCACACAACCCCCCAAAATTTTCCGTGGGGAGGAAAGGTGCACTGAGGCCACCAGCGGGCTTGTTAAGGCATGCAAATTGTAATATGCTGCCACTAAGCTCCCTGGCTTCCTCACACGAGCGTGGAAGAAAATTGGATGCTGCAGCCAGAGCCGGGCTTGGAGCAGCGCAACAGCAAGTCCGGGCGCTCAATCTACTCCTCAAGCTCCCAATGTCCAAACTGGCAAGCTGGAAGAGAGATTCTTCGTTGTGCTGGTGAGTACGTATGATACAGACCAAGTGGGCTTTTTTCCTTTCCCCTCCCACCTCATCGCAATCCAGCGTGGCGCAGACAGCCGAATGGAGATGGAAAACGGGGTGTTTCCATCGGCCATTTTTTCAGGCCGTTTTTCGGCCATTTTTGGGCCGTTTTCGAGCCCGGAAAACATCCGAAAACGTCCGAAGCTGCCGCCTCTTTGCTGGTGCAAGCAGCCTCCAGCTGCCACTCTTTCCCAGCCAGAACTGAACCGTCAGCAGCGGCTGGAGGCTGCTTGTGCTGGCAAAGAGCAGCGGCTGGAGGCTTCTCGCACCGAAAAAAAGAGGAGGAGGCTGCAGGCAACTCGCAACAAGGGGGGCAAGATGAGGGCTGGCGGGGAGCTGAGCGGTGACGGCTCAGGGCCTTCCCCTCTGCCACCAGCTGCAGGAGGAAGGTAAGGTCGTGGGACGAAGAAAGAGGCAGTCGTGGGGGAGGAAGCAGGGAGATTGAGTAAGGGCATGGGCCTCTGAAGGAGGGGAAATGTGGCAATGCGTGGTGAAGGTGAGCAGGTGGCATGCAGGAAGAGGCCCCGGGAAGTTCAGAGTCGGGGACTGGCACGTCCCCCGACCCGAGGCAAAGGGAGAGCGGGTGGCATGTGGGCAGAAGGATGGCGATTGGCAAGAGCCAGGCCCGAAAGGCAGCTGAAGCCTCGCCGTGTCCACCCCAAGGTGGCCCTTCGGCCGAGCGCCTTACCTTCGCAGGCAGCCGCAGTGAGCAGAACAGGCAAGGCGCAGATATCAGCTGGCCGCATGGCCACGGGCACCATGTGGGAAGGCAGGCAAGCTGGCTGGCCCGCAGAGACCATGTGGTCAACGCAAGCGAGAAGCCAAACAGAAGCAACAGCTACGCCTGGGAGGTGAGATGAGAAGTGACTGGGTGGGGTGGGGCAGGTGGGCGGGGCGAGCAGCGAGTGGGTGGGCATGGCAAGCGGGCGGGCGCGAGTGGCGAGTGGGTGGGCAGGGGCGAGAAGCGAGCAGGCAGGCGGGGCGAGTGGGCAAGCGGTCTGGCAGGGTTGGGGCCAGGCAGTGGTGGGATTTGCCAGTTCTCTGAACTGTTCAAAATTTTTACTACCAGTTCGCCTTAACCGGTGTGAACCGGCTGAATACCACCTCTGGATTGAATACCTTCCTTCACATTGCTTGGAAGCCAGATATGTAGTTTAATGTAATATATATGGTTAATATATAAAACACAACTGTGAGCAACAAAAAGCCAATTGTTTAAACTTAATCTTAGACACAATTTTCAGACAACACATAAACTGAAAACAACATTTTAACATTCATTAAAAATGAAGAACAGAAATTTACCCAGTTTTGGAAGAGAATAATTCATGTTGAAATACTGTTCAAAGTAATCAAATACAACTTTGGTTACGTTTGCTGCATAGCTGGCTGTTTTTATCTGGAGTGGTTGGGCATAAATGCGGAGCTGTAAAACAATGTAGAAGATGTTATCAGAGAGATTCCACCTTGATACCATATTTCTTCAGTTACTTCTTCTAAAAGCTAACCTTCCTGATATGATTTAAAATGCGGTACTGCAGGTTAATTTTGCTGACTGCCGACTGCCAGTAGTTTGGCAATTCAATTCCCACTGGTTCAAGGTTGACTCAGTATTCCACCCTTCCGAGGTCAGTAAAATGAGGACCCAGATTTTTGGGGGCAATATGCTGGCTTTGTAAACCGCTTAGAGAGTGCTGTATGGCACTATGAGAGTGCACTATGAAGCAATATATAACTCTAAGTGCTATTGCTATTAAGTGGAGCTACAGGTAGTCCTCAAGTTACAAATGGAATGGAACCTGCCCATTCCATTCATAACCTGAGGATTCGTGGGAGTGACAAACGGGCTGGGGGAGGCCCGAGGAGGGCTGAACAGAGCCTCAGAGAGCCGTATCCAGCCCCCAGAGGCTCCATTTCAGCCTGCAACGGGTCAGGGGAGGCCTCTGGACAGCCAAACGGGGCTTCTGAGGGGTGGATCCACCTCTCAGAAGCTACATTTCAGCCCGAAACGTGAAGGATGAATGTTGCAGAGCCTCTGCTGTTGTTCGTAACTGCAAACAATAGCAATAGCACTTAGACTTATATACCGCTTCATAGTGCTTTACAGCCCTCTCTAAGCGGTTCACAGAGTCAGCATATTGCCCCCAACAATCTGGGTCCTCATTTTACCCACCTAAGAAGGATGGAAGGCTGAGTCAACCTTGAGCCGGTGAGATTTGAACCGCCAAACTGCAGCTAGCAGTCAGCTGAAGTAGCCTGCAGTGCTGCACTCTAACCACTGCACCACTAACTGCCATGGTGCTGCAAGAATCGTAGTTTCATGCCTCGTTCAGAAATGCTAGGGGGCGCTGATCACGTAACTTCAAACGTTCACTAAGGGAACGCCCGTAACCCACGGATTACCTGTATTAAGTTATGGACAAGTCATAATTTTTTCCCCAAACAATTTTATTAGTAAAATTGCATATTTTAACAAGTTTATCGATATTGTTAGTATCCTTAATTAATAATGTCCTACACACAGACACAAAACAATCCTTTCATAAAGGATTATCTCTGTGGATTATTTATTAATTTACGTTCTCAGCATCTTGCATTTGGTACAAGCATAAAATATATCAAGATAATCATATAGATAATACAACGTTCTGTGCAAAGTCCAAAATGTTTTGGATATTATGAGAGTTCTTTTTATGCCTTCAGATACAACATAATTTTTTCTCTTTCTTTTTTTGTTGTTGTTAATGTAACCTTCATTAACAGAAAAAAGTCAACATTTGGTAAGATACAATATCAAAGCACTAGAGCAATCTATTTGAACAGGATCCTGTTAAAATACAACTTTGGGTCTCTGCCTTATTTGAATTCAGAAATTGTGAATCTGAACTGAATAGTCTCAGATAGCAAATGTTTGTTCATGATAGTCTTGAATAAAGAATCACGGAAGTGAAAGGGATTGTGAAGTTCATCTCATCTGATTCATTCTATATATATATATCTATTTTAATATTGAAAGAGCTTCCAAAGCAGAGTCACATATTAGGGGGTTTATCCTATTATTTCATTGAAATTTGATTCATTGAAATTTCTAGCCAATTTTTCAACTCCCACATGAAAAGGAAAAAGAGTATGGAAGAACTAGGTATGTCTAGTCTAGCAAAGAGAAGGATTAGGGATGACATGATATCCAATACCTGAGGGGCTGTCACAGAGAAGAGGGGGTTGGCCAATTCTCCAACCACCTGAAAGCAGGAGAAGTAGTAACAGATGGAAGAGTATTAAAGAGAAATCCTGCCTAGTATTAGGGAGAAATTTCCTGATAGTGAGAACAATTAATCAGTGGAACGGCTTGCCTCCAGAAGTTGCTTTTGTAAAAGAAGAGATTGGACAGCCATTTGTCTGGAATGGCATAGGATCTCCTGCTCAAGCAGGGAGTGGACTAGAAGACCTCCAAGGTCTCTTCCAACTCTCTTATTCTATAATTTCTATGACCAGCATGCATCACTTATACACATATCTATTACAGGGATATCAAGGTTTTAAGCAATAGCATGGGGTCATATGGAATCAAATTTGATTTGAAAGGGAAGTTGCTATTTATTTTTTCATTCAGATGGTAGCCCATCACAGCCTTGACAAATAACTGCTAGAAATAGCAAAAGGTATGCTACCAATTCATACTAACTTGTGGTGGCCTACAATACAATAAATAAAACCAAAAATAAATAAATTCCAATTTAAATGTTCCTATTATATATTAATACTAATATATCCTATTAACTCTATCTATCCTATTATCATCTTTCCTATTACCTTCTCCTATTGGTATCTTATGATTTATCACTGTTGTTTGTATCTTATTATTCATGATAATTTATGATTTACCACTTTGTTGTTTATTTTTTATTTATTTTATTTTATTTTATTTATTTATTTATTTGTCAAACATGTACAAGATAGCAGGTATAGGTATAAACATAAACATAATCAAAGTGAATACAGATAGATGAGGACAATAGGACAGTAGGACAGGGACGGTAGGCACGCTGGTGCGCTTATGCACGCCCCTTACAGACCTCTTAGGAATGGGGTGAGGTCGACAGTAGACAGTCTAAGGTTAAAGTTTTTTGGGTTTGGGGAAGAAACCACAGAGTCAGGTAGTGAATTCCAGGCACTAAGAGCTTATGCACTGGAGACAAATTCCTTTTGTGTCCAATAACACTTGGCTGATAAAGAATATTCTATATTCTATTCTAAAAAAACAAGCAACAATATTAGTAGGATGATAAAACATCAGTAACAATAACCTTATTATTGTAATCAAGCTTAATCTACATGGAAGCAAACAATAACTTCAAGACCCCATCGAAGAGTTCCATTGCAGTTTCTTTCTGGAAGGCTGCAGGAGTATGTGCCAACAGGGAGAAGCTGTGTTTCTCAAGATGGGGGTCATGAAAATATCTGGACCTCAGTCATACAAAACTTAAAATGAGGACTTTGAATGGTTCCCCTTGGAAAGGATGCAAAGCATTTAAAATAAATATTCCTTTGAGTGGAGCTCAGCTGTGCACAGGAGCACATCCCTGTATATTTATTGCCAATATAAGAAAGGTTTGCCTTCTTCTAAGATATTTCTCAATTTTCCAACCTAGCCTAGACTTTCTTATTGCTTTCTCCATCCAAATAACCAGGGCAGAGTCTGCTTAGTAGAAGTGGGGAATGGGGGTGAGTGTGTGTGGGCGGTGATAATCAGCCAAACTTGGCTAAATGCTGCCACCTGCTGTGTCAGTCCACCACACATATCTGGTAGGTTGTAGTGTGCTTGGTGGTTCACAGAAGGGAGTGGCTTCTTTTCAAGGCTGGTAGATAAGTATTAGGACATTCTCCACAATGTGTTATATTTAGATGAAGTTTTATTTCACACTTACTCTGAATACATGATTTCATTCAGATCCTTAGATAAAACTATAGCTTCAAGTATTTTTTCAGAATGTAGCATAATTACATAATTAGAAGGAAGGCAGGCTTCAAAATTACAAAGCTTTTACTAAGCTTTAGAACGTGATGTAAGAGAACTTTGTGAAATAGCACAATTAAGCAGAAAATGATACGATCTCTTTTTGCAGACAGAGAAACCCAACCACGGGAAAATTACTTAGGATATGCCTTTTGGTAAAAGCTATAGTTTGCTTTTCATTCTGCAAAGCAAAACATCCTTGAGAAAGAAACAACCAATGTAGAACTTACTGGAATTCCACGAGATGAATTTCTTTCTTCATATTTAAACTGGTGCACAGCCCAGGCCACCAAGTAAGTACTCATTGGCACAGATTTCCTGAATATTGTCTTTGTCCATTTGTTATCTAATGAAACTGTTTTCTGGGGAATAAAAATATGGAAAAAATAAATGAAATGCTTACAAATGAAGCATTACTGTAAAGTAAACAATTGTCTGTTATGATTCTTTTATGTACAGAATGAAATCCAGAAACTCAATATTTTTCATTGTTAATGTTCTTGGACTATAGAACTGCATCTAATTCAGTTTTCTGTATCTCTTTGTTGTCATCTTGTTGTCCTCTGGATTTCTGCATCCCATTTATGGTGAGCCAAAATTATCTCTTTTTTTTGTTGCTGGAATATTGCTGAGCAGAATTTTTCTACTGATTGCTCTTACTATCTTGCAATAAATTTTTTTTCTTCTGAATATAATTTTTATTAAGGAATTTAATTACAATGGTTGAAACCAATACATGCTAAACTTCGAGAAAAAGAAAAAGAATGGAAGGCAAGAATAAAAAGTGCACAAAAAAAGAAAAAGAAAACAAAGAAAAATATAAAGAAATGACTTATACTGTAACCTTTATCACAAGTACAAACAAATTTAATAACTCTTCACTCACTATAAGGTTAAACAGATATCTCTTCATCATATATCTCATTCCTTATCTATAAGCACATCTACAAAACATAAAGTTTTCAATTATAGAGTCAATAAAAAGGCCATAAATGAGAAAGAGAGAGAGAGAGAGGGAGGGAGGGAGGGAGAGAGAGAGAGGGA
>QLTV01003663.1:943206-959091 GCA_003457575.1 Thermophis baileyi
AAAGGAAAGGAAGGAAGGAAGGAAGGAAGGAAGGAAGGAAGGAAGGAAGGAAGGAAGGAAGGAAGGAAGGAAGGAAGGAAGGAAGGAAGGAAGGAAGGAAGGAAGGAAGGAAAGTTTTATTTTAAACTTGATCATTAAACCAACTGTATATTCTTTCCTTTACTATTAACAATTAATTTGCTTCAACAGATTGAAACTTTCATTCAATCAAATATTGGTGTAGAATTTTACTTGTCTTTATTCTGCCACATGGATTTTGTCAGGGCTTTAACAACCTCTTTTGTAAATCCAGTAAAACCTTCAGCCAGTTTCTTTTGCATATCCAGTAAAGTACCCTTTCCAAAGCATTCTCTTGGTTTATCATTTGAGGTTCCATATTTTATACTTTCTCTGACTTGTCAGATAAAATGTGTTCCACTTCTCCCATTCCTTCATTACATCTTTTAGGCATAGTCTATCCACAAAAGCAGACTAATGGTATCGATATTATAATTACTAATTCCTGTCTTGACCCCCATTAATATTTCCAACATTATAACATTTTGTGTCATATTATAAGTTCTATCATCAACTAGCATCAAGAACAGGCTGTATTTTTTTTTAATCCTGCTTAAATCTTAAGTACTCTCTAGGATCTAGTTTCTAATGTCATCACTTATCTTGTGTTATGACTTGCAATAGCCAGGATAGCCAAAACAAATCTGTTTCCCACAGAAAGTTGTTTATTTTTTAAAGTTAATTCTAAAATCTTATATTAAAAATAAATATTAAAAATAAATTAACTCTTAATCCTCTTACAACTTTTTTAGATCAAAATCTTACTTAGCTTTTTGCTGTTTATTTCAAATTTTAAATTTAAGCTTAAATCTTTGCAAGCTTTATGTCTTATCTTTCTTTTGTTCAGAATTACAGATAAACTCACCCAATGAAGACTTTTGAAACTTGTCATTTCAAAGATCTCTAATAGTTTGAGATGGTTAAGAAGCAATTTCCAAAAGTGGTTGGGAAATGTCCAGCTTACCAGAAATTTAATCAAGTCTTCAAAGTAACTTCATTTCTTTCTTTTTTTTAAAAAAAAATTCTATATGCAAACCATAACTTTTTTTTCTAGAAATAGGTTATGGAACCCAACTACAATTACTTAATGATGCCTGCTGATAAGCAGATTCCACTGAGGTCAAATGCCCTTATTTCCAGGTAAATACTGTACACTCAAGGCATTAAAGTCAGTCCCCATTATACTCTTTTGATGATATTGAATAGGTGTTTTTGTGTGTGAGAAAGAAGAAGAAATACTCTCCATCAGTTCCCTACTCATAGAAGATTATACCAGAAATACCCCTTGTTACTTATTGAGAAGGGGAAATCTGGAACTTATATAGCAAGTGTGAATTGCCCACAATGCAACACATAATCTGTACACATAAGTATAACTGAAACAATACAATTGAAACTACATATCGTCACACACAGTTATCCATTGGATCCTACCCTTTTACACTGTGGCATTTCCAGACATTGTGTTATTCAAAGGAAATTGTGCTTTAGTACTAATATGAAGAAGATATTGTGTCATTCTTTTTATGGAAAGGGGTTCAAGACTGTCTCCACCAGTGTGACAATTCTTTGAAAACTGTACACAGAGGGGTCAAATTTGGCTGTGGGAAAAGCCAAGAAAAGAAATATCAAGTTTGAAAGTGGCCATTGGATCCAAAATATCTAGAGTAGCAATTCTCAAGCTTTAAGATGTATGGACTTCAACACCCAGAATTCCCCAAGTTTGAGAAACACTGGGCAAGGGAATCCAGAGGGAAAAAATGTTTTGGAAAAATTTCTTCCAAAATGTCTCTGGGGAAGGCAATCGGGCAATGGTTCAGAATGCTGCCAACTCTTCCCCTCTAAAATACCCAGGTGTCATGAAGCATAGTAAAAATGTATAGCCCACTCTCTACTTCTTATTGTTAAGTGTATATACATAAGCACAGAAATACAACGGAAGGAAAGCATAAATGCACTCATAGAGACACAACACTTATGATTAGAACCACAGACATACCCACACCCACATGCAGATAGCAGGTATGCACATAGTCTGATTAGTTCCTTGGGAAAAGTGCATACATACACATAGATGAGTCAGATTGGGCAAGGGTATGCTAACTCATTGATCTGTCTACTGTCGACCTCACCCCATTCCTAAGAGGTCTGTAAGGGGCGTGCATAAGCGCACCAGCGTGCCTACCGTCCCTGTCCTACTGTCCTATTGTCCTCATCTATCTGTATTCACCTTGATTATGTTTATGTTTATACCTATACCTGCTATCTTGTACATGTTTGACAAACAAACAAATAAATAAATAAATAAAATAAATATTAACAGGTAGGTAGGTAGGTAGGCAGGCAGGCAAGCAGACAGGCAGGGGATGGATGGATGGATGGATGGATGGATGGATGGATGGATGGATGGATAGATAGATAGATAGATAGATAGATAGATAGATAGATAGATAGATAGATAGATAGATAGATAGATAGATAGATAGATAGATAGATAGATAGATATTAAAAAACAAGAAACAGTATGTATACATACCTCCACTGGCATGTTTGATAGGGCTTCATAGTCACGTTCATGAGTAATAGATATACTATATGTTGCTTTTTTGTTAGGTTCATCAAAGCAAGGAAATGATTTTCGTGCATCAGTTGGCTCATGATCTGTTGCTGCTATGTATCTTTGGAAAAGAATGAAAATGATTGTATTAAATCATTACTCATGGATATTTGGAATAATTTGTTAGAAGAATGGGGACAATGCTTACTTATTTCATTTGAATAAAAAAAGGATATCAGATACCTATGTCACATGTCCAAATTAGACAAAGAGTTAATTCTATAAAAGTAATATTACTAAACTTTCAACACATATTGATTGTAATAGTTGGAGAATGAATGGATGGAGAGACAGATTGATTGATTGATCAACACATATAACAAACAAGATTGCAATCAAAAACCAGGTGCTAAGGTCTTTCAAGTGCCTTCAGTGTTTGTGTGTGTGTGTGTGTGTGTCTTTAGAATAAGTTTTAGCAACTTGTCAAAACAGCCAGGAACTAGTATATTCATAATAATATCATTCATCACTCTGAGTATCCTTGTATAACTTTGTCCATTGCTCAAGAAATACAATCTAACAGCATTCTTGAATAACCTGGAATATTGGACTGCAGAAGTTCACCCAGAAACCTACTGAAACAAGTCGGTATGATGATGTTTCTTATATTAATTTATATGTAGATAATTTAAGCAACCAAGGTAAACTGCTAATAAAACTGTTTCCAAAATTAATATTAAACATTTTCACATAAAGGTGAATTATGCTTTATTAACAGCATTGTGTATATTGTGCACAATTGCCAATTGTAGAAATTGATTGATGAGAACATACAATCACATTTGTCTCTTAAATTAATTGGTAATTTTTCAACCACATGTTTAGAAATACTGTCAACTGTATAAAAGTAAGGAAGGTCCAAACAAATATAGAAAAAATAATAAGAAGAAAAATCATAGACTATAATTTCTCTGAAGCTTTATAAGTTTTCATTCAGAATCAACTTGTCAGGGTTCCTGGCTTGATCCTTCAGTTCTTTAAATTCTTTAAAGTTTAAAAATTGGACTTAAAACTTTGATTAGAACATGTAGCTAGGATTTTCATCATTTACTGATAAAATACAAAAATGTATTTGGAAATTCAGGCACCAACTTGAACTCTAGCTCTATCGCTATTGTCCCAACGATGATGAAAATTAATTAGAAACTACATTTGGAGTAGATAACCATAGTAGAGACAGACCATAAAAATGCTGTGCCATTTCCAAGGTCAGAGTAATGCTTATTTTTTTATTCAGCAATTGTTCTCTTAAACCACTTTGAGAGGGCTATAAAGCACTATGAAGCGGTATATAAGTCTAAGTGCTATTGCTATATAAAATTTTTCATCATCCACAGCCTCTTTCACTTCATCATTCCAAAAATCATTTTTTTTCATGCTTCCTATTAGTACAATTCCACATACTTTTGGGACTCTATAATATCATTATTTTCATTCTGTTTCAAATAACTTCCATGTCCTTGTTACTGATGCCTTTAATCACAAGCCATCACATCAATCATACTTTTCAATTTATTCTTTGCCATGTGTACATATGAATTAAATCACACGCAATACTGAAAACAAATAGATATTTTGAATATGAAAGAAATATATGAGGCTGTACATTCCTTTCAACTCCCAAGTAGCTACATTTGAGTAGCTAAGTAGTTTATCTTGGTTTGGGGAACACCTACAGTTCTAAACCATCCCTCCCAAATAATATTGTCCAGGCTTTCCTTACTCTACAACTCCTAGAATTCCCAGCAAGCAGATAATGAAAGCTGTAGCCTCAATACATTTCATGGGTGCTAGGTTAGAGAAGGCTGATGTAGACAAAATTAGAATTATGTTCCAAAGTACCCATTAGTACATACCAAAATGTGGTGAAAGCACGTTTTTACATTATTTAACTCTCAAGTATATGACATCTTTGTTAGGGTAAAAGGATTCTTTACTGGTGCTGTTACTAAGTACATATCCCTTAATGGTTTTGAAAGGAAGACTAAGATCAACAAATGGATAACTTGCCTTTCAACTCCTTTTCATCTATTTAGCAGATTACCATAAAACAGATGTTCCCTCTTCTACTGTCTCTTAATATAGTCCATTAATTGTCATGTGCAGGAGGGACTTGGCCAAACATACACTGTGTATGTATAATGAGAGCAATCCTACTTATTTTTTTTTTTAGTTAACATTCTGCATTACCGATTCTGTGCCCACAATCCTGACTCACATCTTCATTTACTCTAAATTTCTTCTTGCAGTCGTAGAGTTCAGAGTTTCATCTGATTTTCAAATCTCTGTCCATTGCACAAAATACAGACTGGTTTATGGCTTGTACTGGAAGTTGAAAGAGTTCATGGATGGAACCAGATAGTGCTAACTAACTACCTTACAAACATAGAGGACTATTAAGACTACAATTTAAGGCACTTCTACAGCATTTCAGAAATCAGAAGACAATCCACAATAGGGTCTTTGTAGAGCTTGTGGCACCACACAACTTACACAATTTTCAGCCTGACCTATTCTTCTGAATACTTCATTAAAGTTAATTTTATTAAGAAAACAAATTCCTAATTTCGAAGCCTCTACAAGCATCTCAATACAAACATGGCCAAACAAAACAATACATATTGCATATATCTGAATCAGTCCTTGGAAAATTATTTGTTCTAGGTTTTAGATACAAATAATGATTAATACTATGTCAGTACTAACATTGCTTCATCAATTTACACTGTTTCCTATTTACAATTCTGACTAAACATGGGAATGAAGGATGAAACTCACTCATGCTACAACTGTCACTCTTCCAGGCAATATATCCAAATAGCACTGGATGGTGCGTGTTGTAGTCATATATCTGGAGACTATGAGATTGGGAAAGGCTGGACTAGGCATGGAAGAATTCCAAACCTTTGGTTTAATATTCATTGTAGTTTCCCTGGAAACAAGTAACATTTACTGTGATGAAATGAATTTCCAATTAAACAATAGCTTGTAAGATTTTTGGAAACAATGTTCTCTATGGTAAATTTCTACCGACAATGCAGCCTGTTATGAAAGCCTGCAAGATAGAATTATATTCACTGCAGGGAACTTGCAACAATAGCATCCTTAACATATGGCTGTCCAGCTTTTGCTTAAATAGGTCCTCCCTGGAGTGCTCTATTCCACCATCTAACAGCTCTTGCTTGAAGTTTCCCTAATGTTGCAATTTCCACTCATCGATTCTAGCTCAGCCCTCTGGAGCAGCAGAAAGCAAGCCTATTTCAAAATCTGAGTATTTCTCAAAGCCTTAATGACTTGAGCGCAGACAAAAGCTAAAAAATTGAAGAGAATAATATTCTCTTAAACTACATACCTAGTACATGGAATTTGCCAACCAGGTAATAGTTGGGTTGAAAATGGGGTTTAAATGGATTGTCTGTGCCCTTATTATGTCCAAAAGACTGCGACTGCGGCATTGAAAAGATAAACACAGGGCCCCATACACTCAATGGATTGAAGACCTGATTGTATTTGCCACAGATGAATGGAGTGCCTATAAGACTTTGTATGGACAAGTATAATAAAACATGGGACTCATTTTTACAAAATACAGTAGGGTAAAAACATGATAGTTATATAAATGTAGTAGAAATATATGTATACTTGAATGATATTTGTTCTAAATAAGTACATGTAGTCATTGACTTATAACAGTTCATTTAGTGACCATTCACAGTCACAACAGCACTGAAAAAGTGACTTATGACCACGACAAGCGCCGTGGTGGCGAGGTGGTTAGAATGCAGTACTGCAGTCTACTTCTGCTGACTGCCAGCTGACTGCAATTTGGCAGTTCGAATCTCACCAGGCTCAAGGTTGACTCAGCCTTCTATCCTTCCGAGGTCAGTGAAATGAGGACTCAGATTGTTGGGGGCAATATGCTGACTCTGTAAACAGCTTAGAGAGGACGGTAAAGCACTGTGAAGCGGTATATAAGTCTAAGTGCTAGTGCTATTTTTCACACTTCTAACCTTTGCAGCATCTCCATAGTCACATGATCAAAATTCAGACGCTTGTTAGCTGACTCATATTTATGACCATTGCAGTGTCCCAGGGTCATGTGATCACCTTTTGTGACCTTCAGACAAGCGAAGTCAATGGGGAAGCCAGATTCACTTAACAACCATATTACTAACTGTGGTGATTCACTTAAAAACTGTGTCAAGAAAGGTTGTAAAATGGGGCAAAACTGACTTAACAACACTCTCACTTGGCAACAGAAATTTTGGGTTCAATTGTGGTTGTAAGTAGAGGACTACCTGTATAGAATTGTATCTGTTTGCTGTTATGATATATCATATTATATTTTTTTCTTTTTTCTTTGTTGCATTTTTTACTTTTTAAAAAAGCAATAACTGTAGACATTTACAGCATAGAGAACATTGTTTCCAAAAATCTTACAAGCTATTGTTTTATGTATTTTTTTTCCTCTGTGACAATATATTTATTTCTATCCTAAATGTCTTTGCATTTTGTTCCTTTTCTTTTTTCTTATTATTTTAAAACCAATAAAAATGATTTCCGTATACGGACTGAGATGTTGTGATTTCCCACAGCTTAAGATCTTGTGTCACATCCGATGGACACCCCCACTACCAAAGTCCTGTTTCAAAAACTACTGCACTTTGAAGTTGTGATTAGGGGGATGAGAAGCAACGACCAGATTCCTATCTAGCCTTCCACTGATACATTTCTACATATCTAACAGTATGTCAACTCTTAATCTGGATGCTGCCAAACAATTATACATAAAAGTACCTTACAGGCAGCAAACGGAAGAAATTGTGCATTAAAAGGGAAAAAAGCAAGGCTTCCTGGATGTATTTTCTACAAAAACAAGGCCATCATTGTATAAATAATGAATTTCACTTATAATATCATAATAATTTAAATTAAACTACCAGACATAGGTCTCCTGTCTTGGAACATTCTGTCTAACAATATAAAAGTAAGATTAAGAATAAGATAAAGAACTTTATAGAACAAAAGCCCAAGAGATATGTGCTTATTTTGTTGCCTTTGCATTCTGTAAATATGTGGTAAATTCATAAGCAAAAATAAACCATATTCCCAGAACCACCATCTATCTCCGTGTTGTAATTATCATTATCCCATTATTGCGTTCCTTAATATTCATTATATATATACCGTATATATACATGAAAGACCACAGTTCTGTGGTGAGGAAACAGAAGGTGTAAGATGGAGAGAGAAAGAGAGAAGAGCCTTGTGCAAAAATTAATAGTGCAAAAATGTTAAAAGAAAGATTTACTTGGTCTTTCCATTCTCCTCATAGCTTGTTCTATAAAATCCAACCAGGGAACCATTCAAATAGCCTTTGAACTTCATACTCAGGAAATAGTTGCTAGGATGCAAGTCTTCTTCTGCCTCTATCACCACATATTCATGTGGTTCATATCCAAAACAACGCTTTATCGCAATGACCTGGCCCGAGGATGTCCTGAGCTCAGGTATTTCCGTGATTTTTGTTTCTCTCAGGTGAAGCCACAAATGTCTGGTTGTCTGTTCTTCCAAGCTGATGGAGATATTTACCATTCCGGTGTACACCTCAGCTTCCATCTCAGGAGTCAAGTCTAAATCGTAATGAACTGGGTGAACATAGTTGGGCAGCCTGAAATTTGTCCAGGCTCCATTTTCATCATTTTTGGCACTGCAAAACATACTGGTCTCTGAAGGATGTGTGACCTCTGGAGTGGTGGATATGGGTGGTTTTGTTGACACTTGCCCATTGTCTTCTGGAGGATAGCAGGCCTCAGGTTTTAATCCTAAACCTAATCCGAGTCCCAAAATTAAGCCCACAGCAGTTACCACTCCACAAATGATGGCCACGTGCTTGCCTTTCATGCAATGCATTTTGGATGACTTGTCTTCAATATCCATTCCTTGCATCTCCCACTGTGCTTACCAAACTTAAAAACTTAAAACAGACACATTAAGCAACAGTGCGGTGGCTTGCTCGCTCTCTTCTCTCTCTTTGGCTGAAGGGACTCCGCTGTATTTAATAGGCTGTCTCCTCCTCTTTCCTTCTCCTCTGCTTTTGCTTGCCTCTCTCCTCTCTCCCTACCCTCTGTTCCCTTTTAACCCCCCCCCCGTTAACCCCCACCATCAAAAAGTTAGATTTTTCCAAAGGAAAATGATTGGTAAAGCAGGAATCGGTTCAGGAGAGAAGAAAGAGGAAGAACTTTGTAGCTGCTCCTATTTGCCTTATAAGCAGCACAACCCCACCCCCAACTCCTCCTGCTCCGGTCAGAGTTAAATATAAAACAGTGCTGTGTTAATCAGCAGTTGGAGATGATCAAATGCCAAAGCTCCGTCAGCAACTTTCTAAAAGACAGCTCACTGCTCAAGAGGTGTAGCTGATCAAAAATCTCAACCTTTGTCTCTACCTTTACCTTTCTCATCCAGTTTCTTTTATGAGCAGGATTCTCCTTGGACTTCCACCTCATGTATTTGTGAAGGGGGGGAAAAAGTCCACGTTCTGGATTTTGGGAAGAAAAAAAAAGTCCTTTCTACTTCTTGAAAAGTTTCTATCTGGGTTTTCCAAATGGATGAGCTTTACTTTCAGTTCTCCTACACTCTGTTATTCCATGTGGTTATAGAAAGAACATTAAGCTCCAAATGCAGCTTTTCTTTTCTTCTTCTTTCTCTTTCACTGTGTTTCAGACAGTAAATGTCGGCTCTCTCCCCCCCCCCCCCCTCCCCACCAAAAGCCAAATGTAATCCCCAAGTCCACTCTAATTTGCATACCGAGCAAACAGGCGGCAGTGGACATACACATCTGATTTAGCTATTTCTGGTTCACAGTTTGTTCAAAGAGATAATTTGGGTACTTGGAGCAAAGATGATTTCTGTGGGCTAGTCTGCACGTTATAAATATCAGAGCAAATGCATGAAAAATAAATTTGACATTCAAATGGTTCTTATCCCATGCATGAATAGTTTTTGCAATCTTTGAAAACTATGCATTTCCAAGAACTTATTCTTGCATTCCAATGAATGTGCCAAGAATAACCTCGGGATTGGAGAGGTGGGGCAGCTGGGTTGCACATTTAGGTTCATCCTTTTCATGTTGAGAAGCAGCGTCTGAACCAGAAAGTTTTGCAGGAATACGGATCTGGGGATTTGTTACTAAATGAAATCACTTTGAAACTGTATACCACTGCCCATAAATAGTAATTTTGCAGAAAGATGTCATGTTTAATAGTACAGGTAGTCCTCTACTTACAACAATTGAGCCCAAAATTTATGTTGCTAAGTGAGAAATTTGTTAAGTGGGTTTTGCCCCATTTGAGGATTTTTCTTGTCACATTTGTTAACGGAATCATTGCAGTTGTTAAATTAGTAACACGGTTGTTAAGTGAATCTGGTTTCCCCATTGATTTTGCTTGTCAGAAGGTTGCAAAAGGGGCTCACATGACCCCGGGACACTGCAACCATCATAAAGAGTCAGTTGTCAAGCATCCGAATCAGGGGTGAAATTCAAAATTTTTCCCTACCGGTTCTGTGGGCGTGGCTTGGTGGGCGTGGCAGGGGAAGGATACTGCAAAATCCCCATTCCCACCCCACTCCACTCCAGGGAAAGGATACTGCAAAATCTCCACTCCCACTCCACTCCAGGGGAAGGATACTGCAAAATCTCCATTCCCATCCCACTCCAGGGGAAGGATATTGCAAAATCTCCATTCCCACCCCACTCTGGGGCCAGCCAGAGGTGGTATTTGCCAGTTCTCCAAACTACTCAAAATTTCCGCTACCGGTTCTCCAGAACCTGTCAGAACCTGCTGAATTTCACCCCTGATCTGAATATAAATCACGTGACTATGGGACAGTGTAATGGACATGTGTGAAAAATGGTCATAAGTAACTTTTTTCCAGTGCCGTTGTAACTTTGAATGGTCGCTAAATGAACTGTTGTAAGTTGAAGACTACCTGTACTATGTAGAGATCAGCTATTGTTCTCTGATGGGTTCATTGAAAGGCACAGCTTGAGAAATGGTGCATAAACTTTTACATACAACAGTGTATGAAGGAAGTAGAGTGCCATGGTAGCCTAATGGTAAAGACACTCAGAAGGTTGAGAGTTCAATCCTAGGTACTGGCAGTTTTTTTCTCTCCTACAGCACAAAGTATCTGCTCTGAATTCCACATGGCATCAGGAAGGGCATTTGGCCAGTAAACGCTCAGCTCCATCCAATTGCCCTGACTTTACTCTGAATAGGGACTACAGGGTCGTAAAAAGGGCAGTATGTATAAATAAATGAGGAAATGGATTGACAGCAAGGCCTTTGACAAAGTTGTGGCAGGAGGAGGAAGATTAGATCCTGAAAAAATAGAAATGGAGAGGCTTAAAGAATAAAGGGCATTTAGTGGAGGTACAGTATGTAATCACATGGTAGAAAGAAGGGTTCAAGGACTGTTTAACAAATACAGTTAATGGGGTTGGTGTGAAGCAGTTTCAGCTTTTCTTCCTTTTATATCATATATTTAATTTCTTTGCCTTATTGTTTCTTTTTCTCCACTCCCTCAAACAATACTTACTCTGAAAAGGAATAGCATGATGGGTATACCTAAACATATCTGAACTTAGCTGTATAATATTGTCCTGAGAATCAATTTAAAGTCAAGTAAGCAAGGATGAGGCTACAGCTTATTAATATGCATTTGAAAAAATAATCCATTCTGTTATATAGTACACAACAAAACCTGAACAGGAATAAGCATTTCAACAGTCCTCGGGACAAGCTATCAAAATATGGGTAAAGTTTGGATTCTCTAGTCATAAAATGCCCCAGAATGGCTCTTCAAATTGAAGTAAAAAAGCCCTATTGCAAAAGTGGGCACCAAAAAGCAAGAATTACAGTGGAATTATGGAGATTTTTTTTTTTTTAATTTTAAAAAGTAGTTAAATGTTTAAAGCTGAACTTGAGACTGATATCCAAATTTTCCCCTTCCCGTTCCTTTCCCCTCTCCTTTGACTGGTAAAAGTTATGCTGATGCAACCACACTATGTACTATTGTAATAACATTATAATTTTATAAAGATTGAGTAACAGGCAGCAGAAACAGACAGAGGCTGGCTCTTAGCCTTTGTGATGCAATGCATTGAACTCGATGGTGCTTCCAAACTGACATGAACTACACTTTCTCATTAATTCCATGTCTAATATGGAGGAGACATCACATGAATTGCTATGCATTCATAGCAGTGCACAAACAGCTGTAAAATTTGGGAAACTGTAAGCATTTTTATCTTGCCCAAGCATAGACATATAGGAAAATCTTGCCCGGCATATAAAAGTAGTGTCTTATCTTGGTGCCAGTCCAATGACAAATGCCATTTTTTTAAAGGATTACACTTGTTATTATTGGCCAAGTTTAATGTAAACAGCTAGTACCTTGCTTATATCTGATATTCATTTGCTAAACTGGAAAATCCTGATCTGATGTAAACTTATTTAAATGCATGGTACAAAGAATTAAGGACCTTCCTACATATTTTATTACTTTTTCCCCCTAGCTTTCTTTTCATCCTTGGTTCAAGAAATATGAAGCAATAATCAATAAACTTTGCAAACCAGGATATAGGTAGTTCATGCATATAACTTTATATGTTTTAATGAATTTTTGTTTTCATCTTGTGGCTTTCATAGTAATATTTAACAATATGCTGGAGGGAAAATATAGATTTAAAAAACACAACGACAAGAATCACATTAACATCCATGGAAAAGGGTGTACTGTCTTCTTCAATCTGGTTTCCTCCAAATATATTGGACCACACTTCCTTGGAATCTTAAGCAATTTAACCTCAACAGCTCTGGAGAACCCCAAGCTGGGGAAGATGGCTTTATTGTACCAAGAAGAGAAATGATTGAATCCTTTGCACTTTGGATTTACTACTTTGGAAGCAACAGTTGAAGTGCAATTGATGGTGAACAAGAGCCCAGAGTCCCTACAACAAACAAGAGGGACCTGAATACAGATAAGTCATTCAATTGTCTCTAGCAGTGTCAGTTTGCCATTAGTAAGGACTTTGGTGACAGATAAGAATTCTGTTTCCCTTTTCTCAGATTCTCCAAGCAGAGAAAAATGAGTAAGAAGAATAAAGAAAGGCAAAATAAACTTCTATTACGCAAGCATACAGAATTATGTAAGTCCTTAAAACCACTTACGGTGCCAAAATACACTCAATCATCTTAGTAATTGTGATAACTTAATCTAATGACTGAGAATCGTGGAAGCTGAGCATCACATGCCTATTGACTCAACACAAGTACTGTACAAACTATTTCTTTTCATCACATTTTTTTTCCTCTTAAACATTCTCAGCTCATCGTGGGTATTAACTAGTGGAAGAAAGAAGGGGGAAAACAGCACATCTAAAATACACATATTTATCAATGACAAGAAAGCTATTTACATTGATAGATGAAACCTTTGGCATTTAGTTGGTTATATTGGCAATTAGTGATTAGAAAATTCTTAGTAATTGTTACAATTGCTCTATAAAAATTATTCTGTTCTTTGTACTCCAATGTTGTAGAAAGAAAAAAAACATATTTAAGAAAGTTCTCTTAACATTTAGCTGGACTTCCCATCCCTGGTTCTCTTGTCATCGAATTCAATATTTCAAAGAATTTAATAGACTGTATCTTTTCTGGGAGGAATTTATACCCATCACTGACCACTATCAGTCTGAAATTTTAAAAAAGGCGATTTGTATTTTTCTATAGTAAATTGTTTAAATAATTTGTAAGTGTGCCCATTTCAAAATGCCATGTTTGCCTGTGAACCTGAGCATCAAACAAAGGATACCAATTACAAGCAATAAATAAACAAATAGGTCAAGAATGTATACTGTATCCTCATATAAGTGCAGAAAAAAACAGAATACCTTCCTTAATTTGAAATAGGCACTGAGCCAATTTATTACAAACAAATGACCAAAGAATAATAATTGTTCTGAAACATTTTTGTTATGAAAAACTACTAGACCAGAAAAGTTTGGAATTGTCCAAATCATCTCAATTTTGTTCTTGAAGATATTCTGATTCTATTATTTTACCCTCTAATTTTGCTGATGATACAGAGACATTTTTACCTGTAGAAAGTATTTTGGATGCTTTGTGCACTCTCAAACTAGAGAACTACAAGACCTCATACTAGAAGCCTCAAGATCTCTCCCCTAATCCTCCGAGGGAGTTTTTGTAGTTTTGACAGATGTCAAAAATTGCTACTGAGCAAGAAGAGGTACTGTGTGAACCATTTGTCCTAATGCGACTCATCAGGCATAGGTAATCTTCTTATGTTCAAATCCTTTAAGGTTCATTCCAAGAGAGATAAAGTCAGTGGCACAGAACCTTCTATGGTAAGTAACAATCATAGCATAGGATGGTTCATAGCCTGCCAACTAACAAAGCTTTTAATGCAGCTGAACTCCAGATCGCAGATGTAAACTACTTTTCTTTAATCTTTCTCCATACAAGTGCACCTATAGAAATCTTTAATAAACTGAATAACAATTCACAATGGCCCTGCGTCATTTATGGCATCAAGAAGACTGGAGGAATTGTGTGGGCAAACTAAGCTTGAGTAAAGTCAGACCTACGTGCAATGACACCCCTCAAAAACAAAGATGCAATTATAGCAGCAACATCTACACCTGCTCCAGAACTTCTGGAGTTAACCACATTCATGGTTAAGCAACTGCTGTAGAAGGCTTTTGCCTAATACAGTAGACTGGAAGAGATCCAACTGCTCCTTCAATTATTTGGCATATATTTTGGATTCAGTCCACAACTCTAGCAATATAAAAACCATTCATAATACTATTTCCCAGGACACTAGCCCAAGTGGTGGTGACAAGAATTTAAATTCAAATTAGGTCAGTCCCAATTACCTTGAACATTATTAGGGTGGTGTTTTTTTTTAGGTCTGTCTAAAAAGAAATGTTAGAGCATTCTACTACATACAGTACCTGCTCTCTTGGAGGCTGCATTCAAATAAAATTAACTTGTCAAGACCAGATTGATAGATGAAATTGGTATTGGTAAGCAGAACTGCACATGCAATATAATAATGGAATATTTTTGGTCTTTGATGCAGCATTGTTGTTAATTCCTTAATAGCTCCCTTGTCACATATAAACAAATACAAGACTCAGAATATATTTTCCTTCATTTCATTTTAACCTCAAACAGGAAGAAGAATGTAGAAGTTTCCAGTAGCTCTGAACCACAATGCTAGATGATTTGTACTGCTGGGAAGCAGAACAGCAATATAACCATTCCCTTGATGGATACTTAAAGAGAACAAGAATTGTTGAAAGTATTCAAAGACTCAAATGTAAATATAAAACATGAGCAGGGGAAATCCCAGCCAACATAGCTGAAATGTTGGCACAGTTTCTGATTATGACAAATGTATACTGCAAATCAGTATATAATTTTGTTTGTGTGTTCCTTCCAGTTAGGTATGACATCTGGTAAGTATATGGAGAAGCCCATTTAGTTTTCTTATCAATATTTTTGATAGTGGTTCACCATTGTCATTTTTCTAGGGCCAAGAGAGAATGACTGGCCCAAAGTCATCTTCTGTATACAAAATATATACCATCTCTATATAAACAGAGAGCAAACCTTCCTTTCTAGCACTGATGATTTATTTTATTTATTTATTTGTTTGTCAAACATGTACAAGATAGCAGGTATAGGTATAAACATAAACATAATCAAAGTGAATACAGATAGATGAGGACAATAGGACAGTAGGACAGGGACGGTAGGCACGCTGGTGCGCTTATGCACGCCCCTTACAGACCTCTTAGGAATGGGGTGAGGTCGACAGTAGACAGTCTAAGGTTAAAGTTTTTTGGGTTTGGGGAAGAAACCACAGAGTCAGGTAGTGAATTCCAGGCATTGATCACTCTGTTGCTGAAGTCGTATTTTCTGCAGTCGAGTTTGGAGCGGTTTACATTAAGTTTGTATCTATTGTGTGCTCGTGTATTGTTGTAGACAGTCAAGTTTTTTGGGTTTGGGGAAGAAACCACAGAGTCAGGTAGTGAATTCCAGGCATTGATCACTCTGTTGCTGAAGTCGTATTTTCTGCAGTCGAGTTTGGAGCGGTTTACATTAAGTTTGTAAGTTTGTATC